>CM064525.1:13247896-13323094 GCA_032716605.1 Paralithodes platypus
ACACCTTGATGGGGATAAACGTCTTGAAACAGTTGGCTGAATGGGGTCCGAATGGATACAAGCAAGGGAAAGAGAGAAAAGGAGAGAAAGATAAAAAAAAGCCGGTTACCCCCCTTAACAAGAGGATTACGTAATATTAATTATGAAAGAAAAATGGTCAGCTTTTTACATTTGATTTAGTTGTCTCCTCTATTGCAAATACTAACGTGATTTTTACATAATTTAACCCTTTGAGTACCAGCGACGTGTAGTATTTTATTCTAGCTATATTTAGACGATATTATGCAGCTTAGGAGGGATCTATGGTAGTTGAAAGGGTTGGTTGTGATAGTTTGAAGCCTCATTATCACTAGAGGTCCTTCCTAAGCTGAAGAAAATCGTCTAATAGTTGCCAGAATGTGATGAAAAGGACGTCCTTGGTGCTGAACGGGTTAAATATGGAAGTATTATGATTTCACGTTTATACCAACAGTGATTTACTGAAACTATATTGAACTATTTTATGAACAATTACAATTTATCAGTTTACAATAAATATGTGTAAATGACGTATGACACAAACACAAGGGACTGGTGTTCTCGAAAAGGGGCTCCAATCCTCACGCTATTCTTGACTTACAGTGTGCTGGCTTAATAATCCAGAAGGGTTGATAGCCTCTGAAGCCCTCTTTCAACTAAATATCTGATACAAACAACACTTTTATTGTTTTGTGTCTGTAGTAAAATCTGAGGAGTCTGGATGCTTTTGGTTACCGTACATGTAAACACACTCTCTCTCTCTCTCTCTCTCTCTCTCTCTCTCTCTCTCTCTCTCTCTCTCCCTCTCTCTCTGTCTCTCTCTCTCTCTCTCTCTCTCTCTCTCTCTCAGTAACCCCAACCCGGCTCTGTTAAGGGGATACTACTTGTTTTTGGGTCTGTATTATTATATAAGTATATTTTTAGTTTTCTCGCTAGACCTCCATCAAACTTGAAAAAACACCCCCTAGACCCCCTTTCAAGATATATTTGTCCATTTTTCGGTAGAAAAATGTCTCGCCACAAACAAATCGACAAGCTATCGCTCGCCAGGAACAAATCGACACCAGATTGGCACGAAAAGTCTGAATATTAACAAAGAAATTAGGCGAAAGGTCTCAAAATGCCCAACTAATGGAACGAACGTCTAAAAATGTCAAAACTAATATGCTAAACATGAGGGATAAGGAGGTCCAGAAAAAGCGACTACCTCCCCCATTAAGCTATTATGCCGAGTGTGTATAACCAAGACCGGGGCAGCCAGCATATTATCCTAGCCCATATATACTATACTGCATATACCTCACTCTCCCATCACTATACCATATACCTCACTCTCCCATCACTATACCATATACCTCACTCTCCCATCACTATACCATATACCTCACTCTCCCATCACTATACCATACTACACAGGCACGCACGAAAGGCATGATCTACCTCCATATTGGTTGTAATATTGGGAGAGAGAGAGAGAGAGAGAGAGAGAGAGAGAGAGAGAGAGGAAAGAGAGAGAGAGAAGAGAGAGAGAGGGAGTGGTAGAGAGATGGAGGGCGAGAGAAGAGAGAGAGAGAGAGAGAGAGAGAGAGAGAGAGAGAGAGAGAGAGAGAGAGAGGGAGAGAGAACAAGCGAGTGTGTGTGTGTGAGATTGAGTGAGAGTGTGTGTGTGTGTGTTTGAGAGACAGACAGTCAGACAGACAAGAGAAAGAGAGAGAGAGAGCACTATATTGACTCTCTCTCTCTCTCTCTCTCTCTCTCTCAAAGTTTCGCAAATAGCTGTTGGTGCAGAAACGTTGTCAATAAAGTGCTCCTCCTCATATGGCGGGTCTTATGCAATTGTCAACTATTCCAGTTAAGGGGAGGTCAACCATTTTTTTTTTTTTTTTATCTTTCTCTCCTTTTCTCTCTTTCCCTGGCTTGTATCCATTCGGCCCCATTCAGCCAACTGTTTTAAGACGTTTATCCCCATCGAAGTGTCGATTTCTTCCTGGCAAGCGATAGCGAGCCAGCATTGTATGGAAAAATCCATGTTCGCCGGAGACATTTTTCTATCGAAAAAGTACAAATTGAGCTTGTTGTCAAAACAAGAATATATATATGCTGGCTCGCTACCGCTCGCCAGGAAAATATTGACAACCGGATGGGGGTAAACGTCTTAAAACAGTAGGCTGAATAGGGCTGAATGGATACAAGCCAAAGAGAGAGGGAGAGGAAGAGAACACAAGCGAGGTGGGCTCTCTGAATTGAAACAACAATTGTGTTTAGAGGAAGTTAAATTAGTTCTGAACCCCTCCAGTACCGGTGACGTCATCTTTTGTATGCCAACTCAATGTAGACGATTTTTTTGTTTAAAGCTTTGGAAGGATATTTGGCAACAATGGGGAATAATTGATCACTTGCGAGTTTCAGGCTATAAGGAAGTTGGAGCCGTATACATCGATATAAACCAGAATTGCGATAATAATGTAGGCTTCTGATGGATAGAGTGTATGTTGAATCATAGTTAATGTGTCTATAAATGTACTGTAACTGTATTTTAGTTGGACATATTGCTATATATCTATGTCTACAGCTCCAACTTCCTTATAGGTTGAAACTCGCAACTGGTCAACTGAGATAGACTGTAGCCATTTAATTGCTACAAGTCCGTCTCAAGCTGAATATAATTGCCTAATAAATACCAGCATATAACGAAAAGGACGTCACCACAACCGAAAGGGTTAAATGATCCCCTCGGTACCAGAGATGTCTTTGTTATTATTATAGCTATATTTAGATGATGGTGTGCAATTTAAGGGGAGATTTCCACTTGAGGGATTTTTTTCTTTACCCCTTTCTCCTTCATGTTTAGCCCCATTGTTTTTTTAGATTTTAAGACGTTCGCCCCATAAGTTTGGCGATTTTAAGAACTTTCACCCCATTTATGTCACTTTTAAGACCTTTCGTGCCATTTAGGTGTCATTTTTTTCCTGGCGAGCGATAGCGAGCCTGTAATTTAAGAGGAACCGGCCTTTGGCCGGGAAATTTTTCTACCGAAAAATTTACAAATTTATCTTGAAAGGGGGTCAAGGGGGTGTAATTTCAAGCTTGATGGAAGTCTAGGAAACACACTAAAAATCTCCCCTTAAGTGTGCAATTAAGTGGTAGTAAAATTGGTTAAGTAGGATAGTTCGAAGTCTGTTATTTACTGAATAGAATTGTCTAATAGTAGGCGGAATAGTAGGCGGAATAGTAGGCGGAATAGTAGGCGGAATAAAACTGATTAAACTCCTCATGTTCCTCAGGAGGTTAGTGGCTATATTATTTGATATAATCATAATCATAATAATCATAATAATAATAATCATAATAATCATAATCATAATAATCATAATCATAATAATCATAATCATAATAATCATAATCATAATAACCATAATAATCATAATCATAATAATCATAATAATCATAATCATAATCATAATCATAATAATCATAATAATCATAATCATAATAATCATAATAATAATACCGTCAAAGGGGTTAATTGTTGACACCTAGGGCAATTAAGGACTTCATTAAAACCTCAATTATACTTATTCATGATTTCTGTCTTTAGCAAACTAATTATGGCAACCCAGTAAGCCATAATTTTGCTCAAAAACAGAAATCCTGAATAATTATTACTGCGGCTTTAATGAACTGTCCTCAATGGCCGCATTTGACGGTAATAATAATAATAATAATAATAATAATAATAATAACAATTATAATAAGATAGATATAAACGATTACTATATTTTGAAAGAGGGTAATGATCCTTGTATATGACTGCAAAGGCCACATAATTAATACATCATGCTAGAGTCATAATTATTATCCAACAGTATCTCCTCCTTAACGTGCTGTGCTCTCTCTCTCTCTCTTTAATTGTTTCTGTTAATTCTCTCTCTCTCTCTCTGCATGTTTGTCTGTTAATGTTATGAATGCAGTGTCTTGTTCGTCTGTTCACCTCCATCTTTCATCCCCCATCCCCCCTCTCTCTCTCTCGCTCCTGTACACAAGCAGTCACAAGCATTACGACCTGTCACCTCCAATTAGCGAGACAACTGATGCAGCACAGGTACGTCGACTAAAGTGTAGGAGCGAGAGAGAGAGAGAGAGATGAATGATGGAGGCGAACAGAACAATGCACTCAATATATACCATTATATAGTTAAATTTTAGACAGACAGACAGACAGACAGACAGACAGACAGACAGACAGACAGACAGACAGACAGACAGACAGACAGACAGACAGACAGACAGACAGACAGACAGACAGACAGACAGACAGACAGACAGACAGACAGACAGACAGACAGACAGACAGATAGACAGACAGACAGACAGACAGAGAGAGAGAGAGACAGAGAGAGAGAGAGAGAGAGAGAGAGAGAGATAGATAGGAGAGATAGATAGATAGGAGAGATAGATAGATAATATAACATTAATAAATTTCTAGCACCAGGCAACAAAGGCCATATGGCACTAAAGCAGGAAACGGATAGTGTTAGAAGGAAAGGAAGTTAAATATCGTTAAGGAGGCTGAGAGAGGCAAGGAAAGCCATTACGTGGTCAACGGAAAAGAAAGGGGACTCTGAGAGGAGATCGGCAAGACAAGGACGACGACCAAGGGAAAATAGAAAGGGAAAAGAACGGCGACAGGCCGAAGAAAAGAGAGGACAGTCAAGGAAAACGTGAGAAATAGAAACCTGAACACCACACCGGGAGCAAAGAGGTGGAGGCGAGCGGGACATGAGGAAGGAGTGGGTAAGTCTGGTATGGCCTATCCGAAGCCAGGCCAACGCAGTCTCCCAACGGCGAACACGGTGAGAGGGGTCAGCCCAGGCAGAAACGGAGGCCTTAACAGTGCGGAGCTTATTAGAGGAAAGAGAAGACCACATTGTTTGCCAGCGAGACAGGAGGAAGGCAGAGATAGCTGGATAATAGTCAGAGGCGGGAATAGAGAGAGAAGTTGATCGGACCGCCGCAGCGTCGCGAGCGAGAACATAGAGAGATAGATACATATAGATAGATAGATAGATAGATAGATAGATAGATAGATAGATAGATAGAGAGATAGAGAGATAGAGAGAGAGAGAGAGGAGTAAAGAAATTTGAAGACGATCCCAGTGAGGTGGTGAGGACTTATGGGGAGATTTCCACTTGAAGGATTTTTTTTTTCTGGACCCCTCTCTCCCTCATGCTTAGCCCCATTGGTTTTGATACTTTAAGACGTTCACCCCATTAATTTGGCAATTTTATGAACTTTCGCACCATTTCTGTCAATTTTAAGACCTTACGTGCGATTTAGGTTTCGATTTTTTTCCAGGTAAGCGATAGCAAGCCTGTAATTTAAGAGAAACCAGCCTTTGGCCGGGACATTTTTCTACCGAAACATCTACACATTTATCTTGAAAGGGGGTGTAGGGGGCGTAATTTTAAGCTTGATGGAGGTCTGGGGAACAAACTAAAAACCTCTAGTAGATAATCAAACCCTTGCAATAGTATGAGAACGTGAAAGGATAGCAAAGAAGAAGGCTCTCTCCCCGCCTTTTGTTCCCTCCGGCAATTATCACACATGCAGACAGTTGGAAGTGAATAACATTGCAGGGTTTGGAAGTCGCCTGAGGGAATTTATAGAATAGTTAGAAATGGAAAGCAAATCTCAGGCAATCCTTCATCTATAGTAATGTATACAGACGACTTACAGTATATTTGTATTGATGATTCACTCTCTCTCTCTCTCTTCATCTATCTATATATACATCTATCTTTCTGTCTACCTCACTAACTCTCACGGCCCCAACTCTCTCTCTCTCTCTCTCTCTCTCTCTCTCTCTCTCTCTCTCTCTCTCTCTCTCTCTCTCGATTACACACCTCGGCAAATGCTGATATCAGATTCTTGTTGGTATTGATGGAATAACCTTCTTGTACAGAGAGAGGAACTTCGGGAAATGACCAAGAAGTCGCTACCGTATATCGATAATGCCCAATACGTAAATTTACCCATGTCATAGTTGGGATCATATTTGCTATCCCTTTCGATACAATGACGTACTTGTTTTCGGGTTAGTATTAGACGATGTTGTTCAGATTAGGAGGGGTATGTTGAAATCAGAGGGTTAATTGGGATAGTCTTTATCTTTCAAATTCCCACATGTCATTTCTAACCTATATATAATAATATGATTTTGTTAAGATTAGGAACAGTATGTGGAAGTTAGAGGGTTAATTGAGATAGTCTGTACCCGTATCATTCCCGAGCAGTAAACAATCGTGTAATGACAGCTAAAATAAACTGTATTATTATCAGTCAGACAGTCAGTAGCCAAACCCGTACTCCCTTAAGGGGAGGTTTTTAGTTTGTGTCCTACTCCTCCAGCAATCTAAAAATGTCATCCCCTTGACCCCCTTTCAAGATAAATTTGTACATTTTTCGGTAGAAAAATTTCCCGGCCGAAGGCCGGTTACTCTTAAATTACAGGCTCGCTATTGCTCGCCAGGATAAAATCGACACCTAAATGGCACGAAAGATCTTAAAATTGACACAATGGGGCGTAAATTCTTAAAATCGCCCAAATAATGGGGCGAACGTCTTAAAATCTCAAAAGCAAGGGGGCTAGACATGAGGGAGAAAGGAGTAAAAAAAAAAAAGTCCCTCAAGTGGAAATCTCCCCTTAAAGTGGTAGGGAGGATCAGCAAGAAAAAACTTGCAAGAAAAAAACTTGCTGAACCCTTAGTGGGAGAAAATTCTAGAGGTGGGATTCCCAGTCCCAACCTCCAGGGGCTATCTGCGCCACAAAAGTGACGAGCGATGGGGTGGTGGTGGTAGTAGTAGTAGTAGTAGTAGTAGTAGTAGTAGTAGTAGTTGTAGTAATATTAGTACCTGTAGTAGTAGTTGTAATACCCTGTACCCACAAAATCCCGCAACCACTGTACTACCCGAGTTGACGTCTGGGATAGTGTAAAATAGTCGTTGCTGGCGAAGTCTAAGAAACCCACCACGTGAATCACCACGAGACTATCACCTGGTTCTTTCAAGGAGAACTAAGGTTGCTAGCGCGCGAGTCTGTTAAAACCTACTGAGGTCCCTAACCAGGTGCCCAACCCTGAAAGAAGTTGAAATAGGGGAGCCAAAGGTGGCTTTCTAGGGCCTTTCCTAGCTGATGCTGAGAGGATTGGGTTCTAGTCATGTGGTGATGGGCTGGTCTATCAGAGTGAGAGCTGAGCGATCTCTGCCATACCCATAGCTTACTCTGACTGTTCCTTTTACTTATATATTTTCTAGATCTCAAGTGACTGCGTCTCTTCCGTGGATTGACCTCTCTACTGCCAACCTAGAGGTTGGCAGATTGGGAGCCAAAGCGTCATATTTTTCCTTTGCCCCTCAGCTTTCCCTTCATAATTGCAGAGGGGCACAGGGCATTTGGTGGGGATTTGGTTTCCCGGGCATTTCCGCACCCTCTTCAGCTCCCCGCCTTGGAGTGGCTTCAGTCACCTGGGCTCTATTAGTGGAAAGCAGGGAGGATTTTGTGGGGGCGCTCGGTTATGGCCTTGCCCTGCTCGGGACCTTGGGGCTGCTCGGCTAGACAGCCTGGGGGACAGCAACAACAACAACCAGGGTTCGAAACCGCGCCAGTCTGGTCAAACCTACTGAGGTCCCTAACCAGGGTTCGAACCCGCGCCAGGCACCACTACTGGGCCTGGGTATTTTCGGGAGGGTTAAATTCCCTTCGCACCCAGCATTTCAGTAGTAGTAGTTGTAATAGCAGCAGCAGTATTTCAGTAGTAGTAGTTGTAATAGCAGCAGCAGTATTTCAGTAGTAGTAGTTGTAATAGCAGCAGCAGCATTTCAGTAGTAGTAGTTGTAATAGCAGCAGCAGCAGCATTTCAGTAGTAGTAGTTGTAATAGCAGCAGCAGTATTTCAGTAGTAGTAGTTGTAATAGCAGCAGCAGCATTTCAGTAGTAGTAGTTGTAATAGCAGCAGCAGCATTTCAGTAGTAGTAGTTGTAATAGCAGAAAAGCAGCATTTCAGTAGTAGTAGTTGTAATAGCAGCAGCAGTATTTCAGTAGTAGTTGTTCTAGTTAGCAGCAGCAGCATTTCAGTAGTAGTAGTTGTAATAGCAGCAGCAGCATTTCAGTAGTAGTAGTTGTAATAGCAGCAGCAGCATTTCAGTAGTAGTAGTTGTAATAGCAGCAGCAGTATTTCAGTAGTAGTAGTTGTAATAGCAGCAGCAGTATTTCAGTAGTTATAGTAGTTGTAATAGCAGCAGCAGTATTTCAGTAGTTAGTAGTTGTAATAGCAGCAGCAGTATTTCAGTAGTAGTAGTTGTAATAGCAGCAGCAGTATTTCAGTAGTAGTAGTTGTAATAGCAGCAGCAGTATTTCAGTAGTAGTAGTTGTAATAGCAGCAGCAGTATTTCAGTAGTAGTAGTTGTAATAGCAGCAGCAGCATTTCAGTAGTAGTAGGTTGTAATAGCAGCAGCAGCATTTCAGTAGTAGTGTTGTAATAGCAGCAGCAGCATTTCCGTAGTAGTAGTTGTAATAGCAGCAGCAGTATTTCAGTAGTAGTAGTTTGTAATAGCAGCAGCAGCATTTTCAGTAGTAGTAGTTGTAATAGCAGCAGCAGCATTTTCAGTAGTAGTAGTTGTAAGAGCATCAGCAGCAATTTCAGTAGTAGTGTTTGTAATAGCAGCAGCAGTATTTCAGTAGTAGTAGTTGTAATAGCAGCAGCAGTATTTCAGTAGTAGTAGTTTGTAATAGCAGCAGCAGTATTTCAGTAGTAGTAGTTGTAATAGCAGCAGCAGTATTTCAGTAGTAGTAGTTGTAATAGCAGCAGCAGTATTTCAGTAGTAGTAGTTGTAATAGCAGCAGCAGTATTTCAGTAGTAGTAGTTGTAATAGCAGCAGCAGTATTTCAGTAGTAGTAGTTGTAATAGCCAGCAGCAGTATTTCAGTAGTATAGTTGTAATAGCAGCAGCAGTATTTCATTAGTAGTAGTTGTAATAGCAGCAGCAGTATTTCAGTAGTAGTTTGTAATAGCAGCAGCAGTATTTCAGTAGTAGTAGTTGTAATAGCAGCAGCAGTATTTCAGTAGTAGTAGTTGTAATAGCAGCAGCAGTATTTCAGTAGTAGTAGTTGTAATAGCAGCAGCAGTATTTCAGTAGTAGTAGTTGTAATAGCAGCAGCAGTATTTCAGTAGTAGTAGTTGTAATAGCAGCAGCAGTATTTCAGTAGTAGTAGTTGTAATAGCAGCAGCAGTATTTCAGTAGTAGTAGTTGTAATAGCAGCAGCAGTATTTCAGTAGTTGTTGTTGTAATAGCAGCAGCAGTATTTCAGTAGTAGTAGTTGTAATAGCAGCAGCAGTATTTCAGTAGTAGTAGTTGTAATAGCAGCAGCAGTATTTCAGTAGTAGTAGTTGTAATAGCAGCAGCAGTATTTCAGTACTAGTAGTTGTAATAGCATCAGCAGTATTTCAGTAGTAGTAGTTGTAATAGCAGCAGCAGTATTTCAGTAGAGTAGTAGTTGTAATCGCAGCAGCAGTATTTCAGTAGTAGTAGTTGTAATAGCAGCAGCAGTATTTCAGTAGTAGTAGTTGTAATAGCAGCAGCAGTATTCAAAGATAAAACACACTATATTATTCCACTACTTCTTACTACCTTGCAATATACATCTGCGTTGCTCCATCAAGTATTCGTTAATAAGTGAAAAATCCATCCTGCAATATCAACATAACCGCTTCTACATGCGACATTCATCAACATAATTTAAATAACCTCCCTGCAATATTAACATCGGACATCCTGCATGCAACATTCATCAATAAACGAAATAACCTCCCTGCAATGTTAACGCCATCACTCCCACATGCAACAAGACCAATATATCAATAGTGCAACTGCAAGGGGCTTAGCACATTTTGAGAGGATTGCAACAAGCTTGGCCTCTGCTTGCTTCTGTGTCAAGCTGGGCAGAGCAATAAGCTAAGTGACTGATGCATGGAGAAGCAGGAGATTTTTGTTTTTATATGCTATAATTGACCTTTTGTTTTTGTTTATCCATTATTATTAGTGATAGTATTGATAATATTGTTATTATGACCTAGATGGGTGTCAGTTTGTATTTTGTTTTTGTGTGTTCATTGTTTTCTGTTGTGTTATCCCTATTCTGGATCTGTCTCGAGTCGGCCACCCCCCCCCCCAAAAAAAAATAAATAAAATACAAAATAAAAAAGGAAACGAGGGAAAACAAATACAAATAAAAGAATAATGGGGATTGGGCCTGAGCATATAGAATAGACTATTATTATTATTATTATTATTATTAGTAGTAGTAGTAGTAGTATTGATATTAATACTATATAATATAGGAGCAAATAAATACACCCATCCCCCCTTAATAGAAAACAAAAACAAAACAACAGCAGTGACGACACCAGCTGCAACATATAATTATTATGTTCTCTCCACCAACCAACTTTACTCCTAAATTCGATGAATGAAAATAACAAACACAAACACACAGACTTGGGCTCATAGGGTCCACATATGACTCTGTATCAATATATTTGCATGCTAGTAATTAATTCTCTCTCTCTCTCTCTCTCTCTCTCTCTCTCTCTCTCTCTCTCTCTCTCTCTCTCTCTCTCTCTCTCTCTCTCTCTCTCTCTCTCTCTCTCTCTCTCTCATCTCTCTCGTCTCTCTCTCTCTCTCTCGTCTCTCTCTCTCTCTCGCCCTCTATCTCTCTCTCGCCCTCTATCTCTCTCTCGCCCTCTATCTCTCTCTCGCCCTCTCTCTCTCTCTCTCTCTCCCTCTCTCTCTCTCTCTCTCTCTCTCTCTCTCTCTCTCTCTCTCTCTCTCTCTCTCTCTCTCTCTCTCTCTCTCTCTCTCTCTCTCTCTCTCTCTCTCATCTCTCTCTCTCTCATATTGGAATTGAAATGCTTGCTTAGTTGCAATACGGATACAAATTATCTTAACATAAACAATTAAGAAATATTGACGTCAAATGTACGCTTCTAAAAGTCATCCTAAAATAATAAAATTTTAATTATATTCCTGCTCAAAAATAGAGTATAATTTAATAAAGTATTCTCAATTAAATTATCTAAAAATATACAAGATAACAAAATGTATACCAAATGAATATCCGGGGAGATATCCAATACCTATAATTCGATCTTATTGATTACCACCATAACACAAATGAAGATGCTAGTGACTTTTGTTGGTCTATTAATTCGTTTATTCATATATATTTTACTTTCCTCACTAGACCTCCATCAAACTTAGAAAAATACCCCCTAGACGCCCCCTCAAGACATACGTGTACATTGTTCTGTAGACAAACTGGCCGGTTCCTCTGATAAATACAGGCTCTCTATCGTTCGCAAGGAAAACAAATCGACACCTTAATGGCACTATGGGTCTTAAAATTGACAACGAAATGGAGCTAAAGGTTTGAACGTCGACAAGTTAATGGGCCGAACGTCTTAAAATAAAATAAAAACTAATGGGGCAAAACACGACAGAGAAATGGGTCCAGAAAAACGTCCCAACTCCCCTTTCAAATGTTCCCAACAATTATATATGTGAATTTTGCCATTTAGAATTACTGATCCAGAGTTTCCGCACCGTTGGCATAGCAGTGCAGGTAATCTATTGCACTCCGCTGTAATCCCTTCCGCATTGGAAACATTTGTAATTTCTGTATTTTCTATTAAAGGGGAGATAGGTCGTTTTTCTGGGCCCTCTTCTTCCTCATGTTTAACCCCATGGTTTTCAGATTTGATGACGTTTGGCTCATTAGTTTGGGGATTTTGAGACCTTTCACCCAATTTAGTTGTCAATTTTAAGGTCTTTCGTGCCATTTAGGTGTCGATCTTCTCCTGGCGAGCGAAAGCGAGCCTGTAATTGTTCTACCTAAAAATGTACACGTTTAGGGGGTGTTTTATAAGCTTGATGGAGGTCTAGCGAGGAAACTAGAACATAGATGAAAATATATATATATTAATTAATAGACCAAAAGACTAGCCACTACCCCCTTAGTTAAACCTCTGGGTCATATCGTTACCGGCCTTCAGTGCTTTATTTCCATTGTCTAAATTGGCTACGGGGGTGTGACACGAACAAATATTCTGGCAATTTTCAACTGGGAATTGTCCTTGTGATATTAAGAGGCATTTCCACTGATATCAGCAATAATTTTGGGAGACAGAACATTGCCGGTATCTGATGAAAAACATATTAATACTCTTAATACTATTTCAGAACTTAGTAGACTAACAAATATTTTAATACAGACACACGCACGCACACACACACACACGTATTTATAGCTGCACTACAGTCGTATTTAATCTATAGTAATTCCGTTAAATATTGATGCCCATAGATAGACGGTTTGACACACCTTAGGAAGAATCTGTGGGCATCAACAGGTGCTTGGCATGTCTCACTCCCTAGACTGGAACAAGACCTCACGGGCCTCACCGTGTTCAGCGGTAGAGTGTAAAGGCTATCAGCCTATGCCCGAGAAGGAGAAGTTGGAATATAGGAAAAAAAAAAAAAAAAAAAAAAAAAAAACGAATCAGTTTTCTATTTTTCTATGTGGATAAGGGGACAAAAGGCAAAACTGCCTGTGACGAGTGCCTCCCCCAGAGTTGAAAAAGTGACAGGGCCAACATCAGAGTAGGGCTGGGATTGTGTTGCAAGACGGGTACTACGTACCCTACGTAGAGGAGGTGGTATACCCTTTGACTTCCATATACACTTCCTACACTGAATAAAATCGTCTAATGATAGCCAGAATAAACTGTCTAAATGCGTCATAATTCTCAATGGCTCGATATTTTATTGAACTAATTTATTTTTTATTTTTTTATATTATTTTGTATGAGTAAATGTTAATTTTTAACAACAATCAAACTAAGGAACCAAAGGAAAGGTGGAAGGCTATTGTTCGGCAAATCACGCATACATATTAATAACAATGTTGTTTGATCATATAATAATTATAATAATAATAATAATAATAATAATAATAATAATAATAATAATTATAATCATACTACTAATAATAATTATAACGCTAATAATAATAATAATGAAAATAATAACAAAACGTATATTTTCTATTATCAAATGGATCTGTTGTCTACAAAGCTGGATTCTATAACGTTCACATTACGTAATTATTCAAAGACCCCTAAGGCAATCATTTGAATTAAGTCACAGTAAAATCCCCAGCATCCCAAAACAACACTGTCTCCATTACATAACCACATATATGAAGCCAGTCACCAGATGAAGCCAAAGTGTAATATTGATAACTTGTATAACTGAATCCCATGAACAACTCTCTCTCTCTCTCGATATATATATATATATATATATATATATATATATATATATATATATATATATATATATATATATATATATATACAATACACACATATATATATACAATACACATATATATATATACATACACATATATATATATATATATATATATATATATATATATATATATATATATACACTATACAGTATATACAGTATATAACCCACTAGCAGGGGTACCCGGCATTGCCCGGGTAATCACCATCATCACCATCACTACTACCGCCACTACTACTACCATAATCACCATCATCAATAACTACTAACACAATCATCACAATACTACTACTACCATAATCACCGGCCTCGACCTCCCTCTGCCTCATTAAACGGCGACCTCGATTTCGGCCGCTAAATGACCTCCGATTTTGGATCTGACCTCATCCGTACCCCCATTTTGGGAGGCTGCGAACAACATTCGTTCCATACACCTTTTCGATCGGAGGCCTCCTTCTGCCCCAAACGGCCATTTTGTTTTAAACCAAAAGCGATTTTTCCGATTTCGCGCCCATTTTCTTCGTCCCTTTCACCCTGGGGAATTCTATTTTTTCACTAAAACCTGCCTAGGGACCCCCTTACTATGCATACCAAGTATGAACGCTCTAGCTTAAAAAATGTGGCCATGCATAAAGAACAGACACACACACACAGCCAATCGAAAATATTATATAGATGTTTAGTGACTGATGGTGTGACACCAGCTTAAACATCTAGACATCACCATGATATAAGACTCGACCCAGCCATTGTAGAGTCGATCCAACACACGACCTTGAGCAATGATAAGTCGGGGTTCTGAGGGGTAATCCGGACTCTGCCTAACTTACTCACAAGCCGGAGAGCGAAGGATTCCGGCCTGCTTAAGTTAAGTTGTGAGGCGGTAACTTGACTTAAGGGAGGGGGGGGGGGGTAGGAAGGGGGGCGGGGGAGGGAAGCAGCTAGGGATTTATAGATACGTAGAACACACAGAGCAGACAAGGTGATCCGGCTTTTTACACTACAGGAACACAATTGATGTATATTTACTACACAATTGATATATATTTACTACACAATTGTGGCCGGCAGCGAGGTCCGCATCATAAATACACAAACATGACGTCTTGCTTACAGAGGAAATACCTCAAAATTGATGGCCATAGCAGAAACTGCCTCCATGCTCACAGATAGTGCCACTTCCAACAAGTGGATCCACAAGTGGTTCACTAATGGAGAATTTGATTTCGGCTGTTATTAATGATCAAAAGCCAGCTACAAGATCAATGGTACCGTAAGTTTGATGAATACAATATTCATGGTAAAACGGTCTGTTTGGCTTTCACAGTCACCCCCCAGAACCGGAAGAGCAAGAATCCATAAAAAAATAGCCCTTTTTCCATTGATTTCCCTCACTACTAATATAACTCAAATAATAAACAAGCAAAGCGACTTTAGAATCTTAATGATCAACATGGCTTACTTCACCACGATGCTTATGTTTTGTCCAGATTCACACGATAGACGAGATTCACACGATAGACGCAACATTGTGCGTGATAAACTGTGCAATATCTAACAATTAAAATAACTAACTCATGCAGATGAATCAATGACTAATACAATTAATCAGTTACTAATAGAGCTAATGGAGTGACTAACGAAACTAAATCAAACACTAATAACTGAATATTGACTTATTATGTTACCTCCACCAACCGACTGTACTCCTAAACTCAATTAATGAAATCAACAAATACATGTGGCAGTCCAGGGATTCGAACCTAGGACTTATTAAACCTCTTCTGTACCGGCCACGTATTTTGAACTCTATTCTGGGTACTGTTAGACGACTTTATACAGTTTCAAAAGGGTCTCCAGCAATGAACAGGCTTCAAACTATCTCACTTAAGGGGGTGACCTGTTTTTGTTCTGTCCTTTTCTATTTTTCTCTGGCTTGTATCCATTTGGCCCCATTCAGCCTACTGTTTTAAGACGTTTATCCCCATCCAGGTGTCAATTTTTTACTGGTGAGCGGTAGCGAGCCAGCATATTTTTTTATTTTTGTTTGACAGCAGGCTAAATTTGTACATTTTTCGATAGAAAAATGTCTCCGGCGAAGCCGGATTTCTTCAAATAATGCTGGCTCGCTATCGCTCGCCAGGAAGAAATCGACACCTAGATGGGGATAAACGTCTTAATATAGTTGGCTGAATGGGGCCGAATGGATACTAGCCAGAGAAAGAGAGAAAAGGACAGAAATAACAAAAAGCAGATCACCCCCATTAACCGTTTTCATTACCACAGATTCTGGCTAAACTGCACAAAATCGTCTAAATACATCTAGAATAAATGTATGAAGACGGCGTCGGTACAGAAGGGGTTAAGGAGAATATTGTATCACTCAGTGGCTTTACTAATTTACTGTGATAACGTCATTTGTATTTTCTTTGGGACAATACTTGAAGATACCAGTTATCAGCTTAATTAAGGGAATTCTTTCTGGATCCCTCTTCTCCCTCATGTTTAGCCCTATTAGCTTTGCTATTCAAAGACGTTCGCTCCATTAGTTGGGCGATTTTAAAACCTTTTACCCACTTTCTTTGTCAATTTATAGATCTTTCATGCCAATTTATAGATCTTTCATGTCAATTTATAGATCTTTCTTTGTCAATTTATAATCTTTCATGTCAATTTATAGATCTTTCATGTCAATTTATAGATCTTTCATGTCAATTTATAGATCTTTCATGTCAGTTTATAGATCTTTCATGTCAATTTATAGATCTTTCATGCCAATTTAAGATCTTTCATGCCAATTTATAGATCTTTCATGCCAATTTAAGATCTTTCATGTCAATTTATAGATCTTTCATTTCAATTTATAGATCTTTCATGCCAATTTAAGATCTTTCATGTCAATTTATAGATCTTTCATGCCAATTTATAGATCTTTCATGTCAATTTATAGATCTTTCATGTCAATTTATAGATCTTTCATGTCAATTTATAGATCTTTCATGCCAATTTATAGATCTTTCATGTCAATTTATAGATCTTTCATGTCAATTTATAGATCTTTCATGCCAGTTAGCTGATAATATGTTCGTGGCGAGCGATAACGAGCCTGTAATTTAGGAGAAACCGGTCTTTGACCCGAGATATATTTCTACCGAAAAATATACAAATTTATCTCGAAGGAGGGAATTATGAGTGTTATTTAATGTTCACTATCGCTTGCCAGTAAGAAATCGATTCCTTAATTGAATGCTCTTAAAATTGTAAAAAAAAAAAAAAAAAAAAAAAAAAAAAAAAAAAAAAAAAGAGAAAATAAAGCGAAACATCTTAAGGGGAGTTATTTAGTTTGTACCCTAGAACTCCATCAAGCTTAAAATTACACCCCCTAGACCCCTTTTCAAGATAAATTTGTACGGGTACATTTTTCGGTAGAAAAATGTCCCGGCCGAAGGCCGGTTCCTCTCAAATTACAGGCTCGCTATCGCTCGCCAGGAAAAAATCGACACCTAAATGGCACGACAGTTCTTAAAATTGACAGAAATGGGGCGAAAGTTCTTAAAATCGCTAAACTAAAGGGGGCGAGCGTCTTAAAATTTAAAAAGCAAAGGGGCTAAACATGAGAGAGAAAGGGGTCCAGAAAAAAATTCCTCGAGTGGAAATCTCTCCCCTTAACCTCACCAATCTAATTGGGTGGAAGTCTTAACATTTCAGAACTACTGGGGCTAAACATGAGGGAGAGAGACAGGGTACAGAAAAAAACCCCTCAAGAACTCTGTTGTCTTAAGGGGAGATTTTCACTTGAGGGATTTTTTTCTTGACCCCTGTCTCTCTCATGTTTAGCCCCATTGCATTTGATATTGTAAGACGTTCGCCCCATTATTTTGATGATGTTAAGAACTGTCAACCCATTTCTGTCAATTTTAAGACCTTTCGTGCAATTTAGGTGTCGATTTTATCCTGGCGAGCGATAGCGAGCCTGTAATTTAAGAGGAATTACAAGAGGAATTACAAGAGAATTTAAGAGGAATTAAGAGGAATCCCGGCTTTCAGCCGGGACATTTTTCTACCGAAAAATGTAAAAATTTATCTTGAAAGGGGCTCAAGGGGGTGTAATCTTAAGCTTGATGGATATCTAGGGACCAAACTAAAAACCTCCCCTTAAGCGAAAATGATTGGGATAAAATGAAGCCTTTGATTCCGTGAGATGCGCGCAGTAAGCTGAGTAAATACCTCTTTAAATGGTAGCTAGCATGACGAACCCATATAAATAAATAGATACAAAATATATATATATATAATCAATAAAGATAAATAAGTATAATACAATACAATAAAGGCGCCCACACATCAGTCAAAAAAAAAAAAAAAAAAAAAAAAAAAAAAAAAAAAAAAAAAATTGAGATTAGGCTTGAGTATATAGATAGATAGATGGATAGACATCGGTAAAGGAGATGAGGCAGGGTCCTATACAATATTTGTTTTACAGAAGAGTGGGGAAACTCGGAGGTAAGGAATGAATTAGAGACGAGAACCACTAAATTAATGAGAGAGAGAGTCTGAGAGAAAGAGAGAGAGAGTCAGAGAGAGAGAGAGAGAGAGAGAGAGTTGGCATAGGCTGGGAAGGGGGAGGGGGGGGGGCTGCGATCTTTCTCCCGCTCAGCAAGTATTAAAGTTGACAGCATATCAGGGATGTGTCTGGAGCTTATATGGGACACACCTTGGGACATGCCTTGGGACATACCTTGGGACACACCTTGGGACACACCTTGGGACACACCTTGGGACATACCTTGGGACATACCTTGGGACATACCTTGGGACACACCTTGGGACACACCTTGGCACACACCTAGGGACACACCTAGGGACATTACCTGACACACAAATATATGATCAACTCGAGACAATTAATATTGAAGGAGGGAAAATATTAACTTGTATGTTGTTAAAGGCAATACTTCAAAATATTCAATAGCCTATCAGAACTGTCCAATGAAATATGCACAACCTTTCACAATACACTACTCACTCACTCACTCTCACACTCTCTCTCTCTCTCTCTCTCTCTCTCTCTCTCTCTATATATATATATATATATATATATATATATATATATATATATATATATATATATATATACATATATATCAGGCATGTGTCCAGGCATTTTAGCTCGAACGTCCCTTAATTTTGGCCCTGTCACTCTTTGACATCTGGGAGAGGCACTCGCTGCAGGCATTTATGCCTTTGTCTCCCTCATTCACATAGAAAAAAAAATATATATATATACAGTATATATACATACTTCACGCAAGCTTCTCCTTTAAGCTTCTTACCGTGTAAAAATAACTCTGTAATCTTCTCATATTGCGTTCGACTTTCCTTCACTAAGTCCCCAAGATTGTTCATACGTTTATATTTTGGTATATTTTAAACATTCATTATAATATTAACTTCAAATTCCAAGTTTATGATTCCTTTCCAATACTGTTTACGTTAGATTTGTGTCAATGGCTTATAGATCAATAATTATATGACTGACAATAAACTGATGAAAATATAGATAATTACTGTAATGTATTAAAACGACTATGATTAACTCTTTTATTGCCGATGCCGTTCTTTTAACTATGTGTTGGCGATTATTAGACGATTGTATTCAGTTTAAAAAGGGCTTCCAACAATTAAAAGACTTGGAACTATCTCACTTAACCATTGTATTACCACCAATCCTTCTCAACTGCATAACAATTAAATATGGCTAGAATACAATATAAGAGACGTCGCCGGTACGGAAGGGGTTAAGATTGTTGAACAATAATTAACTCCTTCTGTACCGGCGATGTGTGTTATGTATTTAATATTTTCAAACATAAGCCTGAATAAGTTAATGTCCTATATTCAATTTTCCCGGCATATCAAAATCTAAAATCTGATGGAAATACACACAAAAATCTCTCAACTATTCAATACACGGAATGGTGCTGAAATGCCGAGCTTTGATTCCAGACACCTGCAAAGTTTGGAGACAGAGAGAGAGAGAGAGAGAGAGAGAGATTCTTAGGTAATTGAAATGGAGTATTTGTTTGTTTTTACAGATGTTGGTAGTGACAGGTGGTGGCAGGGATAGTTGGGTGGCAGAAACATATGGTGGCAAGGGCAAAGAGGACAGATGGTGTCAGATGCAAAGAGGACAGGTGGTGGCAGAAACAGATGGTGGCAGAAACATATGGTGGCAGGGGCAAAGCAGACAGGTGGTGGCATATGGTGGCAGGGGCAAAGAAGACAGGTGGTGGCAGGAATGAATAATGGCAGAGGGAAAAAGTACAGGTGGTGGCAGAAACAGATGGTGTCAGAGGCAAATAGGACAAATGGAGGCAGGGATAAATGGTGTCAGAGGCGAAGAGGACAGGTGGTGGTAGAGATAAATGGTGTCAGAGGCGAAGAGGACACTTGGTGGCAGGGATAAATGATGTCAGAGGCGAAGAGGACAGGTGGTGGTAGGGATAAATGGTGTCAGAGGCGAAGAGGACAGGTGGTGGCAGGGCTACATGGTGTCAGAGGCGAAAAGTGGTGGTAGCAGAGGCAAAGAGGACAGGTGTTGGCAAGTAATTAAGAAAGTTGTCAGAAGGGAAGCCAAAACAGAGAAGACAGGGCGGGATTGGCCAAGTTAATGTGTCTGCTGGCTTCATTATCATCAGCATCGCGTCTTTCTTGGGTCTTTCTTGGGTCTTTCTTCCATTACAACAGCTGCATGGGTCTTTCTTGGGTCTTTCCTCCATTACGACAACTGCTTGGGTCTTTCCTCCGTTACGACAACTGCTTGGGTCTTTCTTGGGTCTTTCCTCCGTTACGACAACTGCTTGGGTCTTTTTTGGGTCTTTCCTCTGTTACGACAACTGCTCGAGTCTTTCTTGGGTCTTTCCTCCATTAGGACATTTGTTTGGGTCTTTCCTCCATTACGACAACAGCTTGGGTCTTTAGAGGGTCTTTCTGGGGTCTTTGGAGGATCTTTGTTGAGTCTTTTGGGGTATTTTCGTGATTTTCTGGGTCTTACGTGGCTTTTTCCTCCATTATGACAACAGCTTGGGTCTTTAGAGGGTCTTTCTGGGGTCCTTGGAGGATCTTTGTCGGGTCTTTTGGAGTATTTGATAGGTGTTCTGGGTCATTCTTGGGTCTTTCCCTCCTTACGACAACTGATTGGGACTTTCTTGGGTATTTAGAGAATATTTCTGGGGTCTTTGAAGGAACTTTTTCAGATCGTTTGGGGTCTCTGTTTGGTTTTCTGGGTCTTTCTTGGCTCTTTCCTCTATTAAGAAATCTGCTTGGATCTTTCTTCGGTCCTTTCAGGTCTTTAAAGAGTTCTTCTAGGGTTTTTGGAGGATCTTTTCGGGTCTTTTGAGGAATTTGCTTGGTTTCTGGGTCTTTCATGGCTCTTTCCTCTATTACGAAAACTGCTGGGGTCTTTGCTTGGTACCTTGGGTTTCTTTTAGATTTTCTCATCGTTCCGACACCTGCTTTGGTCTAGTGGAGGTCTTTGATATTCTGAATCTTTCTTGGCTCTTCTCACCGTCAAAACAACTGATACGTTTTTCTGTGTCATTTTTGATAGTGTCTTTATGTTTTTGGGGAATTTATGTTATCCTATCTGTTTGTCTATGATTAAACTTTGTTATGCTATCTATCTTGTATATAGCTATAATGAAGTTATGTTATGCCACGTCTACACGTATTCTTGTCTGTTTTCTTGCTATTATTTGACGATTTTATTCATATTAGGAAGGGTATATGTAGGTCAAAGAGCTAATTAAGATACTCTTTACCCTTATTATTCCCCCAGACCGTCCTTAAACTGCATAAAAATCGTCTAAGGATAGCCAGAAGAGACAGCCAAAACGCGTCATAATATTCGAAGGGTACAGCTATCTCTAACATGATAGCCAAAAGAAATAGTCAAAACGCGTTATAATCGTACGGCTATCTCTCACATGATAGCCAAAAGAAAGTCAAAACGCGTCATAATCTTCAAAGAGGTACGGCTATCTCTCACATCAGTACTACCAACCAACGAGCTGATCCAACACCAGTCCAGGGTTACCAAATGAAGTTCGCTAGATAGTAAATATATGCCGAAAATCGCTAGCATAATGTCACAATCTCTACAATAAATCTCTAAAATGGGTCAAATCTACAGAATATCGCTAGAATAATGTCACAATCTCTACAATATCGAAAATGGCTCATATCTACAGAATAACGTTAAAATTGATGTCGCTAGAAGTACGAATTGGCCTCTAGATCAAAGTAAATACCTCTAGATCTAGCGGGAAAGTAGCTAAATTGACAACACAACAGCAGACTCGATTATCCCGTAGCACCAGACACCACCACCACAGTTATGCCGGAGTCACACGAGCCCTTTTTCGAGTAACATTTACGGGCAATTATGGTCTGGAAGCTTTAAAAATTACACTTTATCAGACTTCAGCCGCCTAACATACTCTACCTTCAGTCTAGTTGCCCATACCAGTGTGAACAAGTCACAAAAATATACGAGAAAAAACTTGCTCATGGAAAATTGACGGAAAAAGCGCTCGTGTGACACTGGCTTTATATACTTACTGTAATGCAATAATCATTCCCCGGCAATTACAAGTGTTATTATATTAGCCTGGAGGTGGTACTCAAGGTGCTGCCGTGTACTGATGCTAGCTGCAGGGTACAAGGAGGAGGTGTTTAGTAAGTGTTAGGTATGTATAAGTTCGTCAGGAAGTGTTAGATTATCAAAAGTTCGTCAGAAAGTTAAATGATCAGAAGTTCGTCAGGAAGTGATAGGTATTTAGCAGTTCGTCAGCAAATGTTAGAGGATTAGAAGTTCGTCAGGAGTGTTAGATGGTTAGAAGTTCGTCAGGAGTGTTAGATGGTTAGAAGTTCGTTAGGAAGTGTTAGATGGTTAGAAGTTCGTCAGGAGTGTTAGATGGTTAGAAGTTCGTTAGGAAGTGTTAGATGGTTAGAAGTTCGTTAGGAAGTGTTAGATGGTTAGAAGTTCGTCAGGAGTGTTAGATGGTTAGAAGTTCGTCAGGAGTGTTAGATGGTTAGAAGTTCGTCAGGAGTGTTAGATGGTTTGAAGTTCGTCAAGAGTGTTAGATGGTTAGAAGTTCGTTAGGAAGTGTTAGGTATGTAGCAGTTCGTTAGATGCTTAGAAGTTCGTCAGGAAGTGTTGAATGCCTAGAAGTTCGTCAGGAAGTGTTAGATGCCTAGAGGTTCGTCAGGAAGTATTAGATGCTTAGGAGTTCGTCAGGAAGTGTTGAATAATTAGAAGTTCGTCAAGAATTGTCAGATGATCAGAAGTTCGTCAGGAAGTGTTAGATGATTATAAGTTCGTCATTAAGTGTTACGTATTTAGCAGTTTGTCAGGAAGTGTTAGATGATTAGAAGTTCGTCAGCGAGAGTAAGAGGATTAGAAATTCGTCAGGAAGTGTTAGATTATCAGAAGTCTCGTCATTAAGGGTCAAAATATGAGAGAGCTGCCATGAGGCGCTAGATATTTAAAAGATCGGTATTAAGTGCAAGATGTTTAGAATTTTGTCATGAAGAGATAGGTGTAAAGAACCTCGTCAGTTTGAAGTTTTGCCTTTTGTATCCCTCATCCACATAAGAAAAAAAAAGTTAGGAGCCGTTGATGGAGGTCTAGCGAGGAAGCTATAAAATAAATAAATAAATAAATATATAAACCAAAAACCAAGCACTACACATTTAATGATACAATAACCAATCAATCAATCAATAAGGAATAGTAAAATACAAATAACGAAAACAATGATTATATACCCAAATAACGAAAACAATGATTATATACCCAAATAACGAAAACAATGATTATATACCCAAATAACGAAAACAATGATTATATACCCAAATAACGAAAACAATGATTATATACCCAAATAACGAAAACAATGATTATATACCCAAATAATCAAAAACAATGATTATATACCCAAATCATAAGAACTATGATAAAAATATAAATATATTATTCAAAGCAGGAATACCAAGCAGGAATAAATATAACTAGACACAAAATAGACAATTAGATTTTTAAAAGGCAGCGCAGAACAAAATCACCTGCATTGTTTTGTTTTGTTTCAATTGTATGAATTCTGCTAAACATTCTAAAGGGTTTGCTCATTGCAATTATTCATATTCTATTATGCAAACTGTTAACTAATCATATATTTCATGCATGTAATAATAATGATTGATGTATAAGACAACGCGCATTAGATAAGTGGATATTTATGAACACAATATTTACAGTAATGACAGGTTCTACAGGCAGGTATCTAAAGATCAGTATCAAAATATACAGTGTAAATGTGTTAACCTCTTGAGGATTATGACGCACTTCAGTTTTTGGCCGATTTTTTTCATTTATTTATTATATTTCTAGTTTCCTCCCTGACAGTTCCCATCTCCCTCTTTCTGCCTCTCCAAGTTCTTCTCTCTTCACTATCCCCCGTCAACCTTCTGTTATAGTCCCCCATCCCCCCATCGTAGGCTGTGACCCCTCCAACCCCCTTCATCTTAAATACCCCTCCCCTCCAAACCTCCTTCTACGCCCCCCCCCCCTCTCTTCCACTTCCACTCCACCATACCTCCACCCCACCAAACCTCCATCTACGCCCATCTCCCCTCTCTCACCCCATCTAGCCTATGACCCCTTCAACCCCCTTCATTTTAACCATCCCCTCCCCACCAAACCTCCATCTACGCCCATCTCCCCTCTCACCCCACCTAGCATATGACCCCTCCTACCTCCTTCATTTGAACCACCGCATCCTCTCCCCCATCACCCAACCTAGCATATAACCCCTTCATTTTAACTACCCCTTCCCCACCAAACCTCCCCCGTCACCCAACCTAGCATATGATGCCTCCAACTCCCTTCATTTTAACCACTCCCTCCTCTTCCCTCTCCCTCCACGTAACGTCCCCCTCCCTCCCTCCCCTCACCTAACATGCGACCCCTCCCACCCCTTCATATCAACCAACCCCTTCCCCTCTCCTCCCCCCCCCCCCCATCCCCCTCGTAACCAGCTGAGCATCACATTATCAAACTTCCCCTCACAACTTGTAATGGAGGCCGGCGGGCGGTGCAGGGATGCTGCTCTTCCCGAAAAATTATGTTTGGACAATAATGAAGTATATACGCTCCGCTCCTAAATTAATATGGAAGGCAACGGAGGAAAAATAATAATAATATGAGAGAAAAAAAGTACTTGAGAGGGCCCTTGACTCTCGGGAACATCGATATGAATCCGTGTTCATTATTTGATTCCGGGAATTTACGGGAACATCGATATGAATCCGTTTTCATTATTTGATTCCGGGAATTTACGAGGGATGCGTGTAATAGAATACAATGTTATTAACTTAATTATTTTAATTGTTTTGTGTTACTGGAATAATAATTACAAGTAGCTCTTAAGTTTTCATTAAATCAACTTGGGTTAATGGGCTTACTTTATCACTCTTAAGTGCTCTGAGGGTCGGAGATGGGCCCCTCACCCTCCTGCCCACTGACACTCGATTTTTAAGTTTTTTACAGGCTTTTAAAGCCTGCAAATTGCTGTAACTTGCCAGTACGTTCCGGAATGTCACCCGCAGCGAAAGGGTTAAGGGGGAAGTGCTTGTATTTTGGTCTATGTATTTATCTATTTATTCATTTTTTAGTCTCCTCGCTAGACCTTCATCAAGCTTATATAAACACCGACCCAAGACCTTCCTTCAAGTTAATTTGTACATTTTTCGATAGAAAAATGTCCCGGCCGAAGGCTGATTTCTCTTGAATTACAGGCTTGCTATCGCTCGCCAGGAAAAAATTGACACCTAAGTGACACGAAAAGTCTTACTACTGACAAATAAATCTGGCTAAAGGTCTTAAAGTCGCTAAACTAATGGACTTAACGTCATAACATCTGAAATAGTAGATGTTATTTTCTGGCCAAATAGTAAACATGGTTGATGATAATACCTTGGTAAATCTAAGACTACACCCTGTTCCAAATAAGTAGACCAAAACTCTTGAACATTAACCTCTATAACTCTCAAACGACCAGAGTAATCCAGCTAACATTTCTACCATTTGGGAAGGGTATTCTCCTGGATGACCTAGATGTGTGTGAATTTGTGCTTTGTTTTATGTGTGTTCATTGTTTTCTATTCTGGCTCTGTCTCGAGTCGCCCCCCCCCCCCCCTAAAAGAAAAAGAAAGTGGGGATTGGGCTTGAGCATATAGATATAGATATATATAGGGAAGGGTCTGTCAGGGAATAGGGTATATACTCACACCCGTGCAGTACATGAAGCTCAGAGACAAATCCAAACGCTACATATTATGTCTAATACACTTACGTCGCCAATAAGGGTAGGTAGTTGCCCTTTTCTGGACCCCCCCCCCCCCTTCTCCCTCATGCTTAGCCCCATTAGTTTTGAGCTTTTTTAATACGTTTGCCCTATTAGTTTGGCGATTTTAAGACCTTTCATCCCATTTCATAAGCAATATCAAGACCTTTCGTGTCATTTAGGTGTCGATTTTGTTCTCCTGGCGAGCGATAGCAGGTCTGTAAAGTTGAAAGGATTGGCCCTAAGCCGGGATATTTCTCTACTGAAGAATGTACAAATATATACAGGTATCGAAGAGTGATCTTGGGGATATTCTATTAAGCTTGATGGAGATCTAGGGAGGACACTAAAACTACAATAAATAAATACATTAACAAATAAATAAACGAATACATAAATTGATAAATAATAACACACACATATAAACCCTATATATATAAACCATATATAAACCATATATAAACCATATATAAACCATATATAAACCCAGGGGAGGTTTTTAGTTTGTTCCCTAGACCTCCATCAAGCTTAAAATTACACCCCCTTGAGCCCCTTTCAAGATAAATTTGTACATTTTTCGGTAGAAAAATGTCCCGGCTGAAAGCCGGTTCCTCTTAAATTACAGGCTCGCTATCGCTCGCCAGGATAAAATTGACACCTAAATGGCACGAAAGGTCTTAAAATTGACAGAAATGGGTCGAAAGTTCTTAAAATCGTCAAAATAATGGGGTGACCGTCTTAAAATCTCAAAAGCAATGGGGCTAAACATGAGGGAGAAAGGAGTCAAGAAAAAAATCCCTCAAGTGGAAATCTCCCTTTAATGAACATCCGAACACATCATTATGACAATAGGAGGCCAATGAAAGAACCAAGCCCAGCGTTAATAATTGTTGCAGACTTGAGGGTGTAGTGCTGGTTTTTTGGTCTCTCTCTCTCTCTCTCTCTCTCTCTCTCTCTCTCTCTCTCTCTCTCTCTCTCTCTCTGCTCTCTCGCTCTCTCTCCTCTCTCTCTCTCTCTCTCTCTCTCTCTCTCTCTCTCTCTCTCTCTCTCTCTCTCTCTCTCTCTCTCTCTCTCTCTCTCTCTCTACATATATATATTATATATATAATATATATCTATATATATCTATATATATATATATATATATATATATATATATATAATTTTAGATTCCTCGCTAGACCTCCATCAAACTTAAATAAAACACCCTTAGACACCCTATCAAGATAAATTTGTAAATTTTTCGGTAGAAAAATTTCCCGGCCGAAGGCCGGTTCCTTAAATAATATCAGGCTCGCTATTGCTCGCTAGTAAAATATCGACACCTAAATGGCTCGAAGGGTCTTAATATTGACAAATAAATGGGGCTAAAGGACCCATAATCACCAAACTAATGGAACAAACGTCTCAAAATCTCAAAACTATTATGTTAAACATGAGGGAGAAGGGGGTCCAGAAAAAGCGACTACCTCCCCCTTAACTTGCTGCAGTGTTTAAATTTGGGTGACGCGTGTTCCGTTTATATATGAGAGAGAGAGAGAGAGAGAGAGAGAGAGAGAGAGAGAGAGAGAGAGAGAGAGAGAGAGAGAGAGAGAGAGAGAGAGAGAGAGAGCGAGAGAGAGAGAGAGAGAGAGGAGAGGAGAGGAGATGAGAGGAGAGAGAGAGAGAGAGAGAGAGAGAGAGAGAGAGAGAGACTTCTGCACAATCTTCTATGGCAGTCTTCCTCGTGTTTTAATTATCCATATTTGTTTTCACCAACCCACCAATTAATTTACAAATAAACCTAACTAAAGAAATCAATGAAAGTAATGAATACATGTGGTACTCCAAGGACTCGAACCTAGGACACTCACACCGAAATTCCACACACTAAGCATTATACGCGAAGTGACAGACTATTACAAATTATTCTTAAGGGGAGATGGGTTGTCTTTCTGGTCCCCCTTCTCCCTCATGTTTAACCCCGTTAGTTTTGAAACCTTATGACGTTCGACCCATTAGTTTGACGATCTTAAGACTTTTCGCTCCAATCTTTGTCAATATTAAGACTTTTCGTGTCGTTTTAGGTGTCGATTTTTTCCTGGCAAGCGATAGCGGGCCTTTAATTTAAGAGGAACCGGCCTTCGACCGGGACATTTTTCTATCGAAAAATGTACAAATTAATATTGAAGGAGGGTCTTGGGCGGGTGTTTCTTAAGGGGAGATTTCCACTTGAAGGATTATTTTCTTTACCCCTTTCTCCCTCATGTTTAGCCCCATTGCTTTTGAGATTTTAAGACGTTCTCCCCATTAGTTTGGCGTTTTTAAAAACTTTCGCCCCATTTATGTCACTTTTAAGACCTTTCGTGCCATTTAGGTGTCGATTTTTTCCTGGCGAGCGAAAGCGAGCCTGTAATTTAAGAGGAGTCGGCCTTCGGCCGGGACATTTCTCTACCGAAAAATGTACAAATTTAACTTGAAAGGGAGTCAAGGGGGTGTAATTTCAAGCTTGATGGAAGTCTAAGAAACACACTAAAAACCTAAAGTCTAGAGAGAAAACTAATACAAAATATATAAAATATATAAATTTACAAATCAATACGCCCATTCCCCTTTCAAACAAAGAGTCCATAGTAAGCCTTTTCTTTTCTATTGTTTGTCAATAATTACGTTATAGCATTATAATAACCATTGTAAAATATCGCTGCATAGCACTTACCAATTTTAGTTGAACGTAAAATGAATTTCAGGAGCTCGGGATTTGCCAAATACGAATGTTCTGCATTGTTGCTAAATGGCACATAAAAGTATGCATGTATGCATATATGTATATACTCAGGCACATACCCCCGGGGGTAGCCCACTAGAGACAGAGCCCGAATAGGGAGAGCAAAACAAAAACAAAAAACACACACACACACATAAAACAAATAAATATAAATATACATACATAACAAAAATAACCTCCCACACATCCAGGTCGCCCAGGAAAAGACCCAGACCCCCAGGGCCATTTTTGGGGTCCCCAGCTAAGACACCCAGGTCCCAGACCTCCTGGAGAGGTTCGGTCTCAGAAGGCAGACACGCAGAGGAGCTTTACCACCACAATGCCTCCACCACCACCACCACCACCACCACCACCACCACCACCACCACCTCCACCACCACCACCACCACCACACACACCACCACCTCCACCACCACATCCACCACCACCACCCCCACACCCACCCACCTCCACCCCCCCACCCCACCCCACCACCCCCACCCCCACCCCCCACACACCTCCACCACCTCCACCACCTACTATTCCTTCGAGGCATGGCCCTTCACAAGGTAGACCTGTTCCCGGGGCCAAGCTCCTGGTGGATTATTGTCTAGTCCAACTGGCACCTGGCCTCCTCTCCCTACACCCGCGTTATCACTCATCTATTCACAGTCCAAGCTTCATTCATCCCTATTCATTACCACTTCTCTTACCTGTTCTACAGTCATCTATCTACCTTCCAACGCTTGTACTACACACACATAGGTAGGGTTTAAAATACAAATAATGTTGTACAAAGTAGGAGCAATGTAAATAAATGTGTGTGTGTGTGTGTGTGTGTGTGTGTGTGTGTGTGTGTGTGTGTGTGTGTGTGTGTGTGTGTGTGTGTGTGTGTGCGTGTGTGTGTGTGTGTGTGTGTGTGTGTGTGTTAAAGTTGCTTCCTAAACACGATAGATTACACTTACTTTGATGATGAATAAGGGCCCCTTTCCAAATCCGCTTTCTTTCCACTTGCCTGAAGCACAAGAAAAATATGTTAATAAATATGTGTTGTCTATTTTTCACTTCATCATTGTAATACATGTTTGATTAAGGGAAGGTTTTTAACTTTTTCCCTAGACCACCAAGCTTAAAATTACATCCCCTAGAACTCCTTCCAATATATATTTGTACCGGCGACGTCTTTCTAATTGCATTCTAGCTAAATTTCGAAGATTGTATGAAGCTTAGGAACGACATATGGTAGCTAAAGTGATTCAGTGAGACGGTCTGTAGCCTTTTAATTGGTAGACAGACTTCCTAAGCTGAATAAAATCGTGTAATAGTTGCCTAAGTATATGGTAGAGGATGACACCGGTACAAAATGGGTCTTTATATGGGAGGTTACGTCTTTTAACTTTTTCCCCTATACCGACTTATGCAGCTTAAAAAAAGTATCTCCAGCGATTAAAAGGCTTCGAACTCCTTCCAATATATACCTTTTTGTACCACAGCGACGCGTCTTCTCTAAACTGCTCATTCTAGCTAAATATAGCATGAATAAGCCGTCGCTGGTACAGAAAGGGTTAAGCTTTATCAGGACGATTTTAATTACTTTAGGAACTATTTCTAAGATTCTAGGGCATATGAATACCGTAGTTAACTCTTTAACTCTGACAGGTGTTTCTGTAGTTTAATAAAATAATAAAAAAAGAGCCACATCTTCCAAATTTAACCCTCTCCGACATAAAAAAACGAGTGTAATAGTTGTTACCAAAGGATATTTAGAAACTTGTTTAGGACTAGATGCCAAACGCGTTGTCACATATAGCTGTGGGCAGAAAACAAAATTTGGAGAGGTAAATTATAAGTAGAGGTTACGTCTTTTTAAATTACTAATCTGGCAACCTCCGTCATATGTGCGTGAAAGGTACGACTATTATGCAGCTTAAAAAAAGTCTCTCCAGCGATTAAAAGGCTGGCTAGCGTTGGAGAGTGTTGGAAAGTGGGTGCTGGAAGCACTAACCCTTTTTACTATCTGAAACACAGAGAAATAGGTTTAACACTGCTCAAAATCGTGTAAATATAGCATGAATAAGCCGTCGCTGGTACATCAAGCTTAACAAACTCACACCCAAGACCCCCCCTTCAAGACAAATTTGTAAATTTTTCGGTAGAAAAATGGCCCGGCCGAAGGCAGGTGTCTACCAAATTACAGGCTCACTATCGTTCGCCAGGAAAAATTCGACACCTAAATGGCACGAAAGGTCTTAAATTGAACAACAGAATGGGGCGAAAGGTGTTAAAGTCGCCAAACTAATGGGGCGAACGTCTTAAAATGTCAGAGCCAATAGGACTGAACACGAGGGAAAAGGGGGTCCAGAAAAAACATAGACCTCCCGTTAATGCTTGTTGTGTGCCCTAGGACATACTTTAACGACACGTGCAAGTATAAACATCAAGGATATCAGAGAGTATAGTGAGGCTAGAAAGAGTTGGAGTGTGTTGGAAAGTGGGTGGTGGAAGCAGTGTAGGCTACGTGTATCTGAATGACAGGGTGAGTGATGAATGTTTTGAAAGAGTGATTGACATTTTATGGTGCCGGGCGTAAATGGAATGGTGGGACAAAAGAAAAAAAAGTGTTGACGTTTTATTGCACTATTACAAAAAAAAAAATATATATATATATAATATATATATATATATATATATATATATATATATATATATATGAGGGAGAAGGGGATCTAGAAAAACGACCCATCTCCCCTCAATCGTATAAATTATTGGAATGTCGTTGGATTGGATGAATATAAATTTCGTAGTACGCTAAAAAATAACTAGAAAAGCGTATGTATTTGAGTTTGAATATGTATTTATGTATATATGTATATATGTATGTATGTATGTATGTATGTAATAACACCTGTATCTATGCATTTATACATATCTCTATCCATATTCCATCAATCTTTGCAAATCTAGCTTATAAGTTAACCGATTAAGAACAGGAGTGATTTTATTATTGTTTGTTTTACTATTTAATTAATTAATTTATTTATATATTTATTTAGTTAGTTATAATTTGTCTTGTTTAGTTTCCTCCCCGGACCTCCATCTAATAAATACCCCTATGGCCTTCTGTGTGATACATTTGTGTAATTTTCGGTAGAAACATGCTCCGACCGAAGGCCTGGTTTCTCCAATACTACAGGATATGAATAGCGACAGGATAAAGATCGACGCCTAAATGGCACGAACGGTGTTGTTATTGACAAAAAATGGGGTGAAAGGTCTTAAAATCACAAAAATAATGGGCCGAAAGTCTTAAAACCTTAGAACTAATTTGGTTAAGCATGGGGAGAAGGTGGTTCACAAAAAAATACAAGTAGCCTATTTCCCCTTAATTAATAGTTTCTGTATAATAAGTCTAAAAATATATGGGAATAATTACGTAGTTGCGTGAAGATGGTAACATAATTATGAGAGAGAGAGAGAGAGCGAGAGCGAGAGCGAGAGAGAGAGAGAGAGAAAGAGAGCGAGAGCGAGAACAAGAGCGAGAGTGTGTGTTAGCCATAGTAGGCTCCCGGGGTAATAGAGAGCTCTGGCCGCCTCTCTGGGGAGCTCTACCCGGATGAGCCTCTGTGCTGCTCTAATATTAACCAAGAGAGAGCACAGGTAAAGAGCTTTCAGTATTCAGGGGTGGGCGGGGGACTCTAAATATTTAAGTGTTTCGCACCTGCATATATGCATTTCCGCCTACCTGGTTCTTTTTGTTTTAATTGCTTGAGCTGGAAGGATGTGAGGTATACCCTATTTAAAGTAAGCTTGCAAAAACGCTTGTATAGTTATCATACATATCTATCTATCTGTCTATCTATCTATCTCTCTATCAATCTATCTGTCAATCTATCTCTCGATCTGTCTCTATCTATATATCTATGTATAAATATATATCTATCTATCTTTCCATCTATCTATCTAAATATCTATCTATCTATCTATTTAATTATTTAACTATCTATCTATCTATCTATCCATCTATGTATTTATATATATATCTCTATCTATATATCTATCTATCTATCTATCTATCTATTTATCTATCTATCTATCTATCTACTCAGCGTGCATTTACTCTAGTGGAGATCGACTTGTGGAGCTAGTAGCCTGCAGCATAAATACCAATGAACACCAGATCTGGTATCCATGGCAACCGTATGAGGTGAGGAGCGGAGATAGGCAGGCAGGCAGGCAGGCAGGCAGGCATACATACATACATACATACATACATACATACATACATACATACATACATACATACATACATACATACATACATACATACATACATACATACATACCTACATACATACATACATACATACATACATACATACATACATACACACATACATACATACATACATACAGGCAAACATACAGGCAAACATACACACACATACATACAGAGACATACAGGCAAGCACAAACACAGACATACAAGCACACAGACATACATGCAAGCATACACGCGCACACACACACACACACACATGATTACTCCTCGGATCAAGAGCCTGATGCAGAATCGGAACAAGGCCTTCTACACAACAATCGCTACAAGGACCTACGCAACATTGTGATAAGGGAAATCCGTTGGGCGAAGAAGTCCTACTACCCTACAAAGATTCATCATTTAAAACAAACCAATATCAGTCAGTGGTACTCTAAAATTAAGAATCTTTGTGGCTTAAGTAGTGGGACTCCTTCGATCCCCTGTGTTTCCCATGTCCCTCGTGTAGATGCACCTGAACTGATAAATAATCACTTCTCTACCATCTGCCAAACCCTCCCAAAACTAGACCGCACCAACCTCCCTGCCTTCCTCCCATCCCCTTCCCCCCCAGTAACTGTTCAAGAATATGAAGTGGCCAAAAAGCTTTCCAGTTTCAAATCAAAATGATCAACCCCAGTAGACCTACCCATGAAAATATACAAAGAATTTTCGGTGGAATTTGCCACCCCCCTTTGCTCGATAATTAATGCCTCCTTAAGGCAAAGTAAATGCCCTGCAGACTGGAAAACTTCATACGTCACTCCAATCCCCAAAACCCCCTCCCCACATTCTCTTAATGAACTCAGACCAATTGCCATAACGCCCATCCCTAGTCTAATCTGTGAGGACTTTGTATTCACCTGGGCTTACTCACAAATCCTTCACTTGATAGATCCCCAACAGTTTGGCAACGTAAAAACCTCCTCCACCACTCACTGTCTTATTAGCTTCCTAGATTATATTTACACAAATCTTGAGAAGAGAAAGACTTCCCTCGCCCTTGCCTTTATTGACTTCAGGAAAGCATTTGACCTTGTTGACCACACCATCATCATCAACAAGGCCATAAAGTTGGGGCTACATCCTACCCTGGTTGCGTGGTTGACCGACTTCCTTAGTGACAGACGACAAGCAGTGCGATACCAAGGCTTCATCTCCACCTTCCTAGGCATCACATGTGGAGTCCCACAGGGCACAATGATGGGGCCTCTTTTGTTCCTCATCTTGATTAATGATGCCCTAAAGGACACCCCATTCCACTGGAAGTACGTGGACGACTAGCCAGTCGGCATTACTGTCGATAACACCTCCCCTAACTATGACCCCCTACAAGACATCCTCGACCGTCTTCAAGCCTGGACCACAGACAATCATGTGACTATCAATCATGACAAGACAGTGGTCATGCACATCAACACCTCCGTTACCGACCTTCCTCCACCCACTGTCACAATTGGTCCTCATCCCCTTCAGCTTGTTGAGTCCACCAAACTCCTCGGAATCACTGTGGACAACAAACTGAACTGGAAGAAACATGTAACTACCACAGTCAGGACCGCCACATACAAGTTGTTTATGCTAAGGCGGTTGAGATCCCTGGGGGCACCGGAGAATGAGCTGAAGAGTATATATAACACCTTCATACTCCCTAAGCTCACCTACGCCTCTCCCGCCTGGTCCTCCTCTCTAACCCTGACACAACAACGTCAATTGGAGAGAGTGCAGAGGAGGGCATGCAGGATCATCCTGGGTGGCACATATCCAGGGTACGAGGAAGCTCTCACCACCCTTAGCATACCTGCACTTTCAACCCACCACTACAACACACTCAAACAGTTTGCATCTAAGCTGCTTGTTCACCCACAACACAGAAACTTACTTCCACCAGACGCCCCTAGACCAACACGTGCAGCTCGTCACTTAAACACACTCCAACCAATAAGATCAAGAACTGACAGATATAAAAATAGTCCTATCCCAACCATTGTTAATATTATTAATAATGTGTAACAACGGCCTGTCACACCATATATACGCGCCCACCTTTAATAACGTATGCATAAGTGTGTGTGCGTGTGTGTATTAGAATATAATTATGTATGTATTTGCTTGAGTTTGTTTATGTATATGTGTATATGTGTATCTATGTATGTGCAGTATATGTGTATGTATGTGTGCGTATATGTGTATGTATGTATGCGTTATTTATGTATATATATATGTGTCTATAGTGTATACTGTTTGTGGTTCGAGCCTGGCTGAGATTATCAGGTGGATAAGAGAAGAGCACATATGCATGTAATGTGCATATATTTATGTATATGTATGTCTGTGTGTATGTGCTGTCAATGGTTCGAGCCCGGTTGAGAATATAAGGTATATAATATATATATATGTACTGTACGTGTATTTGTATAGTCATATGCACATGTGTATGTAAATATACGTACATATGAGCGAGAACATATTGCTCACTAGCGCAACTTCTGATTATAAATCTATGCATAAGCATTATCTATTAATAAGTGTTCATGTATCTTCATCCATGTATTTCCACCCTTAACAATAGAACGCCCAGCTTTTCCACATTTCGCCTTCTATCACACACACACACACACACACACACGAAGGAACACACACACACACCTACACTACCGAGGATTAACCTCCCATTGTAGTAGGCTTTACCTGACCCTTCCTGTACAGACTTGAATGCCGCTCCCTCTTTACCCTTCACCTCTTTACCCTGACCCTACCAAAACAGATTTTGTATGTATGTATGTTTGTGTGCATACGTGAGCGTTTGTGTATACGGACATGTGCACACTTACTGCATGTTCTTATGTTCTTATATATATGTATATGTATGCGTATGCATGTGCGTACGTACGTGTATATATGTATGTTCTGTATATGAGTAAGTAAAATGTGTATATGTACTGTATATCACTTACTCTCATGGTTATTTTATGATAATTTGTATTCTGCACATGCATCATTATTGTATTTATTTTTTTATTTTTTGTAAACTGAGCTTACCATCTTCATATCTGTACATCTCATGTTCATCCACTAAATTGTAAAATGTGTATTTTCAGCTCATGAGGCTGCCATTCTTTAATAAACCGTTTATTATTATTATTATTATTACATACATAGAGGCACACACAGACATACAGGCAAGCATACACGCACACGCACACACACACACACACACACACACACACACACACACACACACACACACACACACACACACACACACACACACACACACACACACACGCACACACACACACACACACACACACACACTTTTTAACAGAAGTTTGGATTTTCAACTATACTCGATTTCATATCACCTGTCGGAAAGCTTAGTCCCTTTGCATCTGTTTTCTGGCTTCACAAGGAAAGATATGAATTGACTGAGTTTCCTTAATTAACAATATATTTGTCAATAATATATTCGCCATAGCTAAGTATTCAAGGACCAACTCGTAAAATTGAAAAACAAAACAAAAACAGAAACACAACATTTAATAGACGATTTTTCTGGACTCCCTATTCCCTTATATTTAGTTTGTGATTTTGAGACGTTCGACCCATTAGTTTGGTAATTTTAAAACATCTTCATCCATTTTTTTGCAACCCACTTAGGTGTTGTATTTTCCTGGTGAGCGAACGCGAAGATGCATTTTAGGAGGAATCGGTATTCGGCCGGGACATATTTCTACTGAAAAATTTACAAATTTACCTCAAAGGGGGTCTTAGGGGATCTGTTTTAAGCTTGATGGAGGGCTAGGGAGCAAATTAAAAACCTCTCACCTTAATCAACAGGACACATAATTAAGTAAAAACCCCATTCTTAACATTAATCATCAATTACAAACCCCAATGCACTTGAATAAACTAATGAAAGCATATGGACATCCCGGGATTCGAACTCGGGACACCCCACCCAGAACATAAGCATCTAAACCATTACACCACCAACACAAACCCCAAAACAGACGATTGTGTATCTACCCTTTCTCTCCACTTAACCAAGTCTGGTTAACCCCTTCTGTACCGGTGATGTACTGTTCATTATATTCTGACAACTATTAGACGATTTTGTGCAGCTTAGGAAGGTCGTCTACTCATTAAAAGGCTACAGACTGTCTCAATTAATCCTTTTAGCTACCACATATCCTTCCTAAGTTTCATAAAATCGTCTAAATGTAGCTGAAATAATAACAAAAGACGTCACCGGTACGGAAGGGGTTAAGGAGAGATTTTCACTTGAAGGGTTGTTTATTCTAGACTCCGCATCTCCTATAGGTAGCGCCAACGAACTAGACAATAATCTTGACCCCTTAACTTCTCATAACTCAAAACGGTCTAGAGCAAACCGACTGTAAAATATGTCCACACCTATTTCCTGGCTGGCTCTTCCCAAATGATAGAAATGTCAGCTCGATTGCTTTCATTCATTTTGAGATATGAGAAATGAAGGGGTCAGGATTAGTGTCAAGTTGCTAGCTTCTTGACGATTACTATTATCCGGATCTGTCTGTCAGACCCCCTCTAACGTAACCTTTAAGGGGAGATATCCACTTGAGATTTTTTTCTTGACTCCTTTCTCCCTCATGTTTAGCCCCATTGTTTTCCTAATGTTAAGACGTTCGCCCCATTATTTTGACGATTTTAAGAACTTTCAACCCCTTTCTGTCAATTTTAAGACCTTTCGTGCCATTTAGGTGTCGATTTTATCCTGGCGAGCGATAGCGAACCTGTAATTTAAGAGCAACCGGCTTTCAGCCGGAACATTTTTCTACCGAAAAATGTACGAATTTATCTTGAAAGGGGCTCAAGGGGGTGTAATCTTAAGCTTGAAGGATATCTACGGACCAAACTAAAAACCTCCCCTTAATTGATCCAGTTTTGCCTATTAAACCCTCACACGCTACCTTTAACGTAAATAGCCACCTGTCACACATTTGACCAGCCACTCAGTCGCCAAACCTCTGACTTACCTATAGATGACTAGCTCTGCCTCACCTAGTACACGCTATACTAGAATCAAGCTGGCTATTCCTAACACTTATAAGATTTCCATATAATCATCCTTGCCTCTCTCATATTATGTTCGTGTATTGTTCTATATCCTATGTTTATCTGTAATTGTTTTGTTACCAGATTACCTGTAAATATATAGTCCTGGAGTATTGTTCACTGACTACTATCTGTATATACATGACTCAACTCTCGAACTATGGCTCTAAAATAATTGAGTAAAACTAATTCACTTTGCGCATTTCTCCCCCGTAACAGGGAGCTTCCGTTATGCACAAGTGTCGTATATGTCCAGAAGTTATATTGGACTGGTATATCACTAATATATCTCCGTTAGCATCTCTCTCACGCAAATACTAATGTAGTAATAGAACTTATATGGATCTGGATCTGGATCTGGATCTCTCTCTCTCTCTCTCTCATAATAATAAAGAGAGAGAGAGAGAGAGAGAGAGAGAGAGAGAGGAGACGAGAGCGCGAGAGAGATGAGAGAGAGGAGTGAGAGAGAGAGGAGAGAGAGAGAGAGACAGAGGGGGGGGGGGGCTGGGGTCATCAGCATGCAGGCAAACTGTAGCGCACAGGGGGGTATTTCTAGCACTGGAGGAAAAAAGGAATGAGTTTCTTTGGGAGAGGGGAAAGAAAACTGGAATGAGAGAGAGAGTGAGAGAGTGAGTGAGTGTATGATATATATATATATATATATATATATATATATATATATATAAGAGAGAGAGAGAGAGATAGAGAGAGAAAAAAAAGAAAGAGACGGAGGATAAGTTAAAAGTATGTGAATCTGTGATGCCAAGACAAGTGCAGAGAAGAGAGAAGACTTCTAGGAACAAGTTAAAGGTTTGCTGTCTGGTGGTGACATATCCATTTCTGCAAGAGATTCTGGTTCATCTCTCACTCTCAACCCCCCCCCCCCCTCCCCGTGGCGTAACTGATAGCGCGTCTGGCTCACAAGCAGAAGGTCCCGGGTTCGAGACCCGGGCGGGGAAGAGACATTTGGGCAAGTCTCCTAACGGTGTAGCCTCTGTTCACCTAGCAGTATAAATAGGAACCTGGTATAAGTGGACGAAGTTGTGACGTCCCATCTGGGGTTGGTGATCGGTTACAAGGTGAGATGGGTATCGTACTGGTCAACCTAAGCTAGTGGTCAACCTAAGCCTTCGGGTGAGACTGGTACCGTAGTGAGAATGGTACCGTACAGATTAACCCTAAGCCTTCGTTTCCAGATGTCGCCAATTGGCTACAATACAGACTACACACACATCCACAGTCATTCCAACGATACATAAACATTTAACATGCATTTCACGCAATACATTCCCAGTTAAGGAGGCGCGATAATAATGAGCTTAGCTCGCATTGCGTGGATTCCCCTTGACGAACAAGTAAGTAAGTGAGTGAGTAACACACACACACAGACGGGTTCGAGACCCGGGCGGGGAAGAGACATGTGGACAAGTCTCCTAACGGTGTAGCCTCTGTTCACCTAGCAGTATAAATAGGAACCGGTATAAGTGGACGAAGCTGTGACATCCCCTCTGGGGGTTGGTGGTCTGTTACAAGGTGAGAAGGGTATCGTATAGGTCAACCTAAGCCTTCGGGTGAAACTGGTACTGTACAGATCAACCCAAGCCTTCAATTTCAGATGTTGCCAATTGACTGATTACAGACTACACTCACATCCACAGCCAACGATACACTAACACATAACATGCACTTCATACAATACATTCCCAGTTAAGGAGGCGCGATAATAATGAGCTTAAGTTTGCATTGCGAGGAATCCCCTTGACAAACAAGTTCGGTGAATTACACACACACACACACACACACACACACACACACACACACACACACACACACACACACACACATCCATGAACACTTTGTGTTTACACAGGTACAGTCGTGCTAATAAGTGATGTCTCGGCACCAAGTATGTTTTGATCAATAATTGGTATCAGCAATATCCAAGCTTTATTTCTTCATATCGAGTGAAATATATAAACATGTTCCTACACTTACCCACCCTATTCAACATCTGACAGACATTAATACAGCACAGAGCAAGCCAAACGTAATGACAGCTGGGACATGACTTAATAGCGCGACCGTACATAAAAGCATAAATAGCGATGCACCCACTTGAACCTGTACCGAGCCCAAACGAGCATACTTGTAAGTGACGTACCGGTACGTAAAGACTCTAAAATATAAAATGGACGATTAATATTTTCATCACAAATATAAGGTAGACCCATATTTCAGTACATGCTAAGTAATACTTGTTTAGGTTATTAAGGGGAGATGGGTCGTTTTTCTGGTCCCCCTTCTTCCTCACGTTTAGCCCCAATAGTTTTCAGATTTAAAAAATAATATAACTTCCCCTTAACTGTCCATGAAATACACACACAGGATATATAATAAAAACGAGAAAGACAGGAACACTGATGTATTGAGTAATTAGAGTTCCAATGGCCCAGTGCAATAGAGTGTAGAGAGGTGAGCAAGAAATACTAACTTGGTTGTACATTCGGAAAAATTCAATCGGTGCGCGCGAAGTTCAAAGTAAGGGTAGAAGTGGGAAAATTGGATTGGAACGAGGGGAGAGAGAGAGAGAGAGAGAGAGAGAGAGAGAGAGAGAGAGAGAGAGAGAGAGAGAGAGAGAGAGAGAGAGAGAGAGAGAGAGAGAGAGAGAGAGAGAGAGAGAGAGAGAGAGAGAGAGAGAGAGATATATATATATATATATATATATATATATATATATATATATATATTATATATATATATATATATATATATATATATATATATAGAGAGAGAGAGAGAGATATATAGATAGATAGATAGATAGATAGATAGATATAGATAGATACCGGTAGATAGATAGAGATAGCGAGAGATTTACATAGATTTAAATAGATACCCTGGTTACACAGATCTTACAATTGATGCGAGGTGGCCTAGTAGGGATAGCAACCCTAAGCGAAAGTGGAAGGAAAGGATAGCAACGATGAAGGCTCTCTCCCCACCCTCCTACAATTTGCCGTACAGTTAAACAGTTTGAAGTGAATAACATAACAGGGCTTGGAAATAGATATGGAAAGGAATTGGCATGAACACATTCACTTTTTTCTGCTCACTTCAACTGAAAAGTGTTCATTTGTGCCAGGTTTTTCTTGTCATACATTAAGAATATAACAGAAATATTGCACACTAAAAACAATATATATACAGTATACATATATCGTACAGAAAAATTTAAATAACTAATATTGTACATTCAATAAAGAACAGTATCATACTTAAAATAAAATAAATGAAATATCGTACACTAAAATAAAAATAATAAATATCGTATACTAAAATACAAAATAAATATCGTACACTATATGAAAGAAAATATCGTACACTAAAATTAAAAACAAATAGCATACCGAAAATTGAAGAGAAATATAAAAAAAAATAGTAGGCTACACTAAAAATTAAAAGAAACATCGTACACAAGAAAGGAAATATCGCACACTTAAACAATACATATCGTACAGTCACTTACAAACATTCGTGGACCCCCTGTGTGTTTCTTAAAGCAATTACACCTATCTGAATTGATTTTTGGATGGAACTTGTTTATCAATTAATAGTAAAGATTGTTTTGTACTTCATGCATAGGTCGACAATCATATTCATAAATTCGTTTCCAGAGATATATCCCTCCAAAATTAGCAAAAGGTGAAATCCACGAAAAATATCGTACACTAAACAAAACATCGTACAGTCAAGAAAATATCGTACCCTAAAAAAAATATCGTATCATAACAAATAACGTACCCTAATAAAAATATCGTACCCTAATAAAAATATCGTACCCCAAAAAAAATATCGTATCAAAACAAATATCTTACTTTAAAACAAATATCTTACCCTAAACAAAATATCGCACCCTAATAAAAAAACGGACACTAAAAGAAATAAAGGAAATATATCGCAGGTGTGCAGAAGGAAATGGTATAAAGGTTGAAACGACAACACAAGCGTGTGGAGGGAGAGGCGCAACATACGGTGAATATAAAGTTGGTTAACCCTTTGAGTACCAGCGACGTGTGCTATACTTTATTCTAGCTATTTGTAGACGATATTATGCAGCTTAAGAAGTATCTGTGGGTGTTAAAAGGGTTGGTTGAGATAGTTTGAAACTTTATTATTGCTAGAAGTCCTTCTTAAGACTAATAAAATCGTCTAATCACTGCCAGAATATAATTAAAAGTTTGGTTGAGATAGTTTGAAGCCTTATTATTGCTAGAGGTCCTTCTTAAGACTAATAAAATCGTCTAATCACTGCCAGAATATAATTAAAAGTATGTCACTGGTACTGAACGGGTTAAGGGGGAGGTAGTCGCTTTTTCTGGACCCTTCACCCTCATGTTTAGGATATTGTTATTGAGATTTTAAGACGTTCGTTCCATTGGTTTGGCGATTTTTAAACCTTTTGACCCATATTTTGTCAATATTAAGACCTTCCGTGTCATTTAGGTATCAATTTTCTTCCTGGCGAGCAATAACGAGACTGTAATTGTAGAAGAAACCGGCCTTCGAGAGAGAGAGAGAGAGATACTAAGCCTGCGTACGAATCTTTTGGTCATGCTGCCGAATTTTTGAAAACAAAAAGTCACTCTCGCGGCGAAATTACCCCGCCCGGCGGGGTAATTTTGCCGCGACCTATTTTAAGCATCTAGCTAGTAAACTAGATAACATTATATGATTAATGGCCAGACAAAACACTAGCGCGCAGGTAAAAGCAATGAAAACATTCACAAACCCAAGCTGAATGCCAATAGAAAAACACACAACTGAACAGGGCGGGCAGAGATGCAGGTGTGTCACATGTGTAGGCCTAGGCGCCACTGTGTCTAGTGCGGGTGTGGACGTGTCTAGTGCGGAGTTGTGGACATGTAGTGCGGGTGTGGACGTGTCTAGTGCGGTTGTGGACGTATTTATTAGGGTGTCGAAGTATTTAGTGCGGGTGTGGACATGTCTCGTGTGGGTGCGGCGTGTAGGTTGCTATATAGTACAAAGTACCAGGCAGCAGCTGACGGCTACTGCCAACACTGTGTCACACGCAAACATACAAACAAACACACAAACAAACATACATACAAACCACCCACAAACACCCCCACACACACCTGACCATACCATCAGATGCGCCGCTAGCCCCGGCTCCAGGCCCCGTGAAACTGCAACAAATTCTAAGCCAAACTAGATCTACAACCAAAGCCAAACTAGCTATACACCCTAAACCAAAACTGCTCTACAATCTAAGCCTAACTGCAGCCGAATCCATGCAATAGTTCCGGAGATATAGGCGTTTGAATGCAAATTACTAGCGCCGCGGCGAAATTACCCCGTCTTACCCCTAACCAATTAATACGTTGTTGCCTACTATGTTGTATTGTGTGTTGCAAACATGTTTGGTTGACAATGTGGACGCACCTTTGTACATTCCCCACCGGTATATATATATATATATATATATATATATATATATATATATATATATATATACTGCAGAATGCAAAAATATATATTCATTGCTACAATGTCATGCTTATGACTGAACTATAATTATAACATTTCTGATAATTTCTCTAACACTTTAAGTGACGCATTATATTATTCCACTAAGCTCATTTATACGCTCATAATACGTAAATTTACACTAACATTAACATGTCGCCAGTGAACGACCGTGTGCGAACCCCATAACTAAGCATAAAGTATATTTTACCGAGCCTACCTATTATCAGAGTGAGATAAAAGTGGGCTTACACACGATAAATTAAAATAAATGTCTATTGATAGTAATAATCAAGCGTGTTCTCATAATTAATTCACCATATTCATTGCATGAAATTATGAATAAGAAAAATAATCATATGTCCAACAGTCCAGGTGGTTACTGGAAACAGGACACATTTTTAGGCTACCCAATATATGTTTTAGCGCAACGAAACTAAGCAGATTAAAATTGAAATATATGAAACTAAAATGTTGTGACATGAGAGGCTAGGCGGAAAATATTAAGGAAACCACCCACCAATTATTTTCATTATTTTTTGTTTAGTTTTAGTTTATTTGCATCAATATATAGTGATTGACATTAGTTTCAACCTCCGCAAAAATCGTTTTCCCCTTTATCCAACGATCTTAAGACATGGCGCCCGATAGTGGGGAGGGCTATGAAAATCAGGGAAAATGTGGGGTTAAAGTCATAAAAAGGCGATATAATGGCTTTTATGATGAAAGTTGGCTCGGGTTTTGTTGTTTTTCAACTTGAGAAAACCCCAAAATGAAAAAACCCGAGCCAAGTTTTGGCAAAAGTTGGCTCGGATTTTAAGATTTTTCAGCTGCATAAAAGACAGCAAGTGCAAAAAAGAAGTTGGCTCGGGTTTTCTTGTTTTTCAACTTAAGAAAACCCCAAAATGAAAAAAATTTTAAGATGTTTCAGCTTCATAAAAGTCAGAAAGTGGCAACAAAAAGTTGGCTCAGGTTTTCTTGTTTTTCAACTTAAGAAACCCCAAAAATGAAAAAAAAACAGTCAAGTTTTGGCAAAAGTAGTTGGATGATACATGGGATAGAAAATGAACTTAACGTTAACAGTAAGCTCATTATCCATTATCCAACAATTAAGCAACATTAAAGATTTTAGCCTAACCTACCAACCTTACCTAACCTAACCTAGTATTATGGGTGGGGGCTGCCGCCCCCACACCCCCGCTGGTTGGATAGTACATTGGATAGAAAATTAGGTAAATTTCTAGTGTTAATTAGATTGAAGGCAGGGAGAAAGAGGTCCGCCGAGTCGTGTTGTGTGCCGTCTATGGGGAGCATAAACCCTGGATAAATATCGTTACAGGTTCTAGGTTCTGTATCTCCCTTAATAGAATTTTTCAAGGGTTGACACTTATTTTAACATGGAGTATAGGTTATATTACATCCTAAATGAAATTTTAAAAATCTGTGAAAATTCTTGGGTTGTTTATATAATAGAAGTTACTGTGAGACACGTAATATGTTGAAGGGGGAGTTCTGCCCCCTCTAAACACCCGTCACTTATGTCATCATAATCTGTTGTACTTCATAGGGGGTCCAATTAAGGATAAAGTGAATTAACAGACGAAATTAGGCCGCAAACTACAATAACATAACGGCCCGCCGTTTATGGGAGACTTTTTACACATCATTTTCAATGTTAATTTTCTCCCTTAATCAATTTTTCCAAATTATCAAACTTACATAAAAATGAAGTACAGTTTATAGGGATTCCAACATGCATTTCAAAATTGTCATGACAATTGGTGGGTGGTTTGCTTAATATATACCGGCTAGGCTATGTATAGTTAAAAGCTTAAAACTATGAAAGCGAAGTAAGCAGTAATAAATTACAGAAACTAGGTGATAGGCTATAGCCTACCTATGTAGTTCTCTGCTCCAACTTTCCCAATTGATTAAAAATACGGCTGTTAACCCCTTCCGGACGGCGACGTCTTTTTCCTATTATTCTAGTTATATTTAGACGATGTTGTGCAGTTTAAGAAGGATCTGTGGTAGTAGAAAGGGTTAATTAAGATAGTACGAAGCCTGTTAATTGCTGGAGGCCCTTTTGAAATTGAATAAAATCATCTAATAGTAGCCAGAATAAAGTTAAAAGACGTTGCGGTACAGGTGTTAATAGGCGTCTTCAGAGGACAACAAATTGTGACATTATTTACCCCTTCTGTACCGGCGACGTCTTCGTAATTTTATTTTGCTGTAGTTTGACGATGTTGTGCAGTTTAAAAAGGATCTGTGGTAGTAAAAAGGGTTTAAGGAGATAGTTCGAAGCTTGTTAATTGCTGGAGCCTCTTTTTAAACTGAATAACGTCGTCTAACAGTAGCCAGAATAAATTTAAAAGGGCGGCACCAGTAGAGAAGGGGTTAAGATCCCTGCTAATAGCCTACACCCAAAGTCGTTTTGTCAAGACACTCGGCACGTGGGAAGGGAGGTGTCTATTCCAAACTGAACGAAGACCAAGGAACTGAGTGATGATTTATGAAAGAGAAATTACGGTACTGTCACCCAGGTTCATAAAGATTACCTATATTTCTACTTAGTTGGTTCACCAATGCGTAAGGTTTCGCTATGCCCTGTTGACATTGTAAAACGAAGACAAACCTGAATATATTATTATGGAACGTAATGGGAATAAAACCAATAAGCTGAACTATATCAAGCTGGAGAGTTCATAAAGATACCGACCCGCTAATTTTCACCCAGAGACGATGCAAGAAAACGGTATAAACAAGAGTTGCCATAAAACTCCGTTTATGCGGATACTCTCCTACTGCTAGCGGCTTATAAACACTTCTATATAATGTTCGTAGTACAGGAAGCTATAAAGTTGTAGAATAAGTTCACGAAGTTTTGACAAGTTAGAATAGTATCGAGTGTTAAATGCCCGGCGCCAGTTGCAAGCCCTACTGTATTCGATCACGCCAGCCTCTCACCTCATCGCCTCCACCTCCCGACACACACACACAGACTCCAAGCCAATTTTCGTTATTATTCTTAAGATTTAAGATATATTATTCTTATATGCCATTTCGCCATACCTTTGCGACCTTGTATGTTGATATAGAGGGCCTTGGATGATGTGTGACAACGGGTAGAAGGAATCGTTTACCAATATTGCCGCCGACACTACTCAAGACACGTGGGAGACATGCGCAGACCCCACACGCAGACAGGAAGTTGATACCTGCGTTACTTTTACAAAACCTTCTCTTTGTTTAGTTTCACACTGTTTTGACACTAGTACATATAGTATATCACCATCTAAAACTAGCAGCGCTATTTTCTTTCCCACGAATATATTCAAATAGGCCTAGCTGAAAGCAAACGTGATTGATAAACACTGGTGGCTAAACATTAAATTTAAAGACCACGGGTAAGTACAACCAGGGAACCCCGTAAACATGAACACTATCTCGGCTGTTGACGGCTAGCAACTCTTATTAAACATTCCGCAATATTATGTTTTAGATATAGCAAGAAAGGTGGATGCCTAGTGAGTTAAATGTAAGTAAATTAGGGCTGCTGGGTGTGATAAGCGTGGCACCCGTTGAAGGCTACCGACATGCCTGGTGCGCGAGCCTCGTCACACGCTCCAACCTGTGCCCCCACTCACTTCCACACTATTTCCAACGGTATGCATAACTCCTGGGGAATTTTAGATATACACGGGAGTTCACTATACCTTCATGTTGTCCTGGATGGAAGTAGAGGGGTCTAGGTGATGCGTGACGGAAGATGTAGGGGTAATATTACGCAGCACTACCGACGACACTCACTAGCTACAAAGACACGAGAGGAGAGGCCTGCCGCTTGCGCACGCGCCGTCGCGGTGATGTTGGCAACCCTGGGCCCACAGTCCACACGCTGATGCTTAGGTAACATGATTTTAAACCTTACAGTACAGGTGCCGTCCTCTTAACTTTATTCTGGTTACCAAGAGGATATTAATTAATGAAGCATGAAGGCATTTGTTTACCTGTGTGGAGAAGTGTGTTTGTTTACATCTTTACATCTCCAGCCCTTGATCACTCACACAGGCAGATAGGCAGAGAAATAGAAAGACAGGCAGACGTACAGATGGAGACAAACACACAGGTTAATAGAGAGACGGACAGACTTGCAGACAGAGAGACAAAGCAGACATGCATAAATACATAAATACAGACAAACCAAAAGAGAGAGAGAGAGAGGCAGTCAGGTCAATAGACATACAGAGAGACTGACAGATAGGCTAAGAGATAGAGAAACAGACAGACAAATGAAAAGAGAGACAGGCAAATACACAGATAGGCAGATATACGATATAATAATCTGTCAATACGCGTCATAATCCTCAAAGGGTTAACATTCAATTATCATACAGTACTTGTTTCCGTGGACAAAACTATTTAACCCCTTCTGTACCGGTGGCCGTTTTTAAATTATATTCTGGCTACTATTAGATTATTTAATTCAGTTTAAAAGAGGCTTCCAGCAATTAACAGGCTTCGAACTATCTCACTTAACCATTCAGTACCGGTGACGTCCTTTTTGTCATATTCTGACAACTATAAGACGGTTTTATTCAGCTTTGGAAGGATGTCTATCCCGTAGAAAGATTACAGACTCTCAATAATCCTTTTAGCTACCATCTATCCTTTCCTAAGCTTCATAAAATCGTCTAAATGCAACTGAAATAATAACAAAAAGACGTCGCCGGTACTGTAGGGGTTAAGCTGCAGAAAATCATCTAACTGTAGCTGCAATACGATACAAATTACGTCGCCGGTATAGAAGGGGTTAATTAGCCGTCGCCGGCACTGAAGGGGTTAAATTCTCGGAACACGCCTGTAGTCTAATTTCAGCTTAGCAATCAAAGGGTTACACGAACTCATTAGTGCCCCAAGCTCAACAGGGATAGATTAAGGGGAGATTTTAATTTATTTATTCCTTTATTTATTTATATTTGTACCTATTTTTTTTTTTTTTTTTTTTTTTTTTTTTTTTTTTTTTTTCCCTCTCGAGAACACTAATTCCTTTTAAATTGCAGGCTCGCTCTCGCTCGCCAGGAAGAACTTGACACCTATGTTTTTTTGTTTTGTTTTTATATTTGTAACGAGTGTCTTTCGTAAATCCGAAAGTGATAGAGCGCCAAATAAATGCCTGGACACACGACATTTAAAGTAATATTAGTCATAGGACTAAGAAAAGATTGATTGAGAGAGAGTTACAGAGACTACTTTGTTGAGTAGAAGAAAGACTGATTTTTTGTTTTGTTTATTCTTGGGTTGAAGAGCTGGGCAGAATACGGGTGGGATTTTATTGAAAAGCGGGTGCCACTCACTCACCGTAAGGGAGGGGTATGTACTGTACTAAGAGAGCTCTGAAGAACACTGCTTGTTGTAATAGCAATACAAGAGTGAGAGAGATACAACATTGCGGCGTATAGAAAGAGATTGTAGGGAATTAATAAGAGGTGGTGAGTTGAAAATACAGAATGCTTTGGACTTAACCCTTTCCATGGTAAAAGAGGTAAATGAGGAAACTAAAATAAATAATGGAAAGATGAGTAAATAAGCCATGGTACATTATCACAAGGCTTCATATTATCACAAGGCTTCATATTATCACAAGGCTTCATATTATCACAAGGCTTCATATTATCACAAGGCTTCATATTATCACAAGGCTTCATATTATCACAAGGCTTCATATTATCACAAGGCTTCATATTATCACAAGGCTTCATATTATCACAAGGCTTCATATTATCATAATTGATAAATACCTACAATAGCAGTTTAGAACTATTCCTTTTTTCAAATATACCATAGCATAACGAAATAATAAAAAATAAACTTTCTTACATCGGCACCAACGTAGCCTATAACTCTATTTTTTTCCAGCTGATCGTAAATTGAATCTCTTATTATCTGATTTATCGATACTTAATGGAACTATATGAAACTACTATGGCTGTGTGTCGTATTAATGCCAAGTTTTCATAATTAACAGCATATTTCGCTACAAAATTTACCTTATAGTTGAGTAACAAAGATAGAAACATGACAATTTAGGATCAGCTGGGAAAAAAATAGACTTTATAGTCCTTCCCTCCCAACACCACCTCCTTACTGGCTAATTTAAATCACTGATTACCAAACACTAATACAGAACAAAACATGTGTATGTAGAACATGTTTTACTTAAAATTGCATATTTCATTCCTGAAAGTAGTTGTCATAAATCGAGTGACACCCTGTATAACAGTACACCAATATATAAATAATAAGATAAATCCCCCTGCCTTAATTTCTGTAATAGGTCCCCCAAGCAGTACCAACGAAGCCCCACAGTTTACTTCTAGGCAACTTTTCTCCTGTAAAGCAAAGATAAGGCCGACCAAGAGTTAAGTCTTCTACATAGTTTACGCATTTGTCTCTGTTTTTCATCCGTGTGTGTTCCTTGTTCGGTAGCTCTCGCCTTGTTTGGACTTTATTCGGCTGGTTTTGGGTATATTGTATGTTTATGTTAACTCAAACTATAAACTAATATTTATCATAACGATCACATTAAAAAACAAAAACGAGGTATATATGCCTCTGTTGTTTTTTCATACGTGTTTTCCTTTCTTGTAGCTCTCGCCTTGTTTTGACTATATTCGGGTGGTTTTGGGTATGTTATCTGCTTATGTTACCCTCTCCGACATATGCCGCGATGTTGAGCCTATTGGGGATACTTTAAAGCTTTTGTTACCATCAGGGGTATTTAGAAACCTTTAGTTTAGTTACTTCAACCTCTGCAGTTGTCTTTGAGTTAGCTGTGGGCAGAAAACTAATTTTGGAGAGGTAATTATAAGAGTGAGAGAACTTTCTTATTGCTAATCTGGCAACCTCTTCGTCATAAATGCGTGAAAGGGTTAACTAAGAATATAAACATTCATAACAACGATTATATTCCCTGCTTATAAAACATCTATGTATATTTTGTTCTGTTTATCATCTGAGTTTGTTCCTTGCTTGCTAGCTCTCGCCTTGTTTTGACTATATTCGGGTGGTTTTGGGTATATTTTTTGGCTATATTCTTGTGCATTCTTATAGTATTTTTTGTTTACTCTATTATAACCATTAGCTTCTGTATACCATCTGTGTTTGTTCTTTGCTTGGAGCTTTCGCCTTGCTTCGACATTAATCGGCTAGTTTTAGGAATAGTATCTGCTTACTTTAACTCGAGATAAAAACTAATATCTATCATAACCATCATATTCCAAAGCAACTGGGTGTATATGTCTGTTATTCATACGTTTGTTCCTTCCTTGTAGCTCTCGCCTTGTTTTGACTTTATTTGGGTGGTTGGTTTGGGGTATATTGTTGGCCATTCTTAATCTTGTGTACACTTATGTTATTGTTGTGACTCGACGATTATAACCATTTGCTTCTGATTTCCATCTATTTTTGGTCCATAATTGTAGCACTCGCTTTGTCTTGGCTTAACCCCTTCTGTACCGGCGACGTCTTTATAGTTTGTTTTTCTAGCTGCTATTAGACGATTATATTTAGTTTAAAAAAGGGCCTCCGGCAGTTAACAGGCTTCGGGCTATCTCACTTAACCATATTTACTACCAAAGATCCGTCTTAAAGTCTACGAAGTCGTCTAAATATAGCTAGCAAAGAGACGTCTAAATATAGCTAGCAAAGTCGTCTAAATATAGCTAGCAAAGAGAAGTCTAAATATAGCTAGCAAAGAGAAGTCTAAATATAGCTAGCAAAGAGACGTCTAAATATAGCTAGCAAAGAGTCGTCTAAATATAGCTAGCAAAGTCGTCTAAATATAGCTAGCAAAGAGTCGTCTAAATATAGCTAGCAAAGAGTCGTCTAAATATAGCTAGCAAAGAGACGTCTAAATATAGCTAGCAAAGAGACGTCTAAATATAGCTAGCAAAGAGACTTCTAAATATAGCTAGCAAAGAGACGCCTAAATATAGCTAGCAAAGAGACGTCGCCGGTACAGAAGGGATTAAACGCTTGAATTCAGAAAACAAAATGCTTGTATTAAATATTGCAATTCAATAATGTACATCGTATGTATTGTGTCTTTTCAATTTAACCCCCTTGAGGATCTAAAAAGCAGATTGTTTCTAGTTGCTGGCTATTATTAGACGATTTTATTCACATTACGTAGGATATATGAAAGTCGGAGGGTTAATCGAGATAGTTTTCACCCATTTAATTCCCGCAGATCCTTCCTAAGCTGTATATAATCGTCGAATGATAGCCAGAATAAACTGTCAAAATGCGTCATGATCATCAAAGGGTTAATCATGTAGATCGTATGTAGTGTGTGTTGATTATTTAATTCGCGCGTTCAGCTTTGATCGTTTCGTGATTTAGTTTTATTGGAATTCAGTGCATCAACAATATTCTGTTAGGACGGACGTACAGTATTTATCTGCTAATTTGTATTTTTGTTTTCGTAATTTTGTAAGTTTCCTCCATAGACCTCCATTAACCTTAAAAAAGAACACCCCCCAAGATTAATTTGTAAATTTTTCGATAAAAACATTTCCTGGCCGAAGGCCGATTCCTCTTAAACTACAGGATCGCTATCGCTCGCCAGGAAAAAATCGACACCTAAATGACACAAAAAGTCTTAACATTGACAAAAAAAATGGGGCGAAAGGTCTTAATATCGCCAAACTAATGATCCGAACGTCATAAAATCTGGAAACCAATGGGGCCAAACATGAGGAAGAAGGGGGACCAGAAAAACGACCCACCTCCCCTTAATCAAGTATAAGCTAGGATTTGGCAAAGTCAACCCATGACTCATGCATGACAATCCGTTATCTACAATTTATACTGAATATTATTTAGAGCAATTGTTGTTGCAGCATAAGGGGAAGGTAATCACTTTTTCTGGACCCCCTTCTCCCTCGTGTTTAGCATATTACTTTTGAAATTTGAAGACGCTCGTTCCGTTGATTTGTCGATTTTGAGACCTTTCACCCCATTTCTAAGTCAATATTAAGACCTTTCGTGCCATTTAGCTGTCGATTCGTTCCTGGCGAGCGATAGCGAGCCTGTAATTGTAGAAGGAACCGGACTTCGGCCGGGCCATTTTTCAACCGAAAAATTTACAGATTTATCTTGAAGTAGGATCTTGGGCGGGTGTTTTTTAAGCTTGATGGAGGTTTAGGGAGGAAAAAAATATACATAAATGAGCAAATAAATACGCCCATCCCCCTCAATATAAATACGCCCATCCCCCTCAATATAAATACGCCCATCCCCCCTCAATATAAATACGCCCATCCTCCCTCAATATAAATACGCCCATCCCCCTCAATATAAATACGCCCATTCCCCCTCAATATAAATACGCCCATTCCCCCTCAATATAAATACGCCCATCCCCCCTCAATATAAATACGCCCATCCCCCCTCAATATAAATACGCCCATCCTCCCTCAATATAAATACGCCCATCCCCCCTCAATATAAATACGCCCATTCCCCCTCAATATAAATACGCCCATCACCCCTCAATATAAATACGCCCATTCCCCCTCAATATAAATACGCCCATTCCCCCTCAATATAAATACGCCCATTCCCCTTCAATATAAATACGCCCATTCCCCCTCAATATAAATACGCCCATCCCTCTTCAAAATAAATACGCCCATCCCTCCTCAAAATAAATACGCCCATCCCTCCTCAATACAAATACGCCCATCCTCCCTCAATATAAATACGCCCATCCTCCCTCAATATAAATACGCCCATCCCCCTCAATACAAATACGCCCATCCTCCCTTAATATAAATACGCCCATCCCCCCTCAATATAAATACGCCCATCCTCCCTCAATATAAATACGCCCATTCCCCCTCAATATAATCCTCTTAAATTATTTACATTAGCCTCTGCTTTTCCTGTGAACTGCTGCTGTTGTTTGTAGTGTTGTACCCCCTCTGTTTTAATTAAGGGAGCCCACCTCGCTTTTTTCCCTTTCTCTCCCTCTCTCTTTGGCTTATATCCATTCGACCCCATTCAGCCAACTGTTTTAAGACGTTTATCCCCATCCAGGTGTCGATATCTTCCTAGCGAGCGATAGCGAGCCAGCATTGTATGGAGAAATCCGGCTTCGCCCGAGACATTTGTCTATCGAAAAATGTACAAATTTAGCTTGCTGTCAAAACAAAAATATATATATGATGGCTCGCGGTATATTGACACCTGGATGGGGGTAAGCGCCTTAAAACAGTAGGCTGAATGGGGCCGAATGAATACAAGCCAAAGAGAGAGGGACAAAGAGAAAAAAAGGCGAGATGGGCTCCCTTAATTAAATATCCCTCCATGTCTATATTAAATTGGATTGTGAGTGTATTAGCAGATTTAATTACACTTTCCAAATGCTCTTTGAACAAAACGATGCCATTTAATTTGATATATCTGCAGGTAATATATTGCCGGGTTTTTATACCTTGTATTAATTACTCTTTGTTTGCTTGCGCATTTTACATTACTTAATATATTAGATTTAAGGGGGATAGTTCACTTTTTGGTTGATGTGTTCATGTAGATACTATTTTCTAGTTACGTCCCTAGACCTAAAAAAAAAAACACACACACACACACACACACACACACACACACACACACACACACACACACACACACACACACACACACAGGATCCCCCTTCTAGATATATTTTAATTTTTTTGGAATAAAATGTTCCCGGTCGAAAGCCGGTTCCTCCTAAATTACAGGCTCGCTATCGCTCGCCACGAAAAAATCGTCACCCAAATGACACGAACAGTCTTAATATTGATAAAGAAAAGGGGTGAAAGGTCATAAAATCGCTAAACTAATGGACTGAACGTCTTAAAATCTGAAAACTAAAGTGGCTAAACATGAGGAAGAAGGGGAACCAGAAAAACGACCCTCTCCCCTTAAGGGGAGGTATTTAAGGGGAGGTATTTAAGGGGAGGTATTTAAGGGGAGGTATTTATGGGGAGGTATTTAAGGGGAGGTATTTAAGGGGAGGTATTTAAGGGGAGGTATTTAGTTTGTTCCCTACTTTTTCATCAAGCTTAAAATTACACCCCCTAGACCCCCTTTCAAGATAAATTTGTACATTTTTCGGTAGAAAAAATGTCCCGGCCGGAGGCCGGTTGCTCTTAATTTACAGGCTCGCTATCGCTCGCCAGGAAAAAATTGACACCTTAACGGCACGAAAGGTCTTAAAATTGACAGAAATGGGGCAAAATGTCTTAAAATATCCAAACTACTAGGGCGAAGGTCTTAAAATCTCAAAAGCAATGGGGCTAAACATGAGGGAGAAAGGGGTCCAGAAAAAATCCCTCAAGTGGAAATCTCCCCTTAATCAGTAGTTTTCGTTCAGTTTACACAGTCTTCGTGGTGCAATGCATAAGCGTGTTGATTTTCGGTGTGAGCGTCCTGGGTTCGAATCCCCGGACTGCCACATGTGTTTGTTAATTTCATTAATCGAGTTTAGGAGTAAAGTTGGTTAGTGGAGAGAACATAATAATTACCCCTTCACCACCATCACGTAATTGTCATCATATTATGGTTACCTTTAGACGATTTTCTGTAGCATATAATCTACCTATACGACTCCAATGGGGAAATACGAGCTCAATAAACCCTCTTAGTAACATAGGTCCTTCTTAAACTGAATAAAATCCTCTAATTGTAGCCAAAATCTAAGGTAAAAAGGCGTCATGGTGTTGAAAGGCTTAAACAAACTATTACATCAAGCTCAAACGATTATGTATTATCTTTTGTATCCATCAGGCTTTTTGCTGCCTGACATGTAACATATATTGTATTAGGTCGTGATTCAGGCAGAGGCCAGTAGCTTAAGGGACTAGTGCTTGTTTTCTTTTTTTTTTCTTTTTTTTGGGGGGCTACTTATTCATTTTTTTGGGGGGCTACTTTTTTTTTTTGGGGGGGGCTACTTATTAATTTTTTTGGAGGGCTAGTTATTAATTGTTTTGGGGGGGCTACTTATTCATTTTTTTGGGGGGCTACTTATTCATTTTTTTGGGGGGGTTACTTTTTCATTTTTTTGGGGGGCTACTTATTTTTTTTTTTTTTTGGGGGGCTACTTATTCATTTTTTTTTGGGTGGGAGGGGCTACTTATTAATTTTTGGGTGGGAGGGGCTACTTATTAATTTTTGGGTGGGAGGGGCTACTTATTAATTTTTTTTGGGGGGCTACTTATTCATTTTTTTGGGGGGGGCTACTTATTCATTTTTTTTTGGGGTGCTACTTATTTTTTTTTTTTTGGGGGGGGGGGGGCTACTTATTCATTTTTTTGGGGGGTGGGCTACTTATTCATTTTGGGGGGCTACTTATTCATTTTTTGGGGGCTACCTATTCATTTTTTGGGGGGGCTACTTATTTATTTGTTTTTTGGGGGGGCTACTTATTCATTTATTTATTTTTTATTTTTTTTGGGGGGGGGCTACTTATTCATTTTTTTTTTTGGGGGGGGGGGGGCTACTTATTCATTTATTTATTTAATTTTGTTTGAGTTTCCTCGCTGGACCTCCATCAAGCTTAAAACAAATACCTCTTATACCCCTTTCAAGATATATTTGTACATTTTTCGGTAGAAAAATGTTCCGGCCGAAGGCTGGTTCCTTCAAAGATTACAGGCTCGTTATCGCTCGCCAGGATAAAATCGACACCTAAACAGCACGAAAAGTCTTAATATTGACAAAGTAAAGGCGCGAAAGGTCTCAAAATCACCAAACTAGTGAACGAATGTCGTAACATCGCAAAACTAATGACTCTAAACATGAAGGAGAAGGGGGTCCAGAAAAAGCGAGTACCTCTTAGCTGATTACGTCCTGCTCTTTCATAACTTTATTACACGACACTTGAACACATGAATTTGTTGACGATATAGGCTACTCATTGTAAGTGGCAGAGTATATTATATGGTCGGGCATTATGTGTTATGATGTATAGTATGTATATTATTATGTGTTATGATATATAGTATGTATATTATTATGTGTTATGATGTATAGTATGTATATTATTATGTGTTATGATATATAGTATGTATATTATTATGTGTTATGATGTATAGTATGTATATTATTATGTGTTATGATATATAGTATGTATATTATTATGTGTTATGATGTATAGTATGTATATTATTATGTGTTATGATGTATAGTATGTATATTATTATGTGTTATGATATATAGTATGTATATTATGTGTTATGACGTATAGTATGTATATTATTATGTGTTATATTATGTGTTATGACGTATAGTATGTATATTATTATGTGTTATGATATATAGTATGTATATTATTATGTGTTATGATGTATAGTATGTATATTATTATGTGTTATGATGTATAGTATGTATATTATTATTTGAGTTGATATTTGTATGGAGATATTCTCTGACCTCCCAACTTAATTTGAATGACTTAAAAACAGTATCAGTCGCATTTCGCTCTATCATACAGTCTTTCATATTATTATCCATGTAGGATTATTAACCCTTTCGCGCACATATGACGCAGAGGTTGCCAGATTAGCAATAATAAATAGAGTTCTCTCACTCTTATCATTACCTCTCCAAAATTAGTTTTCTGCTCACAGCTAACTCAAAGACAACTGCAGAGGTTGAAGTAACTAAACTAAAGGTTTCTAAATACCCCTGATGGTAACAAAGGCTAGTATCCCTAATAGGCTAAAAATTGCGTCAAAAACGTGAGAGGGTTAATTTGAATGACTTAAAAACAGTAATAGTCGCATTTCTCTCTACCATACAGTCTACCATACAGTCTACCATACAGTCTACCATACAGTCTACCATACAGTCTTTCATATTATTATCCATGTAGGATTATTAAAGTACATCGAAAACTCCTAACAGAACAAAATTGCTTAATGCTGGTTAGACTTTAATCTAGTTCCAGATACGATTATAAAAACACTTCGAAAACGCCTAAGTGAACAAAATCGCTTAACCCCTTCAGCACCATGACGCCTCTTTACCTGTGGTTCTGGCTAAAGTTTGACTATTTTATGCAGTTTAAGAAAGACCTATGTTATGCAGAGGGTTTATTGAGACCGTATTTACCCCTATGAGTCCTTGAGGTACAGATGGCCGCACAAATTTTATTCCGTTGGAGTCGTGATTTAGCAGCTCTTCACCCACTTCCCCAACCCCCCTCCCTCGCTCCACCTCCTACCTTCCACTATTGGTAGGAGGTGGAATGAGGGAGGGGGGTGCGGCGCTGCCAAGTTACGATTTGCTGGGATGATTGAGAAATGGAATATGTGCGGAAAACTGTACATTATAGGCTAAAGTCAATCGTCCAATGGTAACCAGAATATGAGGAAAATTGCGTCATGGCCATGCAGGGGATAATGCTTGATAGAATTTAATAGAATTGCCGTCAACGTCATGCTTAAAATATAATAGACCCGTGACCATATAATATCAAAGTGAATTACCACTGCGCGTTCAGTCTACCCAAACGCGCAAACGGGATAGCTCTACTGAACGTGATCGCCTCTGATTCGACGAATCACGTTTGTGATTGTTTGCAATCAGACGGCGATCACGCTAACACTCCCTGGAGGTGACTAGCGAAGCTATCATAACAGTAAGCCTAATAAATCTCTCCTCTACATTATATTATTATAATTAAGCTTAATTAGCCTCCCTCCATGTTATATATGTGTCGCAATATAAATTATAAGGTTGCACACCTATAAAAATCATAGTTATCATGACAATTTTGCTATATATAACATAAAACAAGCAACTTGGAGCGCAACCCTCGCAGCTACTTCGTCTAGACTTCAGTGCAGTAAGCATCGCCTAGCCGGTAACGACTTCGCCTTTAAATCCGTAAGCCTACTCGCAAGGGTTCGACGCACGATGAGTTAATGTTTTTTTTTTTGCGGTTTTTATCTAATTTGTTTCGTTATATATTGGTAATGTTACTATGCCAATGATGTATTGTAATGGGTTATAACTTGCTGTACAGGTTTTTGAGCGTTTGTCTATATTATTGATTAATTATTATGTTTTGTATGCGGTTTGTATTTAATTTGTATAGTTATATATTAGTAATGTTACTATGCCAATGATAGCCTATATGTTACGGGTTATAGCCTAACTTGATGTACAGGTTTTTCGGCGCTTGTCTATATTATTGATTGATTACTCTATTTACTTTCTTAAAAACAATTTCTGAGGCATATTTGCATCGAAGTATGTTAGGTCAGTTAAGCTATGTCTAGTAGGGTAGCCTAACCACGCTATAGTTCAATTTTCAAATGTGATCTAATGGTTAACAAATAATATTAATGAACCTTCCATAAATATAGGCTTGCAAATAGCCTATATACACATAGATCGTCAGAAAAAGAAAGTATGTCTATACATACATTGCCAGGAAGAGATAATATAGCCTATATAGGCTACTATTTAATTCAGCCTGGCTACGTAGCCAATATATATAAACTATAGGCCTATAGTTTAGCATATTCATAGTCGTACATCGCCAGGAAAAGAACATCTACTTTTTATTTCCCCAATAGACTAACGGAGAATTGTTTGAAAATTACACGGGGAATAAAGAGCTACCTTTGCCAGATAAGAACCGTAATAACTTTGTCAACATTTCTTAATAAGATTACAAGATATAATAAGCCTGATGGTAGTCTAACCTACCGTCTGTCTTGAGCTTGAACAAGGCTGCTGACTGTAGCTGACAGTGTGACTACCTTAGCCAATAGTCTATATTGATGGATAATAATATACAATAATAAAATGTATTGATTGAAATTAATAGACCGAAAAAGCATATGTTACAGGCCTAAAACCTTCGTAGACATCGCCAACAAGATTTGAATTTCGTGCTCATAGCCACTGACCAATCAGCGACGAGAATCAATGTTTGGCTATCAATGTCGTTCAGTCTGCGCGATCATAAACAGGATTGCTCAAACAGAAACAGGATTGCCTGATAGGGTAGGCTGAACGCGCACAATTAAGTCCGCTAGATAGTTAATAAAATCGCTAGAATAATACCACAATCTCTGCAATAACGCTCTAAAATGGTTTAAATCTACATAATATCGCTAGAATAATGACACAATCTCTACAATATCACTCTAAAATGGTTCAAATCTACATAATATCGCTAGCATTCACGTCGCCAGATGTAAACATTTGCCTCTAGGTCGAAATAAACACCTGTAGATCTAGCGGGAAAGTAGCTGAATTGGCAACACTGGAATTACCCCCCCTCTCCCGCCCCACTCACACTCATAATGCAACTCACCCCCCTCCCACACAAACACACACACACACAGACATACAACACACAGACACAGACACACACAGACAGACAGACGGACACACACACACACACACCCACCCACATGCGCTCATAATACAACTCACACGGCATTACGCCCACACAATTCATCCAGTGATCAAGGGGGCGTGATGCTATATTATACGGGCGACTCATACAATAATTGGTGAACACGGGCTGCCGACACATTACAGGACTGCAGGGGGGTTATTGCTAATTATCGTTATGCTATTATGAGGTGCTTAAGGGAGCCCACCTCGCTTTTATTCTCTTTCTCTCCCTCTCTCTTTGGCTTCTATCCATTCAGCCCCATTCAGCCTACTATTTTAAGACTTTTACCCCCATCCAGGTGTCAATATTTTCCTGGTGAGCGGTAGAGAGACAGCATATACATATTTTTGTTTTGACAGCAAGCTAAATTTGTACATTTTTCGATAGAAAAATGTCTCCGGCGAAGCCGGATTTCTCCATACAATGCTGGCTCGCTATCGCTCGCCAGGAAGAAATCGACACCTGGATGGGGATAAACGTCTTAAAACAGTTGGCTGAATGGGGCCGAATGGGTACAAGCCAGAGAAAGAGATAAATTTAATAGGAGATAAAAAAAATAAAAAAAACGGTGACCCCCGTACGCCAGGGTCACACGAACGCATTTTCCGTCAGTTTTCGATGAGTAACTATTTTGTCGTACTATTTTGAGGTTCTATCGCATAGGAATCGGAAATAGTTTAAGGGGAGATATCCACTTAAGGGATTTTTTTCTTTACCCCCTTCTCCCTCATGTCTAGCCCCATTGCTTTTGAGATTTTAAGACGTTCGCCCCATTAGTTTGGCGATTTTAAGAACTTTCACCCAATTTATGTCACTTTTAAGACCTTTCGTCCCATTTAGGTGTCGATTTTTACCTGGCGAGCGATAGCGAGCCTGCAATTTAAGAGGAATCGGCCTTCGGCCGGGAAATTTTTCTATCGAAAAATGTACAAATTTATCTTGAAAGGGGGTCAAGGGGGTGTAATTTCAAGCTTGATGGAAGTCTAGGAAACACACTAAAAACCTCCCCTTAAGGCAATTTTCGAAGAACAACTTTTTCTCATACATTGTCTAGGGTCTTTCGCATTGGCATCGGAAACTAGATCGAAGGTTGATTATGTTAGGTAGTTTAATTTTTATCTACCTATCTATCTATCTTTCTATTGGCCACAATGAAACGCCCCCATGCACCTCTGTCCCCAGTCAGTCGACGCCCCTCCTCCCATCCAGCACCGTTTTCACTCATATACTTCTTCACTCCATCCTTCCACCTCTCATTCGGTCTCTCCCTCTTCGTCCTTCCACATTACTCTCGTACACTCTCATAGTCATTCTCTCGCTTCCAATACGTTTCATATGGCCGAACCATCTCAAGGTGCTCCTTTTAACACTTTCCAGCACATCTACATCCACACCACACCTCTCTCGTACTTCCTCAGTCGTCTGTCTAGCCCTCCATGTAACTCCGCGTTCACTTCTCAAGTAACTCATTTGCACCCCTCTCGCTCTTGGTCTGAGTCTCTCCAACAACGTCCATGCTTCGCTCCCGTAAGTCAATGTCGGGATTACCCTACTGTCATGCAAGGACTTCTTTACTTCCATGTTGACCACCCTATTTCTTGTTACTGCTTTCAGCGTTCCTACAACCCTCTTCCCCTGTTGCACCCTCTCCCTCACTTCTTCATCCATACTCCCATCTTTACTCAACACACTGCCCAAATATTTAAATGAGCTGATATTTTCCATAGCCGGACCATACAACCTCACACTCTGCGGCTGCACCCCTTTCAAAGACCATAACCCCGCTCTTCCCCGCATTTACCTTCAGATTCTGTTTTCACACACTGTTCCAAACATATTTATCAGACCCTGCAACTCCCATTCACTATCACTCATCAGAACTGTATCATCAGCAAACAGCAGTACAGGTAGCTTCCACTAGTTTCACTCCCTTATCAGCGGTACACCAACATCCACTGCTCTTCCTTGTATTGCTTTCATGACTCCATCCATATATATAATTGAACAAAGGCTGGGACATTTTTCTACCGAAAAATGTACAAATTTATCCAGAAGGGGGATCTAATGGATGTTTTTTTGTTAAAGTTTAATGGAGGTCTAGGGAAGAAACTAGAAAAATATTGAATAAATTAAAAAAATGGACCACAACGTAAAACCATCCGCCCTTAACCCTTTTATTATATAATTCTTGTATTTTCTTCTAGCTATTATCAACCCCTTTTGTACCGGAGACGTCTTTTAAATATCATTCTAGCTATATTTAGACGATCTGTTTCGGTTTAAGAAAGTCCTCCAGCAATTAACAGGCTTCGAACTATCCTAATTAACCCCTTTTACGACCACAGATCCTTCCTAATCTGCACAAAATCCTCTAAATATACCAGTAGCTACAATATAATACAAATGACGTCGCCGGTACAGAAGGGTTAAATGATTTTATCAAGTTGGGAATGGATATAAGGGAATCGAGAAATTATTTAATACAAGTTTTTCCACTCTAATACAGCTCTTCCCTAATCTGAATAAAACAAGCGAGAACAACAGGCCTTGCTGTTGAAAGAGTTAATGATAAAACATTCCTTTTGAATTCCGAACAATTGATATAAACCGTCACATTCATATCGAGAAAAAATAAACAAAAAAACTATGAAAAAGATTATTCGTAGAATCGGAAATGGTCTATAACCTAAATAATGTAAGGTCATAAATAAAAGAAAATGGGAGTGGGGTTATTCAGTGTTAAAGGGGAAACTACTGTGTGTGTGTGTGTGTGTGTGTGTGTGTGTGTGTGTGTGTGTGTGTGTGTGTGTGTGTGTGTGTGTGTGTGTGTGTGTGTGTGACAGACGATAGATCAACGCAGGAGAGGAATGGGCTTGCTTGAGAAAAATATTATAGATGGTGTATAATGATTCCCACCCTCACGCACATTCAAGCCCGCTTTCTTACACACACACACACACACACACACACACACACATAACCACACACATACATAACCAAACTATTTCATTCCACACACACGCACACACACTCACGATTCACACCCACCCACTCATAACAATGCAGCCACACTCACACACACACAAACACACACACACACACACACACTCACACACACAAACAATCCAAAAAGACGCACACAATCCTGACACATACACACTCACAAACCCCCACCTCCCCACAAACACACACACAAACACACATACATACACACACTCACGATTCACACCCACCCACTCATAACAATACAGCCACACTAACACACACACTCACTGTCATACCAAATACACACACACACTCACAATTCACACCCACTCACCCATAACGCATACAGCCACACACCCACACCCACACATGAACATCATAAAGTGGACCAGGATTGTCTATAGTTCACCCAGTCACCAGATTTAACACATGCATTATAGCTAGTACATAATTACACACAACTTACACATACACACACAAACAGACAACTCACACAATTAATTACTGTATATACTCATAATGCACATACAATCCACACATCAATCCATTCACACATGCACAAAATCCACCCACCCACACACTCAATCGGAATCCACCCACATAAACAACAACATCCAAACACACACACACACACACAAACACAATCCTAACACATACACACACACACACATATACAAACACTCCTAACACACACACTCAAAACCCACACCCCCACCCACCCATGAACTTTATAGAGTGGGCGAGGGTAGTATATATAGGTCAGCCAGCTACCTGAGTCAGCACATAAATTATAGTTAGGACACATACACATAAATCACATACACACACACAGACACACAATCCACACACACACACTCCTTACATACTCACAAACACTCCTGACACACCAACACACAATCACAATCCCAAAAAAAAACACACACAGACAATCCACCCACACACACACACCCACAACCCACCCACACCCGCCCACGAACTTTATAGAGTGGGCGCGGGTAGTATATATAGGTCAGCCAGCCACCGGAGTCAGCACATAAATTATAGTTAGGAGGGAACGATGGCAGAACAAAAGTGTGGGGACAAATATTATCCTTGGGTGTGTTTTTTATTACTACTGTGAATACGGTTTGATGTCATTTATATTTCTTATATTTTTAAGGTTTATTTAATAATTGGATTCAAAACCAAGTATAAAACCACCGTCTCAATTGCATCAAGGGGAGGTATTAGCTGGTTATTCTGGACCATCTTAAATGTGTGTGGGTTTTTTTTCATGTTTTTTTCATTTTTTTTTTGAGATGATTACATAATAGTGGATTACAACATTAACCGATTTATTTCTTTAGTTCTAGCCTTTGTATATCCTGATGGTCACACTCCAAAATGATCACACTCCAAAATGTCCACCGAAACAGCCCCACTTCGAAGCAGCCAAACTCCGAAATGTCCACACTCCGAGTTGTCCACGCTCAGACTTGGCCACACTCCGAAACGGCCACACACCAAAACGGCCACACTCCGAAACGGCCACACTCCGAAACGGCCACACTCCGTGATGTCCACTTCAACATCCTTACTCCGAAGCAGCCAAACTCCGAAATGTCCACACTCCTAAACGGCCACACTCCGAAACGGCCTCAACCAGAACGGCCACGGTCTCTTAACCTAGACTTGCTCAATTTAAGAACCTAAGTAAACTCGATCTAACTAAATCAAATCTAACCTATCCTAAATTAACTTACAAGGTAAGGTAAGGCAATATATATAAGGCAAGGGTAAGGTAAGGCAAGGCAAAATAAGACAGATTAAGCTAAGGTAAGTTAAGGTAAGGTAACAAAGTAAGGTAAGGTAACAAAGTAAGGGAAGATAATGCAGGTCGAGTAAGGTAAGGTAACATAAGGCAAGGGCAAGGTAAGGTAAGGCAAAGGTAAGGTAAGGTAAGTTAAGGGAGGGCTAGACCAAACCAGACACAACTTCAGGGGATTGTTATCTGAAATCAATCTGTCCAAGCGACCTCTTCCCCTCTCTCCCCTTTCCTCCTCTCTTTCCCTATTACTGTCTCTCTTCCCTACTTTCCCCTCTCGCCTATTACTCTCTCCCTCTCACTTTCCCATCTTCCCTATTACTGTCTCTCCTCCCTACTTTCTCCTCTCACCTATTACTCTCTCATCCTCTCTCTCCTTATCCCTTTCACTCTTCCCTATTACTCTCTCTCCTTATTATCTTTCCCCTCTTCCCCATTACTCTCTCTTCCTCTCTCCTTATCCCTTTCACTCTTCCCTATTACTCTCTCCTTTCCTGTACTTCCCTTTCCATTCTCTCCTCCTCTCCCTATCCTCTTTCCCCTCCTTATCCCTTTCACTCTTCCCTATTACTCTCTCCTTTCCTGTACTTCCCTTTCCATTCTCTCCTCCTCTCCCTATTCTCTTTCCCCTCTTCCCTATCACTCTCTCCCTATCTCTTTTCCCTCTTCCCTGTCACTACTCTCCTTCTCTCTTTCTGTCCCTATCTCTTCCCCTCTTCCTCTTTACTCTCCCCTTCTCTCTCTCCCTATCTCTTCTCCTCTCTTTCCCTATCTCTGTTCCCTCTTCTCTATTACTCTCTCCTTTACCTCCATGTCCTCTTTTCCCCATTACTCTCCCCCTCCCCTTTCCTCTAACTCCCTTTCCCCTCTTCCCTACTACCCTCCCTTTTTCTCCACCTCCCTCCACCTTCTCTCTCCACCCCTCCACCTTCTCTCTCCACCCCTCCACATTCTCTCGCCACCCCTCCCTCTCTCTCTCTCTCTCTCCACCTCCCTCCACCTTCTCTCTCCACCCCTCCACCTTCTTTCTCCACCCCTCCCTCCCTCCCTCTCTCTCTCCCTTCCCCTCCCATCTTCCCTATATATAATACTCTTTCTTTCCCTCCACCCATCTCTCTCTTCCCACATTACCTTAAACCGGTGTCACACGAGCGCTTTTTCGGCAATTTTCGATGAACAATTTATTTTCTCGTAATGTTTTGAGGCTCTGTTACATTGGAATCGGAAACTAGACTGAAGGTAGTTTATGGTAATTTACTGATTTCTGATAACACTTAAATTTTGAAGATGCCAGACTGCAATTGCCCGTAAAAATTGACAGAAAAAGAGCTCTTATGTTGAGATGGATTTTAAGTATTTATAAATGTACTACAACCGTATTTCAGCTGGTAATTCTGTAGGATATCGACGTCTACAACTCCAACTTCCTTATAGAACGAAACTCACAAGTGGTCAATTATCCCTATCTGTTCGGAAGTCAAGAAAGGGCGCTATAATGACTTCTACTCTCTCTCTCTCTCTCTCTCTCTCTCTCTCTCTCTCTCTTCATCTTTACTCTCCTTTCCTTCCACTTTCTCTTAGGGTTGTTATCTCTATTAGGATTAAGTCCTGGCCACCTCGCAGTAATCGTAAGGTCTGTGTGGCCAGTGTATCTATGTATGTATCTCTCTCTCTCTCTCTCTCTCTCTCTCTCTCTCTCTCTCTCTCTCTCTCTCTCTCTCTCTCTCTCTCTACACATAATGCTGTCTTACTATATATACCCTGCTTCAAATTTGAGTTGTAGAGGTAGATTATAAACTAAAGAAAATCGTCTATTATTAACCAGATTATGATGAAAATTACGTAATGGTGGTGAAGGGGTTAAAGGGGGGTAGGGTTAATGGTGGTGAAGGGGTTAAAGGGGGGTAGGGTTAATGGTGGTGAAGGGGTTAAAGGGGGGTTAAAGGGTTAATGGTGGTGAAGGGGTTAAAGGGGGGTAGGGTTAATGGTGGTGAAGGGGTTAAAGGGGGGTAGGGTTAATGGTGGTGAAGGGTTAAAGGGGGGTAGGGTTAATGGTGGTGAAGGGGTTAAAGGGGGGTAGGGTTAATGGTGGTGAAGGGGTTAAAGGGGGGTTAAAAGGTTAATGGTGGTGAAGGGGTTAAAGGGGGTAGGGTTAATGGTGGTGAAGGGGTTAAAGGGGGTAGGGTTAATGGTGGTGAAGGGGTTAAAGGGGGGTAGGGTTAATGGTGGTGAAGGGGTTATAGGGGGGTAGGGTTAATGGTGGTGAAGGGGTTAAAGGGGGGTTAAAAGGTTAATGGTGGTGAAGGGGTTAAAGGGGGGGTAAAAGGGTTAATGGTGGTGAAGGGGTTAAAGGGTTAATGGTGGTGAAGGGGTTAAAGGGGGGTAGGGTTAATGGTGGTGAAGGGGTTATAGGGGGGAAGGATTAATGGTGGTGAAGGGGTTAAAGGGGGGTTAAAAGGTTAATGGTGGTGAAGGGGTTAAAGGGGGTAGGGTTAATGGTGGTGAAGGGTTAAAAGGGTTAATGGTGGTGAAGGGGTTAAAGGGGGTAGGGTTAATGGTGGTGAAGGGGTTAAAGGGGGGTTAAAGGGTTAATGGTGGTGAAGGGGTTAAAGGGGGTAGGGTTAATGGTGGTGAAGGGGTTAAAGGGTTAATGGTGGTGAAGGGGTTAAAGGGGGTAGGGTTAATGGTGGTGAAGGGGTTAAAGGGTTAACGGTGGTGAAGGGGTTAAAGGGGGTAGGGTTAATGGTGGTGAAGGGGTTAAAGGGTTAATGGTGGTGAAGGGGTTAAAGGGTTAACGGTGGTGAAGGGGTTAAAGGGGGGTAGGGTTAATTTATATATAATTATTATTTCATTTTCCTCCCCCACCTTCCTTCCATCCCTGCCTTTCCTCCCCACCTTTGGCTCCATTCCTTCCCCATCCCTTCTCTCCCTAAACTCTTATTTTCTCTCCCCTCCCTCCCTCCTCTCTCTCTCCCTCCTTCCCCTTGCTCTCTTCCCCCTACCCCTACTCTTTCCCTCCCCCCTACTCTCTTCCCCCTTCCCCCTACTCTCTTCCTCCTTCCCCCTACTCTCCCCCCCTCCCCCATTCCCCTACTCTCTCTGTCCCTCCTTCACCTTGCTCTCTTCCCCCTTCTCCCTACTCTCTCCCTCCTCCCCCCTGCTCTCTCCCCTCTTTCCCCTACTCTCCCCCCCTTCCCCCTACCCTCTCTCTCCCTTCCCCCTACTCTCTCCCCCTCCCCTACTCTCTCTCTCCCTCCTTCCCCTACTCTCTCCCCCTTCACCCTACTCTCCCCCCCTTCCCTCTCTCTCCCTTCCCCTACTCCCTCCCCCTTCCCCTACTCTCTCCCCCTTCACCCTACTCTCTCCCCCTTCCCCTACTCTCTCCCCCTTCACCCTACTCTCTCCCTTCACCCTACTCCCCCTCCCCCATTCCCCCTACACTATCTCCCCCTCCCCCCTATTCTCTCTCTCTCTCCCCCCTTCCCCATACTCTCTCCCCCCCACAGTTGTGTTGCCCAGCTACGCACAGTCAAGGGTGGAATTCCAAATATTTTAGATACTATGAAATCCTGAGTAAAAATATTTGTCTTTTCGGCGACGAGGAAGAGACGATTTCATTATGCATAAGCCGCAAGGTGAGGCTTATGGTGTATATATATATATACATATATATATATATATATATATATATATATATATATATATATATATGACATAAAATATATTTAAAATGTAATATAAATTTATCACTAAAATCTTTTAAGTTTTGTGCAGTCCCCTTTTCCCCTTTTCTACACACCTTTAGTGTGGAAAAATATATTTGCGTATACTGTATGTATACAGTACATATACTGTATATAGTTTATACAGTATATATATATATATATATATATATATATATATATATATATATATATATATATATATATATAAATATATATATAGAGAGAGAGAGAGAGAGGAGAGAGTTAGCTTCATATAATTTGACTTCACGACCATCGAGATACACTATCAATACTGGAAGCAAGATGAAAAAATGCATCAAGTTTAAGGGGAGATGGTTGTTCTAGACCCTCTTCTCCCTCATGTTTCGCCCCATTAGTTCTGACATGTTATGACCGTTGCCCCATTTGTTTGACGATTTTTTGTTCTTTGACTTTGTTTTTCATTCCAATTTTTACACAATTGACAATGTTTCGCAGATTATCTTCCTCAGCTGTCAATTTGTCAAAGTTGATCTAATATCCTCTAGTCCTACAAAAATCTTTGAAACATGTGTTGTTATATATGAGCACTTGTAATGTTACATAATCGATATAATGCCATTAGGTATTTCTTCAGACAACCATTTAAGGAGGGTGACCTGCTTTTTCTCTCACCTTTTTTTCGCTTTCTCTGGCTTGTATCCATTTGGCCCCATTCAGCCTACTGTTTTAAGACGTTTATCCCCATCCAGGTGTAATTTTTTTACTGGTGAGCGGTAGCGAGCCAGCATATTTTTTAAATGTTTTTGACAGCAGGCTATATTTGTACATTTTTCGATAGAAAAATTTCTCCGGCGAAGCCGGACTTCTTCATATAATACTGGCTCGCTATCGCTCGCCATGAATAAATCGACACCTAAATGGGGATAAACGTCTTAAAATAGTAGGCTGAATGGGCCCGAATGGATACAAGCCAGAGAAAGAGAGAAAATGAGATATACAAAAAAGAAGGCCACCCCCATTAATCCTTATTGTACCGGTGATGTGCTTTTCCTTCTAGTCTGGCAACTATTAGACGATTTTATACAGCTTATGAAAGACGTCTACTCATTCAAAGGCTATAGACATCAGACTGTCGCAATTACCCCTTTTGGCTACCACAGATCCTTTCTAGTCTGCATAAAATCATCGTCTAACTATAGCTGAAATATAACCAAAAAGATCCCACGGTAGTGAAAGGGTTAAGGGGAGAGTGACCGTTTTTCTGGACCCTCTTCTCCCTAATGTTTAGCCCCACTAGTTTTGACATTTTCAGACGTTGGTTCCATTAGTGTGAGGATGTTATTACCTGTCACCCCATTTCTTTGTAAATATTAGAACCCTTCGTGCCATTTAGGATTCTAGCGAGCCTGTAATTTTAGGAGGAATTGGCCTTTGGCCGAGACATTTTTCTACCGAAAAAAGTACAAATCTATCTTGAAGGGGGGTCTAGGGGGTGTTTTGCTAAGCTTGATGGAGGTCTAGGGAGCAAACTAAAAAAATATATGAATAAATGAATTACTAGACCAAACAAACAGTCACTGTCCTCCTCATTGTACTGTTCCAGGCGTGCTTTTATTTTCACGCTGTATTATCTTCTGCGAGAATTCTCTTAAGGGGGAAGTAGTCGCTTTTTCTGGACCCCCTTCTCCCTCAGTAACTATCGTCCAATTAGCTGAACCTCAGTTGTATGTAAAATGCTAGAAACGGTCATAAGAGACAGACTCGTAAATCACTTAGAGGAAAATAACATACTTAAAGATACTCAACACGGCTTTCGTAAACAACGTTCCTGTTTGACAAACCTCTTAGACTTCTTCCACGATATCCTCAACCTCTACGATGAGAGTAAAGCTGTAGATATTATATACCTTGATTTTCAAAAGGCCTTTGACAAAGTTCCCCACAAACGTTTACTGCTAAAACTAAAAGCGCATGGAATACAAGACGGTGTGTTGAAATGGATAGCAAATTGGCTCAGCGACAGAAAGCAAAGAGTAGTCATAAACGGTAAGGCATCTAAATGGACCAATGTAAGTAGCGGGTACCCCAGGGATCGGTACTAGGACCAATTCTCTTTCTAATTTACATCAACGACATAGATGAGGGTCTCACCTGTACAATCTCAAAATTTGCTGACGATACAAAAATTGCAAATAGCATACTCTCAAAAGATCAAGTTGACGATATGCAACACAATCTAGATAAATTGTCACATTGGGCCCAAATTTGGCAAATGAGTTTCAATGCGGATAAATGTAAAGTGCTACATATCGGATACCTAAATGAGAAAGCAAACTATTCGATGAATGGCACTCAGCTTAAGAATGTAAACAGAGAAACCGATCTGGGAGTAACAATATCGAGTAACCTAAAACCGAGTCAACAATGTTCAGAAGTTGTTAAGAAGGCAAACAAAATAATTGGCTTTATAGGCAGGTCATTTGAGCATAAATCCAAAGACGTTATCCTAACCCTTTACAATTCCTTAGTCCGCCCTCTTCTGGAATACTGCGTTCAATGCTGGTGCCCTTATTACCAAAAAGACATAAACAAGCTAGAACGAGTTCAACGTAGAGTTACCAAAATGATACCTAGCCTAAAGAACAAACCATACGAAGAGCGTCTTAGAGAATTAAATCTATTTCCTTTAACCCAGCGCAGATTAAGAGGTGACTTAATTCAAGTGTTCAAAATCATCAAAGGCATCGACAATATGAACTGTAGTAAGTACTTCACTATCGACCAATCTAATTACACGCGGGGAAACGGTTGCAAATTATTGGTAAATCTTTTAACTCACACGAATCTAAGAATTTCTTCTTCAATCGAGTTGTCAACTTGTGGAATGGGCTTCCCCGAGACGTTATAGACTGCAGCACCGTTGATTCATTTAAATTCCGCCTAGACAAATATCTCGCATCAAACCCGCGACTGACTGCGTTTGTAAATGAATAACTTTATTTTATCCTCCCCTCAGTTACTAACCCATATGTCCCCTACTAACTTCCTAGTCCTGCCACGGACATTAGTTCCAGGGCAGTAGTTCCCTTTCCAATGTTCCCTTACCCACTCTAAACCACTGTTTGGACACTTGATCCTCAGTGTTTTGGAGGACAAGCAGCCTAGAAGGGTCACTAGATCTTATTGTTGCTTGATTTTTTTGTATTCCTTTGTACTCATGTTTAGCATATTCGTTTTGAGATGTTAAGACGTTCGTTCCGTTAGTTTGGCGATTTTGAGACCTTTCACCTAATTTTTGTTGTCAATATTAAGATCTTTCGTTCCATTTAGGTGTCGATTTATTCCTGGCGAGCGATAGCGAGCCTGTATTTTTAGAAAAGAATCGGCCTTCAGCCGGGACATCTGTCTACCGAAAAATTTACAAACTGAACTTGAAAGGTGGTCTAGGGGGTGTTTTGTTAAGCTTGATGAAGGTCTAGCGAGGAAGCTTAAAAATATAATAATAAATAGGCCCAAAAAAACTGGCACAACCCCCTCAAATAACAGCGAGATATATGAACGGTTTTTCTTTCTTCTTTTCCCTTTGGGATATAAATATTTTTTCCCTTGTGCTTTTATGGCATGCATAAATTTCAGATCCACCAATGTTTCTGTCTCTCTCTCTCTCTTTTATTTTTTATTTTTTTTATTTTTTATTTTTTTACTAATTCTTTCACACACACACACACACACACTCTCGCTCTCTCTCTCTCTCTCTCTCTCTCTCTCTCTCTCTCTCTCTCTCTCTCTCTCTCTCTCTCTCTCTCTCTTTTCCTTGATCAGACATCTTTGCTGGGGGAAACCATTTTTTTTTGTGAATGTGAATAAGGGAGACAAAAGGCAGAACTGCCTGCAGCGAGTGCCTCCCCCAGAGTTGAAAGAGTGACAGGGCCAAAATCAAGGGACGTTCGAGCTAAAATGCCTGGACACACGGAGTTTGAAGCAATTTAAGTCATAGGAAGAGGGAAAGACTGATTCTGGGAGAGAGTTCCAGAGCTCAGCAGTTGAATAGAAGAAAGTCTGAGTATAGCGTTTCACTCCTGGGTTGGAGAGTTGCACAGAGTAGGGGTGGGATTGTGTTGCAAGACGGGTACTACGTACCCTACATAGAGGAGGTGGTATACACTGGGAAAGCTCCGAGGAACACTGATTATTGTAGTAGCGGTAGAATAGCGAGAGGGATGCAACATTGCGGCGAAGAGAGAGAGATTGCAGAGAGTTGGTGAGTGGACGGGAGTTAATGATACGAAAGGCTTTCCTTTCTACTTTGTCTAGGAGTGCGGTGTGAGAGGATCCTCCCCACACACGTGAGCAATACTCAATACAAGGACGCACTGTGCCTCTGTACAGAGCAAAAAGCTCTGGGTAAAGAGCTCCCTTGAGGCGGTTGAGCACACCCAGCTTCTGGGAGGCTGCCTTAGCAAGACTGGTAATATGCTCCTTCCAAGTGAGAGCAGAAGAAAAAGAGACACCGAGAAGATGAAAGATTGATTTTTGTATTGTTGAATTGTAAGGGATAGTCCTCTGGGAGTTATGAACGGGTATTTAGATGGAGAAATTGGGTCTTGGAAACATTAAATGCAACAAGGTTTTCTCTACCCCATTTGGAAATAGTAGCTATATCAGAAGATAAGTGTTCTATGGCTTCATTACGTTTGTCTTTAAGGGATTGCTGGCTGGGGCGTTCTGGAAAACTAATTGAGTAGTGTAAGGTAGAGTCGTGTGCGTATGAATGGATGGGACTGGAGGTACAATTGAGAAGATCATTTATGAAAATTAGATAAAGGATAGGTGATAGGACAGAACCCTGAGGTTATGTTTACTAACACACTTAGCACACACACACTCTGTCTCTCTCTCACGATCTCACACTCACTCTAACTATCTTACACACACTCACGCACACACAAAACAATCCCAGACTCTCTCTCTCTCTCTCTCTCTCTCTCTCTCTCTCTCTCTCTCTCTCTCTCTCTCTCTCTCTCTCTCTCTCTCAGTCGGAAATCTTTGCTGCTGGCGGGATAGGATGAGGGGGAGCGGGATGGGAGGGGGAGGGAGTGTACCACTATTTTCCCGTGAGAGGTAACAGCAATTTCACCTGCGAGTCTGTTTGCTCTCCCGGCCATATATATTTCTTTATATTTATTCTCAAGTTAGATAAATTCCGGGCGCGCGGGGGGGGGGGGGGGGAAGAGGATGGAGGGGGTGATGGGAGGAGGGGCGGACAAAATGGTACTAGCTGAACTGTGCGTTTCCGGCAGAAAAAGTCGTCGGTAGTTCGGTAAAAGTAAATAAATAATAAAAAATAAGGATACTCTTATTGTAATCTATAAGAATATATATATATATATATATATATATATATATATATATATACAAAATATAATGGATTGTCATATTTTAATCAATAAGAATGGGTTATTCAGTGAAACAATAAAAGGAAACAAGATAAAATTAATGGATATTTAGTCTTGTCTTAATGGGAGGAAAACTATAAACAATGTATAGAGTCTATGGTAGTCTAGTGGAAAAATGAATACAAACAAGACATAATTAAAACCATTAATTTGAAGAAAAAAACATGATTACTCGTGTGAATGAAAGTGAACTCTGAGCAGGGAAAATAATAAAATGATAGAAGAGTTGGCGTCATTGGAAGTTCGGTGATAAAAAGTGTATAGAAAAGAACTAAAAACACAAAAACCCCTACATTCGTGACAAATAAGAGTCAGAAATATTGGTAGTCTAGTGAGGAAAATAAATATACAAATTTAATAGTGGCAGTCCCGTGAAACAATATAACAACGTAATAACTCTCGTCGTTAAGGGGAGACTTCCACTTAAGGGACTTATTTCTGGAACCCTTTCTCCTTCATGTTTAGCCCCATTGCTTTTGAGATAATAAGACGTTCGCCCCATTAGTTTGGCGATTTTAAGAACTTTCACCCCATTTCTGTTAATTTTAAGACCATTCGTGCCATTTACTGTAGGTGTCTATTTTCCATGGCGAGCGATAGCGAGCCTGTATTTTAAGAAGAACCGGCCTTCGGCCGGGAAATTTTTCTACCGAAAAATGTACACATTTATCTTGAAATGGGGTCTAGGGAGTGTAATTTTAAGCTTGACTGAGATCTTGGGAACAAACTAAAGACCTCCCCTCAACCATTTCAGGATCAGATTACGTATTTCTTTTCCGTTCTCTGGCTATGTTATCCAGATTAGGAAGGGTGTATGGGGGTCAGGGGGTTGTTGTTGTTGTTGCTGTTCCCCAGGCTGTCTGGCCGAACAGCCCCAAGGTCCCGAGCAAGGCCAAGGCCATAAACGAGCGCCCCCACAAAACCTTCAGGGGGTTAATTGAGATAGTCTGCACCCTTTTAATGCTCACAGATCCTTCCTAAGCTGTATAAAATCGTCTACTGATAGCCAGAACAATCTGTCGACATGCACCATAATCTTCAAAGAGTTAATGGTGGAAGAAGAGAAAAAGGTGTGTCATTGGAAGTCTAAAGCCGGTATCACACGAGCGCTTTTTCCCTCAATTTTGTTTCGCTTAACACTGGTCTGACAGCTTATGAGGTCAACGTTTTAACTATTTCGGTTACGTAAATTCATCTATCATCAGTCTAGTTTCCGATACCAGT
>CM064525.1:13323194-13409415 GCA_032716605.1 Paralithodes platypus
AGGAAGAGAGAAGGGAAGGTGTGAGAGAGAGATAGAAGGAAGGATTAGAAGAGAGAGAGTACAAGGAGGGGATGAGGAACAGAGGAGAGGAAGGTGATGAGGAAGTAGGAAAGGAAGTAGGAGGAAGAGAGGATAAGGAAGGGGATAGGAGAGAGGGTAAGAAGGAAGGGGATGAGGGAAGAGGGAGGAGAGCAAGGATAGAAGAGAGTAAGGGAAGGTAGGAGGGGAGAAAGGGAAGGAGGGAGGAGAGAGAGAGGATAAGAAGGGATGAGGAAGAGGAGAGAGGGAAGGAAGCGAAAAGGATACGAAGTGATAGAGAAGAGTATAGGGAAGGGGAGTAGAGAAGAGTAGAGGCGAAGGGGAGAGGAGAGTAGAGGGAAGTGAGGAGGAGAGAAAGAGGGAAGGTGGAGAGAGAAAGAGTAGAAGGAGTGAGAGAGAAGAGTAAGATTGAGAAGAGAGGAAAGGGGTAGAGAGAGGAGGAATAAGAGGGAGGAGGAAGAGATAAGGGAAGGAAGGAAGAGAGAGAGAGAAGAAGTGAGAAAAGAGGAGAGGGAAGGTGAGAGGAAAAGGAAGGAAGATGAAGAAGAAGGAAGAAGGGGAGGAGAGAAGAGATAAGGAAGGTGATTAGGAGAGAAGAGAGAGGAAAGGTGATGAGGAAGAGAGTCCAAAGTAGTACAAAGGAAATCAAGCAACAACAGATCTAGTGACCCGTCTAGGTGCTTGGCCTCCAAAACACTGGAGATCAAGTGTCCAAACAGTGGTTTAGAGTGATAAGGGAACATTGGAAAGGGAAATTACGGCCCTGGAACTAATGGCCGTGGCAGGATTAGGAAGTTAGTAGGGGACAGAGGTTTAGTAACTGAGGGGGGAGTAAAATAAAGTTATTCAGTTACAAACGCAGTCAGTCGCGGGTTTGATGCGAGAGAGTTGTCTAGGCGGAGTTTACATGAATCAACGGTGATGCAGTCCTATAACGTTTCGGGGAAGCCCATTCCACAAGTTAGCAACTCCGTTGAAGAAGAAATTCTTAGAATCGTTGAGTTAAAAGATTTACCAATAATTTTGCCCCGTTTCCCCCCGGGTAATGAGATTGGTCGATAGTGAAGTACTTACTACAGTTCATATTGTCGAGGCCTTGGATGAGTTTGAACACTTGAATTGAGTCCACCTCTTAATCTGCGCGGGGTTAAAAGGAATAGATTTAATTCTCTAAGACTCTCTTCGTATGGTTTGTTCGTTAGGCTAGGTATAATTTTGGTAAGCTCTAACTTTAACTCGTTCGAGATTGTTTATATCTTTTTGGTAAGAAGGGCACCAGGATTGAACGCAGTATTCCAGAAGAGGGCGGACTAATTAATTGTAAGGGTTTAGGATAACTTCTTTTGGATTTATTCTCAAATGACCTGCCTATAAAGCCAATTATTGTTGTTATGCCTTCTTAACAACTTCTGAACATTGTTGTACTCGGTTTTAGGTTACTCGATATTGTTACTCCCAGATCGTTTTTCCTCTGTTTATCATGCTTCAGCTGAGTGCCATTCAGCGAATAGTTTGCTTTCTCATTTAGGTATCCCGATAATGTATTACTTTACAATTTAATCGACCAATGAAACTACATTTGCCAAATTTGGTGCCCAACATGGACAATTTATCTAGATTGTGTTGCATCTCGCCAACTTGTTCTTTTGCGAGTACGCTCTTTGCAATTTTTGTCTCGTCAGCAAATTTTGAGATTGTCCAGTTGATACCCTCATCGATGTCGTTGATGTAAATTAGAAAGAGAATTGGTCCATATTACCGATCCCTGGGGTACCCGCTGACTTACGTTTTCCATTTTGATGCCTTACCGTTGTTAGGTACTACTCTTTGCTTTCTGTCGCTGAGCCAATGTTCTATCCATTTCAACACACCGTCTTGTATTCCATGCGCTTTTAGTTGTTAGCAGTAAACTGCTTTGTGGGTAACTTTGTCAAAGGCCTTTTGAAAATCATGGTATATAATATCTACAGCGTTTACGCTCATCGTAGAGGTTGAGGATATCGTGGAAGAAGTCTAAGAGGTTTGTTAAACGGAACGTTTTTTTACGAAAGCCGTGTTGAGTATCTTTAAGATTGTATTTTCCTCTAAAATGATTTTACGAGTCTGTCTCGTATGAACCGTTTTTCTAGCAGTTTACATACAACTGAGGTTAAGCTCATTTGGACGATAGTTACTGGGTAGGGATTGGCTGCCTTCTTTTGAATATCGGTGTTACTTTGGCTAGCTTCCCACTGATCGGGGCATAGTTCCAGACTGCAAGGATTTATTGAATAGTAATGTCAGTGGTTTAGAGAGCTCATCCTTAGCTTCCTTTAGAACTCTAGGCGAGTAGAGGGGAAGGTGATGAGGAGATAGAGTAGAGGGGAAGGTGATGAGGAGAGAGAGTAGAGGGGAAGGTGATGAGGAGAGAGAGTATAAGAAGTATCGAGAGAGAGAGTAGAGGGGAAGGTGATGAGGAGAGAGAGAGTATAAGGGAAGGTGATGAGGAGAGAGAGTAGAGGGGAAGGTGATGAGGAGAGAGAGAGTATAAGGGAAGGTGATGAGGAGAGAGAGTATAAGGGAAGGTGATGAGGAGAGAGAGTAGAGGGGAAGGTGATGAGGAGAGAGAGTAGAGGGGAAGGTGATGAGGAGAGAGAGTAGAGGGGAAGGTGATGAGGAGAGAGAGTATAAGGGAAGGTGATGAGGAGAGAGAGTAGAGGGGAAGGTGAGATGTAGAGTAGAGGAAGGGAGAGAGGAGAGAGTATAAGAAGGTGGGGAGAAGAGAGAAGGAAGGGGATGAGAAGAGAAGTAGAGGGGAAGGGGAGAGGAGAGAGATGAAGGAAGGTGATGAGGAGACAGAGTAGAGGGGAAGGTGATGAGGAGAGAGAGTATAAGGAAGGGAGGAGAGAAGAGTAAGGGGAAGTGGAGGAGATAGATGAGTAGAAGGGAAGGTGAGATGAAAGGAAGGAAGGGAGGAGAGAGAGAGTAAGGGATAGGAAGAGCGAGAGATAAGGAAGAGAGGAGAAGAGTAGAGGGAAGGTGATGAGAGCGTAGAGGAAGTGATGAGGAGAGAGGATAAGAAGTATGAGATAAGAGAGAGAAGTGAGGAGAGAGAGGAAGAGGGGGAAGTGATGGGAAGAGAGTAGAGGAAGGGGGGAGAGAGGATAAGATGAGAAGGAGAGAGAGGAAGGAGAAGTGATGAGAAGAGAGGAGAGGAGGGGGGAGGAAAGAGGAAAGGAGAGAGGAAAGGGGAGGGGGGGGTATGGAGAGAAGAGAAGGAGTGGGAGTAGAGAAAGAGTAGAGGGAGGGGAGGAAAGAGAGAAAAAGGAGAGGAAAGAGAGAGAGGGAGAGAAAGAGTAAGGGGAAGAGAAGAGAGAGGACAAAAGAAAAGGGAAAAGCCACACAGAGCGAGACCCGGCGAGGGCGGGCTCCAAACACTGAGGAGCAATGTGTCCAAACATGGTTTAGAGTGTGGAAGGGAAAGGAGGGAACTACGGCCCTGCCATAACGTGGCAGACTAGAAGGTAGGAGGGACAGATGGGTTAGTAACTGAGGAGGCATAAAGTTAGCATTGACAAACGCATGCAGTCGCGTGGTTTGATGCGAGATATTTGTCTAGGCGGAGTTAAATGATCAACGGTGCGGCAGTCTATAACGTCTCGGGGAAGCCCATTCCACATTTTGACAACTCGATTGAAGAAGAAGTTCTTAGAGTCTGGCGATTTAAAAGAGTTACCAATAAGTTTTGCAACCGTTTCCCCTCGTGTTAATTAGATTGGGCGATAGTGAAAGTACTTACTACAGTGCATATTGTCCCGATGCCTTTGATGATTGCAACACTTGAATTAAGTCGCCTCTTTATCTGCGCTGGGTTAAAGGAAATAGATGTAATGCTCTAAACCGCTCTTCGTATGGTTTGGTTCTTTAGGCTAGGTATCATTTGTGGTAACTCTACGTTGAACTCGTTCTAGCTTCTTTATCTCTTTTTGGTAATAAGGTCACCAGGATTGAACGCCGTATTCCAGAAGAGGGCTGACTCAGGAATTGTAAAGGGTTAGGATAACTTCTTTGGATTTATGCTCAAATGACCTGGCCTATAAATCCAATTCTTTTGTTTGCCTTCTTAACAACTTTCTGAACATTGTTGACTCGGGTGTAGGTTACTCGATATTGTTACGCCCAGATCATTTCTCTGTTTCCTGTCTGAAGCGGAGTGCCATTCAGCGAATAGTTTGCTTTCTCATTTAGGTATCCGACATGGTAGTACTTTACATTTATCCTCAGTGAAACTCATTTGCCCAAATTTGGGCCCAACATGAAAATGTATCTAGATGGTGTTGCATATCGTCAACTTGTTCTTTTGGAGTACGCTATTTGCAATTTTGTATCGTCAGCAATTTTTGAGATTGTTCAGGAGACCCTCATCTGTGTCCGTTTGATGTAATTAGAAAAGAAGTGGTCCTAGTAAGCGATCCCTGGGGCCCGCTACTTACATTGGTCCATTTAGATGCCTTACCGTTTATGACTACCCTTTGCTTTCTGTTGCTGAGCCAATTTTCTATCCATTTCAACACACCGTCTTGTGTGTTGAAATGGATAGAGTAGAGAGAAGGGGGGGGGGGGTGAGAGGGAAGAAGGCATAGGGAAGTGAGGAGAGGATCGAAGAGAGGGGAGATGACATACAGAAGCGAGGAGAGGCGTCCTGACAGAAATAATCACACTGGACAGGGGAGCAAACCTGGCCTGACAGCTTGGGGTAGAGGGGAGACAAAAGGAGAAAAAATGGTTGGTGTGGGAAGAGAAGAGAGGAGAGAGAAAGAAAGAGATAGGGAGAGAGATAGAGAGAGAGAGACAGAGAGAGAGAGATAGAGAGAGAGAGAGAGAGAGAGAGAGAGAGAGAGAGAGAGAGAGAGAGAGAGAGAGAGAGAGAGAGAGAGAGAGAGAGAGAGAGAGAGAGAGAGAGAGATTCTAGGCTGCTTGTGTTGATGAGGAAGCTACAACTAGTTTTATGGAGATGTTTTGACAATTTCCTCTCACTAACAGTTTTAGTTTACGTCACAGTGTATATCATTGCTAATTGTATCGTAACCCTTTGAAGATTATGACGCATTTTGACAGCTTATTTTGGCTATCATTATACGATTTTACACCATTTAGGAAGGATATGTGTGAGTTATAACGGTACAGACTATCTCAATTTACCCTCTGACTTCCATATACCCTTCTTGTATGTATGTATGTATGTATGCATGTATGTATGTATGTATGTATGTATGTATGTGATCTCAAGTTATTGTTCTGGCAAGAGTCTATAATTGCCAGAACAATAACTTGAGAACACTTGAATCCCTCTATATATAAGTAAATAAGCCCCAAATAAATAACATGTCTGCTGCTCTCCCCTCTCTTGTGTATTTATATAATCAATGTGTAAAGCTTGCATTACTGTCGTCATTTAATTCCTACTTGTATTACAAAACTCCCATTTAAATATAATTATATCCACTTCCCTTTCTATTGTGTATAAGATAGTGTTTTAACCAAAGTAGCAATATGATACCAATTTATTTGAACCCTTTGAAGCTCTGACGCGTTTTAGCAGTTTATCTTGGCTATCAGTAGACAATGTTATGCACGTTAGGAAGTAGCTGTGGGTATTAAAAGGGTAAATACTATCTCAATCAACCCTTTGACTTCCATATACTGTTACTAATCTGAATAAAATCGTCTAATAGTAGCCAGAAACAGAACAGAAACGCGTGTTGGAGCTTGAAAGGGTTAAGTGATTAATTTTACTTCTAGACCACTGATGAAGACGTAACGTTCATGCCGAAACGTTTGGATCCCCTGCAATGAAAATAAAGATGATGTTTGCAATTCTTTTCCTACTTCAATAATATCTATATTTACTTTTGACATACATATATTTTCCTGTTCGTATATGTAAGTAATCAATCATATCTACCTCTACTGTTGACAGATTCTCCGACATCTTTGTAGGAAACTTAAGGGAGCCCACCTCGCCTTTTTTCTCTTTCTCTCCTTTTCTCTTTGGTTTCTATCCATTCGGCCCCATTCAGCCTACTGTTTTAAGACGTTTACCCCCATCCAGGTGTCAATATTTTCCTGGCGAGCGGTAGCGAGCGAGTATATATATATTTTTGTTTTTACAGCAAGCTAAATTTGTACATTTCGATAAAAAAAAATCTCCGGCGAAGCCGGATTTCTCCACATAATGCTGGCTCGCTATCGCTCGCCAGGGATAAATTGACACCTGGATGGGGATAAACGTCTTAAAACAGTTGGCTGGATGGGGCCGAATGGATAGAAGCCAGAGAAAGAGAGAAAAGGAGAGAAAGATAAAACCAAAAGAACAGATGACCCCCCTTAATTATCTCTACCAATGAATGCCGCCCGAGTTTATTCACAGGAAGACAAAGGCGTCTCTCAAGTGGGGAAGTCATTTGAGGGGAGACAGACCGTTTTCTGGACCCCCTTCTCCCTAATGTTTAGCCCCACTAGTTTTGAGATTTTAAAACGTTGGTTCCATTAGTTTGGGGATCTTATGACCTTTCACCCCATTTCTTTGTCAATTTTAGGACCCTTTTTGTGCCATTTAGGTGTCGATTTTTTCCTGGCGAGCGATAACGAGCCTGTAATTTTAGGAGGAATCGGCCTTTGGCCGGGAAATTTTTCTACCGAAAAATGTACAAATCTATCTTGAAGGGGGGTCTAGGGGGTATTTTTCTAAGTTTGGTGGAGGTCTAGGGATGAAACTAAAACAATATATGAATAAATGAATAAATAGACCAAACAAGCAGCCACTGTCCCCTTGAGTTGAGGAAGTTTGGAGAGAAGTTATTGTGGGCCACAGTGGATCAACTTTAATAATGATGTTGCAGGTGCGCGCGCTCTCTCTCTCTTTCTCTCTCTCTCTCTCTCTCTCTCTCTCTCTCTCTCTCTCTCTCTCTCTCTCTCTCTCTCGGGTAGTTAGATACAAATTAGAAGGGGTACACAGGGAAGAAATAGCGAGTGGAATGTAATGTAATAATAGAGAAAATGTGTCACTCTCTCTCTCTCTCTCTCTTTTTTTCTCTTTTTTGTTTTCTCTCTCTCTCTCTCTCTCTCTCTCTCTCTCTCTCTCTCTCTCTCTCTCTCTCTCTCTCTCTGGTAGTTAGACAAAATGAAAAGGGGTTACACAGGGAAGAAATAGCAGATGAAGTGTAATGTAATAGAGAGAAAAGTTAGGTTAGAATTAAATTATAGTTATGTTTGGCTTGGCTAGGTGAAGTTAGATTAAAGCCATGTAAGGCTTAGGGTAAGTTACGTTAAATGTGCGTTAGGCTAGGTTAGATTAAGGTAATTTATGATTAGGTTAAGGTTTGTCTAGGTTAAATTAAGGGGATAGTACTCGCTTTTTATGGATCCCCTTTTCCCTCATGTTTAGCATATCAGTGTTGAGCTTTTAAGGCGGTCGTTCCGTTAGTTTGGCGATTTTGAGACCTTTCGCCTAATTTTTGTTGTCAATATTAAGACCTTTCATGCCATTCAGGTGTCGATTTTTTCCTGGTGAGCGATAGCGAGCTTCTAATTTTAGAAGGAATCGGCCTTCGGCCGGGACATTTTTCTACCGAAAAATGTACAAATTTATCTTGAAAGAGGGTCTAGCGGGTGTTTTTCTAAGCTTGATGGAGGTCTAACGAGGAAACTCAAATAAATAAATAAATATATAGACCAAAAACCAAGCAGTACCCCCTTAAGGGGAGGTTTCCACTTCAGGGATTTTTTATTGACCCCTTTCTCCCTCATGTCTAGCCCCATTGCTTTTGACATTTTAAGACGTTCGCCCCATTAGTTTGGCGATTTTTTAGAATTTCCGCCCCATTCTGTCAATTTTAAGACCTTTCGTCCCATTTAGGTGTCGATTTTATCCTGGCGAGCGATAGCGAGCCTGTAATTTAAGAGTAATCGGCCTTCGGCCGGGACATTTTTTACCGAAAAATTTACAAATTTATCTTGAAAGGGGGTCAAGGGGGTGAAATTTTAAGATTGCTGGAGGAGTAGGAAACAAACTAAAGACCTCCCCTTAAGGTTTGTTCACCATGTGATGTTGTAAACAGAGAGAGCAAAATTAGCGTGATTGACTTTAGAGTATTGTTTGGTATGAAGTCTTTAATTCAGCTGACTAGATAACTGCTTGATAACAAACTACACTGTTCCTTTAGCCAGATTAACCCCTTCTGTACCAGCGACGTCTTTTTACTTTATCTTAGCTACTATTAGACGATTAGGTTCAATTTCAAAAGGGCCTCCAGCAATTAACAGGCTTCGAACTATCTCATTTAACCCTTTTGGCTACAACAGATAATTCTTAAACTGCACAAAATCGTATAAATAGAGCTGAAATATAACCCCAAACATCCCCTGTAGTGAAAGGGTTAATATTACTCTCATATTCCCTGACAAACATTATTTATGAAACTGTGCACGTGTATTAAGAGCAAAGCGAGAACAGATTCATAGTATTTGCCACCATTTACAGGAAATGGGAAAATAAAGATTATAGTAGATAAACACACTCGCACACACACACACATACGTTATGGTAGATAAACACACTCGCACACACACACACACATACGTTAGATGCTTCAGCTATATATAATAGTTGCCTAGATTGCCACGGGGCCAATATAAAGAAGATTCCCCTTCATCCCATGATCCCGTGTTTTTTAAAGGCTTCCCATGATCCGTTTTCTATAGTGGAGAACCCAAGAAGCGCTTCAAGCCTTCGACCAATCTGTACGTTGCTGATGAAGGCGGACGTACACGAACGATTTTGTTCGTCTATTTTTAGAATGCCATATGTTGCTAGCAACATTATGGGTTTGTACGGTATATATTGGTATCGACATGAATGATTTATTTACAAGAAACGTTTAATCCCTTATCAGCTGGTTTCTCCATACTAAACTAAAACATAATCGGACAATGATAGGTCTCTGCATCACAAGTTTTCATAATTAGCAACACATTTCGCCACAAAATCTTCATAATATTTGAGCAAACCATAATAGAGATACAGCAAATTACCGTCAACTAATACAAAATTACCGTCAACTAATACAAAATTACCGTCAACTAATACAAAATTAAGTATAAGAAAAAAAACCCATTGGTGATCGTAGACAGCTGGAATATACAGTATAAAAGAGAGAGAGAACAAATAATGATTAACCCCTTCTATACCGGCGACGTGTTTTTGTTTTTATGTCGGCTGCATATAGACGATTTTATGAAACTTAGGAAGGGTCTGTGGTAGTTAAAAGGGTTGATTGAGATCGTCCGAAGCCTTATAGACTAATTGCAAGAGATCATTCGCAAACTGCACAAAATTGTCTCGATACAGCTAGCATATATTTCAAAAGACGTTGCCGGTACAAATGGGGTTAAGGGGAGATATCCACTTGAGGGATTTTTTTCTTGACTCCTTTTTCCCTCATGTTTAGCCCCATTGCTTTTCTAATTATAAGACGTGCGCCCCATTATTTTGACGATTATAAGAACTTTCCACCCATTTCTGTCAATTTTAAGACCTTTCGTGCCATTTAGGTGTCGATTTTATCCTGGCGAGCGATAGCGAGCCTGTTATTTAAGAGGAACCGGCTTTCAGCCGGGAAATTTTTCTACCGAAAAATGTACAAATTTATCTTGAAAGGGGCTTGAAAGGGGGTGTAATCTTAAGCTTGATGGATATCTAGGGACCAAACTAAAGATCTCCCCTTAATGCCTGATGACTTGCACTACAAATAAGCTTATGTTACTATCCCTTTAGGATTTTCATTGGTTGGTTCGGAAGAAGGGTTGGTCGGGAGTGTTGAGAAATATGAGAACTGGCTTTTAATTGTGTGTGTGTGTGTGTGTGTGTGTGTGTGTGTGTGTGTGTGTGTGTGTGTGTGTGTGTGTGTGTGTGTGTGTGTGTGAGAGAGAGTTTGTGTGTGTGTGTGTGTGCATGAAAAGGTAGATTGGTGTGTGTGTGTTTGGGGTCATACGAAGTGAATTTTCAATGTACGGTGTGTACGATTTTATTCAGATGTGGAAGGATATACGGAAGTCAAAGGGTTAATCGAGACAATAGTTATACACTTATAATTCCCACAGATCCTTCCTAAATAATTCCCACAGATCCTTCCTAAATAATTCCCACAGATCTTTCCTAAATTGTACACAATCGTCTAATGATAAGCAAAATGCGTCGTAATCTTGAAAGGGAACCGGTAATTTTATTTTATTTTTTATCTTCGCTACATTTAGACAATTTTACGAAGCTTAGGAAGGATGTTTACCCATGAAAAGGCTACAGTTTATCTCCATGAATCCTTTTAGCTACCATATATCATTCCTAAACCTCATAAAATCGTCTACATGTACCTGAAATCAAATACCAGAAATACGTCACCGGTGGGGTTAACCCCTTCTGTGCCGGTGACGTCTTTTTCCTTTTATTCTCGCTATATTTAGACGATTTTATGCAGTTTAAGAAGGATCTGTATGGTAGTGAGAGGTTAAGGGGAGATCTCTACTTGAGGGATTTTTTTCTTGACCCCTTTCTTCCTCATGTTTAGCCCCATTTCTTTTGATATTATAAAACGTTTGCCCCATTAGTTTAGCGATTTTAAGAACTTTCACCCCTTATTAAGACCTTTCGTGCAATTCAGGTGTCGATTTTATCCTGGCGAGCGATAGCGAGCCTGTAATTTAAGAGGAACCGGCCTTCGGCCGGGACATTTTTCTACCGAAAAATGTACAAATTTATCTTGAAAGGGACTCAAGGGGGTGTAATTTTAAGCTTGATGGAGGTCTAGGGAACAAACTAAATACCTTCCCTTAAGTGAGATAGTTCGAAATGTGTTAATTGCTGGAGGCCCTTTTTTAAACTTAATAAAATCGTCTAATAGTAGCCGTAATATAGCTAAAAGGACGACACCGGTACAGAAAGGGTTAAGAGTGTCGATAATAATAATATAAACATCGCTCCATGCATAAACATCGCTCCATGCATAAACATCGCTCCATGCATAAACATCGCTCCATGCATAAACATCGCTCCATGCATAAACATCGCTCCATGCATAAACATCGCTCCATGCATAAACATCGCTCCATGCATAAACATCGCTCCATGCATAAACATCGCTCCATGAATAAACATCGCTCCATGCATAAACATCGCTCCATGCATAAACATCGCTCCATGCATAAACATCGCTCCATGCATAAACATCGCTCCATGCATAAACATCGCTCCATGAATAAACATCGCTCCATGCATAAACATCGCTCCATGCATAAACATCGCTCCATGCATAAACATCGCTCTATGCATAAACATCGCTCCATGCATAAACATCGCTCCATGCATAAACATCGCTCCATGCATAAACATCGCTCCATGAATAAACATCGCTCCATGCATAAACATCGCTCCATGCATAAACATCGCTTCATGCATAAACATCGCTCCATGCATAAACATCGCTCCATGCATAAACATCGCTCCATGCATAAACATCGCTCTATGCATAAACATCGCTCTATGCATAAACAATAATATAAACATCGCTCCATGCATAAACATCACTCCATGCATAAACAATAATATAAACATCGCTCCATGCATAAACATCGCTCCATGCATAAACATCGCTCCATGCATAAACATCGCTCCATGCATAAACATCGCTCTATGCATAAACATCGCTCCATGCATAAACAATAATATAAACATCGCTCCATGCATAAACATCGCTCCATGCATAAACATCGCTCTATGCATAAACATCGCTCCATGCATAAACAATAATATAAACATCGCTCCATGCATAAACATCGCTCCATGCATAAACATCGCTCTATGCATAAACATCGCTCCATGCATAAACAATAATATAAACATCGCTCCATGCATAAACATCGCTCCATGCATAAACATCGCTCCATGCATAAACATCGCTCTATGCATAAACATCGCTCCATGCATAAACAATAATATAAACATCGCTCCATGCATAAACATCGCTCCATGCATAAACATCGCTCTATGCATAAACATCGCTCCATGCATAAACAATAATATAAACATCGCTCCATGCATAAACAATAATATAAACATCGCTCCATGCATAAACATCGCTCCATGCATAAACATCGCTCTATGCATAAACATCGCTCCATGCATAAACAATAATATAAACATCGCTCCATGCATAAACATCGCTCCATGCATAAACATCGCTCTATGCATAAACATCGCTCTATGCATAAACATCGCTCCATGCATAAACATCGCTCCATGCATAAACATCGCTCCATGCATAAATCTTGCAAGTTCTCCAAATAACAATATAAACATCGCTCCATGCATAAATCTTGCAAGTTCTCCAAATAACAATATAAACATCGCTCCATGCATAAATCTTGCAAGTTCTCCAAATAACAATATAAACATCGCTCCATGCATAAATCTTGCAAGTTCTCCAAATAACAATATAAACATCGCTCCATGCATAAATCTTGCAAGTTCTCCAAATAACAATATAAACATCGCTCCATGCATAAATCTTGCAAGTTCTTCAAATCAGTTTCCTTTGCAAACTCTCTCTCTCTCACTTCCGCTTCCAAAAACACTCCTTGCCGGGAATGAAACGTCAATATTAAGGGAGCCCACCTCGCTTTTTTCTCTTTCTCTCCCTCTCTCTTTGACTTGTATCCATTCGGCCCCATTCAGCCTACTGTTTTAAGATGTTTACCCCCATCCAGGTGTCAATATTTTCCTGGCGAGCGGTAGCGAGTCAGCATATATATATTTTTGTTTTGACAGCAAGCTAAATTTGTACCTTTTTCGATAGAAAAATTTCTCCGGCGAAGCCGGATTTCACCATACAATGCTGGCTCGCTATCGCTCGCCAGGAAGAAATCAACACCAGGATGGGGATAAGCGTCTTAAAACAGTTGGCTAAATGGGACCGAATGGATACAAGCCAGGGAAAGAGAGAAAAGGAGAGAAAGATAAAAAAAAAACGGTGACCCCCTTAAACTCTTAGCGCCGCGCTGCATTCGGAGGCATAATTGTAAATATTTAGGCGAGTCTGGGGGCGATTTACATAAACAAAGTTGCGGGGGATTGCGTTTTCTTTTTCCCCTCCTTCCCTCCCTCCCCCTCTCCCGCTCCTCTAAAGACGGTATCACACGAGCGATTTTTCCGGCAACTTTCGATCGGAGACTGGAATATTCTGGCAAAATTTCGGATTTCTCTTGCATCATTATCGATAAAAAGACGGAAATAGAGTGACACGATTGAGCTGAAATTCTATAGAAGCTTGAATTCCGAAGCTTGCGAACCACATATGCCGAAAGAAGTTGCCGGTACTAAATTTTCGTGTGAATCGCCGCCCTCCCTAAGATGTGTTTTGCCCAAGTTGGTCCCAGAAGTTAGCGAGTTTTATCTTTCCGCTCCTGATGACTTTCCGGCAATGGACAATGGTTCTCCTACTGCCGAGCGGGGAGTTTCGCTACTGCTCAACTCAAAATGTACCTGAAGTTCGCTAGAAGTAACAAAAATAAATAAATTAACGGGTAAATAAATGATATATATAAAAAAAAAATATATATATATATACTGTATATATAAGAATAAATGAAATATATAAACATGATAAATAAATTTGATTATATATAATAAATTAATTAATGAACTACAATAAATACAATACATTAAATGCTTAACTCAAAATGTATCTGAAGTTCGCTAGTATAAACGAAAACAAATCTATAAATAAAGAAGTAAATGCATCAATAATTATAACAAACTAATCAATGAATATATGTAAATAAACCTAATGGATACATACATATAAGTCAATGAATATATGTAACTCAACCTAATGGATACATACATATAAGTCAATGAATATATGTAAATAAACCTAATGGATACATACATATAAGTCAATGAATATATGTAACTAAACCTAATGGATACATACATATAAGTCGATGAATATATGTAACTAAACCTAATGGATACATACATATAAGTCAATGAATATATGTAACTAAACCTAATGGATACATACATATAAGTCGATGAATATATGTAACTAAACCTAATGGATACATACATATAAGTCAATGAATATATGTAACTAAACCTAATGGATACATACATATAAGTCGATGAATATATGTAACTAAACCTAATGGATACATACATATAAGTCAATGAATATATGTAACTAAACCTAATGGATACATACATATAAGTCAATGAATATATGTAAATAAACCTAATGGATACATACATATAAGTCGTCATTGTACGGAGAATGTTAAGGGGGGTGACCTGTTTTCGTTCTGTCCTTTTCTATCTTTCTCTGGCTTGTATCCATTTGGTCCCATTCAGCCTACTGCTTTAAGACGTTTACCCTCATCCAGGTGTCAATTTCTTACTGGTGAGCGGTAGCGAGCCAGCATATTTTTTATTTTTGTTAGACAGCAGGCTAAATTTTTACATTTTTCGATAGCAAAATGTCTCCGGCGAAGCCGGATTTCTTCATATAATGTTGGCTCGCTATCGCTCGCCAGGAAGAAATCGACACCTAGATGGGGATAAACTTCTTAAAACAGTAGGCTGAATGGGGCCAAATGGATACAAGCCAAAGAAAGAGAAAAGGACAAAAATAACAAAAAGCAGGTCACCCCCCTTAAGGGCGTACCAGGTATAATAACAACCAAGTAGAGTCATTTTCAGATCTTCCGTGACCGTGTTTAGGATACCAAAGTTCCTCAGTGAATTTAACAAGGGCAACTGATGCTAAACAAATAAGCCCCCATACACCTCACCAAAATGACGGGAAAGTTGTTATTTTAGACGTTTTTCAAAATGGCCGCCGCCGTCATCTTAAAAAATTGATAAAGTTCTATTTCTTGAAGTGAATGGCCAAAAATGACAATTTTGGTGTCTATTCCCACTAATTTTGGTGTCAGAAAACCAATGGGATGGCATAATTAAAAAATAATTAATAACTAATTACCAAATAATTAAGAAAATAAGAAAATAATTAAGAAAATCAATGGGAAGCATAATTCATGATTTAGAGTCCCATTAACCTCAACATCTAAGACAAATATGATGTTGTTAAATCCACTGAGAAACTTTGGTATCCTAAACACGGTCACGGATCCTCTGAAACTTACTCAAATAATATAATATATAATTTAAAATGTAAACCAAGAATGTTGACTGATCAATTCCTTCTTTTTCAGGTTTGTTGCATCGAATTTGGCGTGAAGAATCATAAGCATGGAACGTAGAGGAGTTAGTGATGTGCCTGACCCAGGACCTGGATTAAAATGCATATTATGTCAACATCCCTGTATAGCTGATGATAGTACGGACAAGACATCTGATACAAAGTGGGAGAATCTAAGGAGCAAGTGTTTTCGGTGGAAGGAACTTGATAAATTTCAGCATGCCTATGCAGCAGTGGAGTGGGACAAGGGGCCTAAAGGCTTGTACATGCATAGTAAATGTTACACCCAGATCAGTAGTAATCGCTATATTCAGCAAGCACAGAATCGTAAACGGAAATCTGAACAGGAAGAAGTTCAAGCATCAACTTCAAGTCAACAACTCCCAGGAAATGTGCCTAAAAAGCTTCGTTCTAGTACTGGAGTGGTTCATGATAAGAATCTCTGTGTGTGGTGTATGAAAGGACCACAAAAAACCAGTAATCCTGGCAAGTCCAAACTTTTGCTGCTGTCAACAGTAGACGCATGGAACCGGTTCAAGTTGCATACAGTTTGTCTGTCAGATGAGCCTATAAGAGAAAGATTGAATACCTTACTTGCATCTATCCCAGACAGTCGAACGGCGTTTGGATTGGAAATTCGTTATCATCGTGAATGTTGGCGCAATTATGTCAGCAACCCTCTGAAGGAGTCTTTTCCTGATGAAAAAACAGAGCATCTGCAACATGTTAATCTTCGAGAGGCCCAAAATATCTTCTTTCATCATGTCCGTCAAGTTATCTTTGAAGATCATGAAATCCGTACACTGCAAGGTCTTGTAAAGGATTACAAAGGCATTACTTCAAATTATGGTTACTATTCCACAGCAAAGTCCAGTTTCGTGAAGGATATTGTGATCAAGGAATTTGGAGATGACATAGCATTTCATGAACGAGATCAGAAGAATGTTAGTGAACTGGTATATGATGCAAGAGCTGCAGGTTCATATCTTGAGGCTGCAATATCCTCTCTAGGTGTAAGTGACGATCAGCTGGTGAAGAATGTAGCTGGGCGACTCAGAGATCAGATCATCAAAACAAAAACTGTTCCTTGGCCTCCATACATACATGAGCTAGAAGAATATGAAGACCTGAATGATCTCCTCTTGAAGCTCATCACTTGGTTAAAGCACCCCACAAAGTCTGAAGTCGATGACAAGCCCCAAGTCAGATCAATTGCATCTATTTTGACCAGCTACATCACTGGAAGACGTACTGCATTTGAGACAAACCTCGGTGTACTGCTACATGGTATTGACAAAGAGCAGAGAAATGGTAGACATATTACATAAGGATGGCCTGGGAATCAGTTACAATGATGTGCTTATGCTTAGATATTTCTGGGCAGTTACTGACCTGAAGCATTCAACTGAGTGTCCTTTTGAACTTTCTGAAGGAACACCGGCAATATGTATAGTCGACAACGATGACTTCAAAAGTGACACTTTGACTGGAAGTGGCCAATCACATCGTACAAATGTCATGTTTGTTCAGCCAGACCTACCTAAGCTAAATCTACCTACCCTAGATGATGATAGACCAGTTGCAAATAGCACCTTGCCTTCGTACCTCTCTGATAGCCTCAAAGAACTTGGGAGCCAGATGCAAAGAATTGAACCATACAAAACAGTCAAGCGTGGTGAACCACCCATCAGACCAAGGATAACGGATGAACAACATCTGGACACAGTTCCTCAAAGAATGAGAGGTGTCATCCATGCAATGGCCCGAGCTAAGGCAGACGGAACAAGACCAAAGCCAGAAGACCAGACTGTACCAGCCTTTTCTGGCTTCCAGGCCAAGCTATCACCAGAAACCCAGAAAAGTCAAGCGATTTATCATATGACTTATCCTGATCCACCAAGCAAGACCATTCTGTATGATGCCCTGCGCAAGCTTGCAAAGGCATTTGATGACAAGAAGATGCCATTTGCCATTATCGTCGGTGATCATCCTGTCTACGCATTATTGCTAAATTGAAAAGTGAGAATCCAGAGATATTTGCTGACATATTGACATTCATGGGGCCCTTTCATATCCAGATGTCTTTCATCAATGCAATCTACAAAAGGTTCAAAGGCTCAGGCATTTCAGATGTACTGGTGGCTGCAGGCGTCGTTGCAGATGGATCCGTGGATCAAGCTCTGTGTGGAAAACACTTCAACCGCGGTGTGCGTTGCCTTCGACTCTTCTACGAGGCTTTACTCCAACATGCACTAGACAAACGTTTGGAAGGTGCCACTCTGTGTGAAGAGATCCAGGCATATCTCAATAAGTTACGCAGTTCAGTAGACCAACAAGACCTTAATGATGCACATGCTGAGTTAGAGAGCAATGCCGATCTCAAGGGGCTCGTTGACTCCCTATTCCAGAACTTAGATGGTGCTCCACTAGCAGAATTCTGGATTTCATTCTTGGAGATGGTAGAGATACTGACTCAAAATATACATGCTATAAGGACAAGAAACTGGATCGAGTTCAAGTCTTCACTGAAGTTGATGCTTCCTTGGATGCATATTTATGACAACGATAGATATGGGCGCCATCTTCCAGATTTCATAGCAGTCCTAGAAAGTCTTCCCCATATCCAAGCACAATTCATGGAGAGTGGCATGTTTGCCACACTTAGAGTGCACCAATTACCTCACATATCTGCAGAAGAATTTCCAGCTTCAGAATCATCCATCACCAATTGGCCATGGATGGCACCTTGTAAATGGCTTATGCCTCCCAGTACGCTATACCCAACCTGCACTTCCATCATTCCTGGATCTTCTAAAAACTCCAAGTCATCCACAAATGGAGAGCAGCGATGATGACAGCGGAAGTGATTCTGACAGTTGTGCATCATATTTGTCCTGCAGTGATAGTGCATCTTAATGCAGTAGGTCTCATGTTTTATTAATTTAGGATACCAAAGTTTCTCAGTGGATTTAACAACATCATATTTGTCTTAGATGTTGAGGTTAATGGGACTCTAAATCATGAATTATGCTTCCCATTGATTTTCTTAATTATTTTCTTATTTACTTAATTATTTGGTAATTATTTATTAATTATTTTTTAATTGTGCCATGCCATTGATCTTCTGACACCAAAATTAATGGGAATAGACACCAAAATTGTCATTTTTGGCCATTCACTTCAAGAAATAGAACTTTATAAAAAATTTAAGATGACGGCGGCGGCCATTTTGAAAAACGTCTAAAATAACAACTTTCCCGTTATTTTGGTGAGGTGTATGGGGGCTTATTTTTTTTAGTATCAGTTGCCCTTGTTAAATTCACTGAGAAACTTTGGTATCCTAAACACGGTCACGGAAGCTCTGAAAATGACTCTACTAAAGGGACTGGAGTTCTCGAAAAGGGGCTCCAGTCCTGACGCTATTCTTGACGTACAGTGTGCTGGCTTAATAATCCAGAAGGGTTGATAGCTTCTGAAGTCCTATTTTAACTGGAATATACAACCCATAACTAACATACCTATAACCTGACACTAACCAGAGGACAATAACAACCTCTACCATAACTACAACCCAGTGTACCATTACTATCGCTCGCCAGGAAGAAATCGACACCTGGATGGGGATAAACGTCTTAAAACAGTTGGCTGAATGGGGCCGAAAGGATACAAACCAGAGAAAAACAGAGAACAAATACAGGTCACCCCCCTTAACTACAAACCGTAATAATAGGAGCGGTCACACAAGTATCCTTCAGTGTGTGCCAATTATGGTGTAACAACAATACCGGGCCTCGGGTATTGGATGCCACAATCACGTATAGGCGCCAGGTGGGCCATCTAAGAGATATATACATTTATAATTATACATACGGTGTGTGTAGGTAGGTTGGTAGGTAGGTAGGTATAGGTAGGTAGGTAGGTAAGTAGGTATAGGTAGGTAGGTAGGTAGGTATAGGTAGGTAGGTAGGTATAGGTAGGTAGGTATAGGTAGGTAGGTAGGTAGGTATAGGTAGGTAGGTATAGGTAGGTATAGGTAGGTAGGTAGGTATAGGTAGGTAGGTATAGGTAAGTAGGTAGGTAGGTAGGTATGTAGGTAGGTATAGGTAAGTAGGTATAGGTAGGTAGGTAGGTAGGTATAGGTAAGTAGGTAGGTAGGTATAGGTATGTAGGTAGGTATAGGTAGGTATGTAGGTAGTAGGTATAGGTAGGTAGGTAGGCATAGGTTGGTAGGTGTAGGTAGGTAGGTAGGTATAGGTAGGTAGGTAGGTAGAGGTAGGTAGGTAGGTATAGGTAGATAGGTAGGTAGGTATAGGTAGGTAGGTAGGTATAGGTATAGGTAGGTAGGTAGGTAGATATAGGTAGGTAGGCAGGTATAGGTAGGTAGGTATAGGTAGGTAGGTATATGTAGGTAGGTAGGTAGGTATAGGTAGGTAGGTAGGCATAGGTATAGGTAGGTAGGTAGGTATAGGTAGGTAGGTAGGTAGGTATAGATAGGTAGGTAGGTAGGTAGGTAGGTAGGTAGGTAGGTAGAGGTAGGTAGGTAGGTATAGGTAGGTAGGCATAGGTAGGTAGGTATAGGTAGGTAGGTAGGTGTAGGTAGGTAGAGGTAGGTAGGTAGAGGTAGGTAGGTAGGCATAGGTAGGTAGGTATAGGTAGGTAGGTAGGTATAGGTAGGTAGGTAGGTATAGGTAGGTAGGTAGGTAGGTATAGGTAGGTAGGTAGGTAGGTAGGTAGGTAGGTATAGGTAGGTAGGTAGGTATAGGTAGGTAGGTATAGGTAGGTAGGCATAGGTAGGTAGGCATAGGTAGGTAGGTATAGGTAGGTAGGTATAGTTAGGTAGGCATAGGTAGGTAGGTATAGGTAGGTAGGCATAGGTAGGTAGGTAGGTGTAGGTAGGTAGGTGTAGGTAGGTAGGTATAGGTAGGTAGGTATAGGTAGGTAGGTATAGGTAGGTAGGCATAGGTAGGTAGGTAGGTCGGTATAGGTAGGTAGGTATAGGTAGGTAGGTAGGTATAGGTAGGTAGGTCGGTATAGGTAGGTAGGCATAGGTAGGTAGGCATAGGTAGGTAGGCATAGGTAGGTAGGCATATGTAGGTAGGTAGGTCGGTATAGGTAGGTAGGCATAGGTAGGTAGGCATATGTAGGTAGGTAGGTCGGTATAGGTAGGTAGGCATAGGTAGGTAGTTTTTTTTTTTTTTTTTTTTTTTTTTTCTATATTCCAACTTACTGTACTTCCTCTTGGGCATAGGCTGAGAGCCTTAACATTCACCGCTTTACAATGAACAGTGAAGCCCGTGAGGTCTTGTTCCAGTCTAGGTAGTGAGACATGTGAAGCACGTAGAGTACAACGAGCACCTGCCATCTTGCCTTCACATGAGGCACGGTGCTCACTCATGGCCCGAAACGACCCCATCTCTGAAGCCACCTCGTTCCCGTGCTTCACTGTCTCACCCCTACACTCGGACTCTCACACTTACACACACACAACGCCACCTGTTGAGCAGATAACTCATCAGACATCAGGTATAGGTAGGTAGGTAGGCATAGGTAGGTAGGTATAGGTAGGTAGGTAGGCATAGGTAGGTAGGTAGGTAGGTAGGTATAGGTAGGTAGGTAGGTATAGGTAGGTAGGCATAGGTAGGTAGGTAGGTATAGGTAGGTAGGTAGGTAGGTATAGTAGGTAGGCATAGGTAGGTAGGTAGGTATAGGTAGGTAGGTAGCTATAGGTAGGTAGGCATAGGTAGGTAGGCATAGGTAGGTAGGTAGGTATGTATAGGTAGGTTGTATAGGTAGGTATGTATAGGTAGGTTGTATAGGTAGGTATGTATAGGTAGGTATGTATAGGTAGGTTGTATAGGTAGGTATGTATAGGTAGGTTGTATAGGTAGGTAGGTATAGATAGGTAGGTATAGATAGATAGGTAGGTAGGTATAGGTAGGTAGGTAGGTAGGTAGGTATGTATAGGTATAGGTAGGTAGGTAGGTAGGTAGGTATAGGTAGGTAGGTAGGTATAGGTAGGTAGGTATAGGTAGATAGGTAGGTAGGTATAGGTAGGTAGGTAGGTATAGGTAGGTAGGTAGGTATAGGTAGGTAGGTAGGTAGGTAGGTAGGTAGGTAGGTATAGGTAGGTAGGTAGGTAGGTATAGGTAGGTAGGCATAGGTAGGTAGGTAGGTGTAGGTATAGGTAGGTAGGTATAGGTAGGTAGGTAGGTAGGTAGGTATAGGTAGGTAGGTAGGTAGGTATAGGTAGGTAGGTATAGGTAGGTAGGCATAGGTAGGTAGGCATAGGTAGGTAGGTAGGTAGGTATAGGTAGGTAGGTAGGTAGGTATAGGTAGGTAGGCATAGGTAGGTAGGTATAGGTAGGTAGGTATAGGTAGGTAGGTAGGTATAGGTAGGTAGGTAGGTATAGGTAGGTAGGCATAGGTAGGTAGGTAGGTAGGTAGGTAGGTATAGGTAGGTAGGCATAGGTAGGTAGGTAGGTATAGGTAGGTAGGTATAGTAGGTAGGCATAGGTAGGTAGGTAGGTAGGTAGGTATAGGTAGGTAGGTAGCTATAGGTAGGTAGGCATAGGTAGGTAGGTAGGTAGGTAGGTAGGTAGGTAGGTAGGTAGGTAGGTATAGGTAGGTAGGTAGGTATAGGTAGGTAGGTAGGTAGGTAGGTAGGTGTGGGTAGGTAGGTAGGTAGGTATGTATAGGTAGGTAAGCATAGGTAGGTAGGTAGGTAAGCATAGGTAGGTAGGTATAGGTAGGTATAGGTAGGTAGGTAGGTAGGTAGGTATAGGTAGGTAGGCATAGGTAGGTAGGCATAGGTAGGTAGGCATAGGTAGGTAGGTAGGTAGGTATAGGTAGGTATAGGTAGGTAGGTAGGTATAGGTAGGTAGGTAGGTAGGTAGGTAGGTAGGTATAGGTAGGTAGGTAGGTATAAGTAGGTAGGTAGGTAGAGGTAGGTAGGTATAGGTAGGTAAGTAGGAAGGTAGGTATAGGTTGGTAGGAAGGTAGGTATAGGTAGGTAGGAAGGTAGGTGTAGGTAGGTATAGGTAGGTAGGTAGGTAGGTAGGTAGGTAGAGGTAGGTAGGTAGAGGTAGGTAGGTATAGGTAGGTAGGTAGGTAGGTAGGTAGGTAGGTAGGTAGTTAGGTAGGTAGGTATAGGTAGGTAGGTAGGTAGGTAGGTATAGGTAGGGAGGTATAGGTAGGGAGGTATAGGTAGGTAGGCATAGGTAGGTATAGGTAGGTAGGTATAAGTAGGTAGGTAGGTATAGGTAGGTAGGTGTAGGTAGGTAGGTAGGTAGGTAGGTAGAGGTAGGTAGGTAGAGGTAGGTAGGTAGGTAGGTAGGTATAGGTAGGTAGGTATAGGTAGGTAGGTAGGTAGGTATACGTAGGTAGGTTTAGGTAGGTAGGTAGGTAGGTAGGTAGGTATAGGTAGGTAGGTAGGTAGGTATAAGTAGGTAGGTAGGTAGAGGTAGGTAGGTATAGGTAGGTAGGTAGGTAGGTAGGTAGGTATAGGTAGGTAGGTAGGTAGGTATAGGTAGGTAGGTAGGTAGAGGTAGGTAGGTAGGTAGAGGTAGGTAGGTATAGGTAGGTAGGTAGGTAGGTGTAGGTAGGTAGGTATAGGTAGGGAGGTATAGGTAGGTAGGCATAGGTAGGTAGGTAGGTATAGGTAGGTAGGTATAAGTAGGTAGGTAGGTATAGGTAGGTAGGTGTAGGTAGGTAGGTCAATGTGTAGGTAGGTAGGTAGGTAGAGGTAGGTATAGGTAGGTAGGTAGGTAGGTATAGGTAGGTAGGTAGGTAGGTATACGTAGGTAGGTTTAGGTAGGTAGGTAGGTAGGTAGGTAGGTATAGGTAGGTAGGTAGGTGTAGGTAGGTAGGTAGGTAGGTAGGTAGGTAGAGGTAGGTAGGTAGGTAGGTAGGTAGAGGTAGGTAGGTAGAGGTAGGTAGGTAGGTATAGGTAGGTAGGTAGGTAGGTAGGTATAGGTAGGTAGGTGTAGGTAGGTATAGGTAGGTAGGTATAGGTAGGTAGGTATAGGTATAGGTAGGTAGGTATAGGTATAGGTAGGTAGGTAGGTGTAGGTATAGGTATAGGTAGGTAGGTAGGCATAGGTAGGTAGGTAGGCATAGGTAGGTAGGCATAGGTAGGTAGGTAGGTAGGTAGGTAGGTAGGTAGGTAGCAAGCGAGATAGATAGATAGATAGATAGATCTATAGAGAGAGCGACAGCAAGAGTGAGCGAGCGAGCGAGAGAGAGAGAGCGCAAGAGAGTAATAGAATTAGGAGAAAGGCTTGCAACATCCAAGGCTAAATGTTGAGCCAAATTGTTAATACCATTAAGGAAATTTATACACGGCAACAAACAATCCAGAATCCTGGCAGCCAATTGACTTTAGGGGACATGGGCCATTTTTTTCTGGCCCCCCTTCTCCCTCATGCTTAGCCTCATCGGTTTTCAGATTTTAAGATGTTCGGCCCATTAGTTTGGCGATTTTAACCCTTCTTTGGCGGGGGTGGACTTAAGTCGGGCTAGAGAACCATGGACTATGTGGCGGGGACCGACTTGAGTCCGTGTGCAATTATTGAGCAATAATGGCTCTGAGAGAGAGACGAGCGATGGGAGGAGCGAGGGTTGGCTCATGACCGCTCGGCACGGGTCCCGCGCGACTACTGACGTCTACTCCACACACACACACACTCACTACCTCGCTACACAGGGAATTATGTAAGGAAATTACAGTATTTTAGGGATTTTTCCTTCGTCTTGCACGATCGTTGCAAGAGAACGCGTGGTCGTAGAAAGATGGTTCTGGTTTATTGGAAAGCTCAATTATCGCCCTTTCATGGATACATAATTGTATTACGCTCTGGCTCTTGTTTATGCATGAAATATAGCACGGAATCAAGGTCGTTTAGGGTAAAACCACCCGCTTGGCGGGTAGTAGAAGTTACTGACTGGCCCGCTCGTAAGGCGTTAAGATCTTTCGCCCCATTTTTTTGTTTTCCAATATTAAGATCTTTCGTGCTATTCAGTTGTCGATATTTTTCCTGGCGAACAATAGTGAACCTGTAATTTTGGAAGAACCGGCCTTTGGCCGCGAAATTTTTCAACCGAAAAATGTAAAAAATAATCTACAAGGGGGATCTAATGGATGTTTTTTAAAACTTTGATGCAGGTCTAGGGAGGAAACTAAAAAATATTATGAATATATGAACAAAACAAAAATCGACCAAAAACTGAAGGGGTTAAACGATTATGTACCCTTGACGTCCTTTTCATTATATTCTGACAACCATTAAACGATTTTAATCAGCTTAAGAAGAACGTCTAATAATGAAAAGGCTACCGACTATCTCAATCCTTTTAGCTACCATATATCCGTCCTAAGCTTCGTAAAATCTTCTAAATGTAGCTGAAATCAAATACAAAATACGTCACCGGTACCGAAAGAGTTAAGGGGAGATATCCACTTGAGGGATTTTTTTCTTGACCCCTTTCTCCCTCATGCTTATATCCCCATTGTTTTTCTAATTTTAAGACGTTTGCCCTATAATTTTGACGATTTTAAGGACTTTCAACCCATTTCTGTCAATTTTAAGACCTTTCGTGCCATTTAGGTGTCGATTATATCCTGGCGAGCGATAGCGAGCCTGTAATTTAAGAGGAACCGGCTTTCAGCCGGGACATTTTTCTACCGAAAAATGTACAAATTTATTTTGAAAGGGAGTCAAGGGGGTGTAATTTCAAGCTTGATGGAGGTCTGAGAAACACACTAAAAACCTCCCCTTAACCCTTTCTGTACCGGCGCCGTCCTTTTGACTTTATTCTGGCTACTATTAGACGATTCCATGTAGCTTAGAAAGGGCCTCCAACAACCAACAGGCTTCGACCTATCGCACTTAACCCTTTTGCTACCTCATATCCTTCGTAAACTTCAAAAAATCGTTTAATTATACCTACAATACAATTAAAAAGACGTCGCCGGTACAGGTGGTGTTAAGGGAGATTTCCACTTGAGGGACTTTTTTCTTGACCCCTTTCTCTCTCATGTCTAGCTAGCTCCATTGCTTTTGAGATTTTAAGATGTTTGCCCCATTATTTTGGTGATTTTAAGAATTTCCGCCCCATTCTGTCAATTTGAAGACCTTTCGTGCCATTTAGGTGTCGATTTTATCCTGGCGAGCGATAGCGAGCCTGTAATTTAAGAGTTACCGGGACATTTTTCTACCGAAACATGTACAAATTTATCTTGAAAGGAGGTCAAGGGGGTGAAATCTTAAGATTGCTGGAGGAGTAGGAAACAAACTAAAAACCTCCCCTTAAATCTATGGTTTTCAGTTTATTAGTTGAAATTCATGATGGTATTTCCCGCCCCCCCCCTCCCCCCCCCTTCTTCGAGTCTCCATGGTATTGAAAACAACTGCGTTTCTTGTTAGCCATTCAGCACCATGACGTCTTTTCGATAAATTCTGGTTTTCATAAGACGATTTTCTCCTATCTTATAATGTACCCGTAGGACTCAAAAGGGCAACTAATGTCTCGATAAACCCTCTAAGTAACACATATAGGTCCTTCTCAAGCCTAATAAGCTCGTCTAAGGTCAGCCAGAATTAGGAGTAGAAAAGGCGTCACCGTGCTGAAGGGGTTAAGGGCAGACTGGCCGTTTGTTTGGTCTATTAATTCATTTATTCATATAGTTATTTAGTTTCCTCCCTAGACCTCCATCAACCTTTGAAAAACACCCCCTAGACCCCCTTTCAAGATAAATTGGTACATTTTTCGGTAGAAAAGTGTCCCGGCCAAAGGCCGGTTCCTCTTAAAATTGCAGGCTCGCTATCGCTCGCCAGGAAATAATTGACACATAAATGGCACGGAAGGGCTTAAAATTGACAACGAAATGGGGCGAAAGGTGTTAAAATCGCCAAACTAATGAGGCGAACGTCTTACAATCTCAAAACTAGTGGGGCTAAACATTAGGGAGAAGGGGGTCCAGCAAAATGGTCTGCCTCCCCTTCAGCAGACACGGGCATTTCCTTGTAACATTCCTCTTGTGTGTCCTGGACATGGCCTCTGTTTTCCCCAGGATATTGTACCTGAATCTATACGCGCTCTCTCTCTCTCTCTCTCTCTCTCTCTCTCTCTCTCTCTCTCTCTCTCTCTCTCTCTCTCTCTCATATTCTCAGTTAGTCTCACTCTTTCACTCACTCTCAAACTCTTTCACTCTCTCTCTCTCTCTCTTTCTTATATATCACCCTCTCTATTTTTCCTGACTGTCTATTTCCAATGTCGATACATTTTGGCTATGCATCTCTCTCTCTCTCTCTCTCTCTCTCTCTCTTCTTCTTATATCACCCTCTCTATTTTTCCTGACTGTCTATTTCCAATGTCGATACATTTTGGCTATGCATCTCTCTCTCTCTCTCTCTCTCTCTCTCTCTCTCTTTCTTATATATCACCCTCTCTATTTTTCCTGACTGTCTATTTCCAATGTCGATATCCTTGTCGATATATTTTGGCTATGCATCTCTCTCTCTCTCTCTCTCTCTCTCTCTCTCTCTCTCTCTCATATTCTCACTTAGTCTCACTCTTCCACACGTTCACTCACTCTCAAACTCTTTCACTCACTCTCACTCTCTCTCTCTTTTCTTATATATCACCCTCTCTATTTTTCCTGACTGTCTATTTCCAATGTCGATATCCTTGTCGATACATTTTGGCTATGCATCTCTCTCTCTCTCTCTCTCTCTCTCTCTCTCTCTCTCTCTCTCTCTCTCTCTCTCTCTCTCTCTCTCTCTCTCTCTCTCTCTCATAATTTTTGTACACGTTATGCTCTCTTTAGATAATAAGTCGACCATCCATTTGTGATATAAGTAATTGTACCGAATGCACACAGAGAACTAATCTCTCTCTCTCTCTCTCCATTTTTCCTGACTTCCTGTTTCCAATGTCGATATCCATGCCGATATATTTGGCTATGCATCTCTCTCCTCCACCCCCCCCCCCCTCTCTCTCTCTCTCTCTCTCTCTCTCTCTCTCTCTCTCTCTCTCTCTCTCTCTCCACTGTTGCTGTACGTCAATGATTTTTACCCTCGCCCGTTCCGGAATACCCTGGATTTGAACCCTAAGCCTTTGCAAATTTGTGATTGGTGAGCTGCAAATGTTTGCTCCGGAATTCTCTAGCTTAAAGCCGGAGTCACACGAGCCACTTTTCAAGCAATTTTTACGGGCAATTGTGGTCAGGAAGCTTAACAAATTACACTTTATCAGAATTCAGCCGGCTAACATAATCTACCTTCAGTTTAGTTACCGATACCAGTGCGAGAAAGTCCCGAAATAATACGAGAGATAACTTGCTCATGGAAATTGACTGAAAAAGCGCTCGTGTGACAGTGGCCTAACGTGGATGCACAGCCCATTTTTACCAAGGCTGCCGGCGGGCGGAATGTCTGCTTAAGGGGAGGTTTTTAGTTTGTTCCCTAGACCTTCATCAAGCTTAAAATTACACCCCCTAGACCCCCTTTCAAGATAAATTTGTACATTTTTTGGTAGAAAAATGTCCCGGCCAAAGGCCGGCTCCTCTTCAATTACAGGCTCGCTATCGCTCGCCAGGATAAAATCGACACCTAAATGGGACGAAAGGTCTTAAAAGTGACATAAATGGGGTGAATCTTCTTAAAATCGCCAAACTAATGGGGCGAACGTCTTAAAACTTCAAAAGCAATGGGGCTAAACATAAGGGAGAAAGGGGTAAAGAAAAAAATCCCTTAAGTGGAAATCTCCCAGTAAGGGGGAGATGGTTTACTTTTTGGTTATTTATTTGCATTTATTAAAACAAATTCTAGTTTCCTCCCTAGACCTCCATCAAACTTAAAATATATTCATTGGCTCCCCCTTCTAGATTAATTTGTACATTTTTCGGTAGAAAAATTCGATCGGGACATCTTCCCAAATTACAGGCTCACTATCGTTCGCCAGAAAAAAACCCGACATCTAAATAGCACGAAAGGTCTGAATATTGACACGGAAATGGGGCGGAAGTTCTTAAAATCGACAAACTAATGAGAAAAACATCTTCAAATCTGAAAACATATGGGGCTAAACATGAGGGAGAAGGGGATTTAGAAAAACGACCCATCTCCCCTGTCAGGTTATATGCTCCTGCTCCCAAATTTTGCTTCGAGAGAAATACCGGTAGAGAGTGTCAAAATAATGTTCTTGTTGGTATCTTAGCTCCGAAGATTAAATAAATAAATAAATAAATAAATTACATACATACATACATAGATACATACATACATAGATACTGTACATAGATACTGTACATAGATACTGTACATCCATACAGAGAGAGAGAGAGAGAGAGAGAGAGAGAGAGAGAGAGAGAGAGAGAGAGAGAGAGAGAGAGAGAGAGAGAGAGAGAGAGAGAGAGAGAGAGAGAGAGAGAGAGAGTTCGCGAGTTCGCAGTGCATCACGTGTACTATAGTAAAAACAGTCTAGTCCTCGGAATTAATACGTATGCTGTACATCCATTTTAATACTTGTATTAACATAGCCAAGTTTTGATGATTCTGGTATCAAATAAACATTGCTTTGTTTCACATGGGCTCAATACATATTCAAATCGGTGCAAACATATTAGCATTCATGACTGGAGTTTTAAATGTATTGATGATGCAAATAGGGTGAATACAGTCAGTCAGTTAGTAGCCAGCCCTTACTCCCACAAGGGGTAGGGAGGATCAGCAAGAGACACGAGAAAGGAAAAAGAGGTGACAGGAGAAGAACACATAACAGTTCGCCCACCAAAAGCAAGCACACAAGCATTCAGAAACACCGATCACTCATCAGCCCCCGAAATCAATGGCTTCACCTCAGATGCTATTATACTTCTGGACAAGGTCTCTTCACATCAACATCAGGGATAAAGACCTAAGGTGAATACACATGAAATTAATTAAGATTTTTTTCTGGACCCCCTTGTAACTCGTGTTTATCACCATTAGTTTTGATCGTTTAAGATGTTCACACAATTAGCTCGTTTTTTTTTTTAGACTTTTCCCTCCATTTTTTTTCAATCTGAAGAACTTTCGTGCCATTTAGGTGTCCCCTTAACCCTTTGAGTACCAGCGACGTGTGTTATATATTATGCTAGTTATATTTAGACGATATTATGCAGCTTAGGAAAGATCTGTGGTAGTTCAGAGGGTTGGTTGAGATAGTTTGAAGTCTTATTATTGCTAGAGGTCCTTCCTAAGCTGAATAAAATCGTCTAAGAGTTGCCAGAATATGATGAAAAGGACGTCCCTGGTACTGAACGGGTTAACGTGGATGGTTGTAAACAGGAAACTCGATTAAAAAAATCCCGCAGGTGGAAAATAGAACGGTTCCCATTTACTTGACCCTTTGAAGATTGTGATGTCTTTTGACAGGTTATTCTGGCTACTATTAGACGATTGTATACAGCTTAGGAAGGATCTGCGGGAGTTATAGGGGTAAAGGTTATCCAAATTATCTCTCCGACTTCCAAATACCCTTCCTAATGTGAATAAAATCGTCTAATAATAACCCGAAAAAATGTCAAAATGCTTCACAATCGTCAATGGCTTAAACTCATTCATTTTTATCGGTCATTTTTGTTTTCACCTGTTCGTTGGGGATTTAAGCAGGAGTCACACGATCGCTTTTTCGAGCAATATGTACGGGCAATTATGGTCTGGAAGCTTCAAAAATTACACTTGATTAGAATTCAGCCGCCTAACATAATCTACCTTCAGTTTAGTTGCCGATACCAGTGCGAAAATGTCCCAAAGTAATACGAAGAAAAACTTGCTCATGGAAAATTGACGGAAAAAAGCGCTCGTGTGACACCGGCTTTAGAGTGGATGGCTGGTAATATTAAGGGGAGATTTCCACTTGAGGGATTTTTTGTCTGGCCCCCTTTCTCTCTCATGTTTAGCCCCATTGTTTTTAATATTTTAAAACGCTTGCCCAATTAGTTTGACGATTTTATGAACTTTCGCCCCATTTCTGTCAAAATAAAACCTTTCGTTCCATTTAAGTGTCTATCACGAACCTGTAATTTTAGAGGAACCGTCCCGGCCGAAAAATGTAGACATTTATCTTGAAAGCGGGTCGAAGAGGTGTAATTTTAAGTTTGATGGAGGTCTAGGGAGGAAACGAAACACAACAATTATAGACAGTTATATAAATGAGCAAATAAATACTCCCATACCCCCAGAAATCGCTCAGTTTTATCGGTCGGGTTTTTATACCTGTATGGATTTAGAGTGGGTGGCTGGTCATAGGAAACCGATAAAAAAATCACACGGTGGAAAATAGAATGGTTCCCCTCCACTTGGCAATTTTACCCTCCCGGCACTTATCTACGAGGTATGATGTGATTGGGTTAGTAATAGTAGTAGAAGAAGTAGTATTAGTCTTAGTAGTTGTATTGCCATTATTATCATCATCATCATCAATATTATTATTTACAAATATTAATATTATTATTATTAGTAGTAGTAGTAGTAGTCGTAATAGTAATAGTAGAAGTGGTAGTTTATAATGTTGCTGTATTATTGTTTTAATTAATGTTTTTGCTATTATTTATATTATTGTTGTTATTTAAAAAATATTATTATTATTATTATTATTTTTATACAATTATCATTTCGCATTATCGTCTTTATCTCCGTTTCACTTTATGGGCTGTATTGTACCAAACATGATATGGTGCAGAATTGAGTTAGATCATTGTTGCATCTAATTCACGTAAATCTGATCGTTTCCATTTGTAAACAGTTCATGATCCAGAGATATAAGTGTTCAGTGTACGAGGGCGTGTTTAAGGGGGTAGTGGCTGTTTCGTTTTCTACTAATTAATGTATTCATTTATTATTTAGTTTCCTCGCTAGACCTCCCTCAACTTAGAAAAACACCCCCTAGACTACCCCTCTCGATAAATTTGTACATTTTTCGGTAGAAAAATGTTCCGGCCAAAAGCTGGTTCCTATTATAATTACAGGGGAGCTATCGCTCACCAGAAAAAAATCGACACCTAAATGGCACTATAGGCATTAAAATTGACAACGAAATGGAGCTAAAGGAGTTTAAATCAACAAACTAATGGGCCGAACGTCTTAAAATGTCATAAGTAATGGAGCTAAACACGAGGGAGAAAGGGGTCCAGAAAAACGACCCATCTCCCCTTAATGCTATTTAATTCTGGGTATCATTAGACGATTTTATTCATCTTAGGCCGGAATTATGGAAGTCAGACCTTTGAATATTAGAGATCGATCCTGAATTGCCTAAACTCGTCTAGTGATAGCCATATTATAATTAAGACAAACGTCATCGTATCTTAAATGGATAATTTTTCTGGTCCCCCTTCTTCCTCATGTTTAGTCCCATTCGTTTTCAGATTTTATGACGATCGGCCCTTTAGTTTGGCGATTTTAAGACCTTTCGCCCCATTTCGTTGTCAATATTAAAACTTTTGTGTTATTTAGGTGTCGATTATTTCCTGGCGAGCGATAGCGAGCCTGTAATTTAAGAGGAATCGGCCTTTTGGCCGGGAAATTTTTATATCGAAAAATGTACACATTTATCTTGAAGGGGGATTTTGTTTAAGCTTGATGGAGGTCTAGCGAGGAAACTAAGAAAAATGGTAGAAATATATACAGTATAAATGAGGAAATAAATACCCCCCCCATAAATAAATACCCCCCCCATAAATAAATACCCCCCCCCCCATAAATCAAACGCAATACACTTATACAAACATTAAATACAAGGACAGCATTATAAACACTACAGGAAAATACAATATTTTCATTTATTCCTTCTGCAATCCAATCCTTTCCCCTCGTTAATCCCTTCCTCTGTTGCATTAATCCCCTTAACTCCACCCTTTGTATCATATTTCTAACCCTTCGTGCTCTGTCTCTCTCTCTCTGTCTGCCTGTCTGTCGATCTCTCTCTATCTCTCTGTTCCTCTTTATCTCTGGTCTTTATGCTGTTTTTCTGTTTTGCCATTTGTTTATATACCGTATCTATATATATATATATATATATATATATATATATATATATATATATATATATTGTGACTAAACATGGGAAAACTTTAATATCAAAGCTGGAGTAAACATGGTCAAAATATCAAAATATCAAAATACACATGAAATAATATTATTTCATGTGTATTTTTATATTTTGACCATGTTGACTCCAGCTTTGATATTTAAGTTCTCCCATGTTCATTCCTTTCATTACTCTTATGTATAATTAAACTAGCCTTTATATTTTTAGTCACAATGTTGCTCTTCAGTATGTAATTTTGGCTGTATCTTATATATATATATACAGTATATATAATTATATCCTTTGTATACTATTTCTAATCTAGCCCTTCATTCTCTGTCCATGGTAGGCTGCAGTAGGGGGGTCCCTGTCTCTTTCTGTTCCTCTTTCTCTATGTCTCTGTTCCTAGCTATATCTACCGTTTATTTTTGTATTTCTGTCTTGCCATGTGTGTGTAGGTTATCCCAGGTTCGAATCCCGGTGGATCCCATGCTTTCCTAAATTTCATTGGGAGGTGTTTGGTGTGAGGAGTGAAATTAATACATTAGATTATTCAAATTGGTTCAGGAATATTTCAGAGCGAGGTCGGTCCTAAGTGATCTGTGTCCCATGAATTTGATCTCCTCTCACTTAATGATTAGGCTATTCATAGTGCAGTTGGGTGTAGTACACTATTGAAGCCATAGGTAAGATTATAGTTGGCTTGATTAAATGAAGAACTACACATTTTCAAGTACCGGTAACGCAGACTCCTTTAATCTTCAAGCAATCAACCGTATACGTAAAAGCAAGCTAACATCATCAAGCCAACAAGAGTCTCCAGGCAAACAAGCATCACCAAACAAACAGGAATCACCAGGCAACAATCACCAAGCCCACACGAATCACCAACCCAAGCATACACATCACCAAGAAAGCAAGCACGCAGGATCAGATCACCAAGCCATGTGGATTCTAAGGTAGTATCAGTAGTCCCCCCTCTTCCCCCCCTCCCCCTCTCCCCCCCCCCCCCCCCCCCCCCGCCCCCGCCCATCTGTTGCCGCAGGTGTGTGTGTGTGTGTGTGTGTGTGTGGGTGTGTGTGTGTGTGTGTGTGTGAGAGAGAGAGAGAGAGAGAGAGAGAGAGAGAGAGAGAGAGAGAGAGAGAGAGAGAAAGAGAAAGAAAAAGAGAAAGAGAGAGAGAGAGAGAGAGAGAGGGGGGGGGGGGGGGGGGGGGGGGGGGGGCGAGGAAAAGGGTGGGGGGGGGGCCGCCTGTCTGATATGAGAGGTTATATATTTAATGCAACTTAGTTTTGGCCATTCGTCCAGTCCAAAATCAATAGTTTCTACAAATCACCTATGCAATAGATAGATCACCCCTTATTCAATCTGGAATCACCAATTAAGAACTAAGGAAACAAAATATTCACATAAACAAGCAATAATTACTAAAAAATAATACTCTCTAATTAAACAAGTATCACAAACAATAAATAACGAAATAAATAACCAAGGAAACAAATACTTACTAAACAAGCAAGCCTCACCAAGCAAGCAAGCAAGCAAGCAAGCCGGCCCAGATCACCAAGCAATATCCCCCCAGCAAGTAAGAATCACAAGCAAACAAACAAGCATTTCCAAGGAAAACAATAAGCAAGCAAGCCTCACCAAAAAAGCAAGCAAGCAAGCAAACCCAGATCACCAAGCAACTAAGAATCGCAAGCAAACAAAGAAGTATTACCAACGAAAACAATAATCACCAAGGATACTAAGAATCACTAAGCCAGGAAGCCTCACCAAGCAAGAAAGCCAGCAAGGAAGCCGGCCCAGATCACCAAGCCAACACCTGGGTCCTAAGGTATACTTTCACCAAGGCGCCTCCATCTGTCGCCTCGCCTGGGGGGTTGGGATGGGGAAAGGCGGGGGGGGGGGGGGGGGGCCTGAATGATATGAGAGGCTTCTTTATGCAACCCACTCTGGACCAATTATACAGGTTGGCGCAGAATTCGGTTACCCAGTCTAGAGCCCTTTATTTTATTTTATTTTTTCCCGGGCACCTTTTCCCTCATGCTTAGCCCCATTAGTTTGGAGATTTTAAGACGTTCACCCCACTAGTTTACCAATTCTAAGACCTTTCACCCTCCTTCTTTGCCAAAATTTAGACCCTATGTGTCATTTAGGTGTCGATTTTGTCCTGGGAAGCGATAGCGAGCCTGTAATTTAGGAGAAAGTGGCCTTCTGCCGGGACATTTATATACAGAAAAAATGTAAATTATTTTTCTCGAAGGGAAACTTTTTGGGTGATTCGTTAAGCTAGATAGAGGTATAAGGAACAAATTGCAATAGCGAACTTTTTAATTAAAAAAAGGGCTAGGGCAAATGGGCAGTACATTTCCATACCTATTCCTGGGCTGAGTCTTCCCAAATGAGAGAAATGGGAGCTAGATTACTCTAGTCATGTTTGGGTTATAGAGGTTAGTAGTTAAGGTTTTGTGTTATAGAGGTAAGTAGTTAAGGTTTTGTGTTATAGAGGTTAGTAGTTAAGGTTTTGGGTTATAGAGGTTAGTAGTTAAGGTTTTGTGTTATAGAGGTTAGTAGTTAAGGTTTTGGGTTATAGAGGTTAGTAGTTAAGGTTTTGTGTTATAGAGGTTAGTAGTTAAGGTTTTGGGTTATAGAGGTTAGTAGTTAAGGTTTTGGGTTATAGAGGTTAGTAGTTAAGGTTTTGTGTTATAGAGGTTAGTAGTTAAGGTTTTGGGTTATAGAGGTTAGTAGTTAAGGTTTTGTGTTATAGAGGTTAGTAGTTAAGGTTTTGGGTTATAGAGGTTAGTAGTTAAGGTTTTGGGTTATAGAGGTTAGTAGTTAAGGTTTTGGGTTATAGAGGTTAGTAGTTAAGGTTTTGTGTTATAGAGGTTAGTAGTTAAGGTTTTGGGTTATAGAGGTTAGTAGTTAAGGTTTTGGGTTATAGAGGTTAGTAGTTAAGGTTTTGGGTTATAGAGGTTAGTAGTTAAGGTTTTGGGTTATAGAGGTTAGTAGTTAAGGTTTTGGGTTATAGAGGTTAGTAGTTAAGATTTATAGAGGTTAGTAGTTAAGATTTATAGAGGTTAGTAGTTAAGATTTATAGAGGTTAGTAGTTAAGGTTTTGGGTTATAGAGGTTAGTAGTTAAGGTTTTGGGTTATAGAGGTTAGTAGTTAAGGTTTTGGGTTATAGAGGTTAGTAGTTAAGGTTTTGGGTTATAGAGGTTAGTAGTTAAGGTTTTGGGTTATAGAGGTTAGTAGTTAAGGTTTTGGGTTATAGAGGTTAGTAGTTAAGGTTTTGGGTTATAGAGGTTAGTAGTTAAGGTTTTGGGCCTACTTATAATAAATGCACTATAGTATAACAATGACATGCAACGCTAAAACAGCTGAACGTCTGGGCAACTGCGGTAAAGGTCAGAGCACGGTTGCATAGAGGACACCTGGGGTCTGTGGCTTGGGGTTTGGGGTCTGGAGTCAGGGGTCTTGGATCTGGGGTCTGGAGCCAGGGGTCTTGGATCTGGGGTCTGGGGTAGGAGGTCTGGGGTCTGGAGTCAGGGGTCTGGGATCTGGGGTCTGGAATCTGGGCTCTGGGGTCTAGGGTCTGGGGTCTGAGGTCTGGAATCTGGGGTCTGGGATCTGGGGTCTGGGGTTTGGGGTCTACGGTCTGGGGTCTGGAGTCTGGAATCTAGAGTCTGGGGTCTGGGGTCTGGGATCTGGGGTCTGGGGTCTGGGGTCTGGGGTTTGGAGTCTGGGGTCTGGGGGTCTAGGATTTGGGGTCTGGGGTCTGGAATCTGGGGTCTGGGGTCTGGTTTGGGGAAGGGAAGAAATGGGCCCGGATTTATTATTATTCCGCCCGGCCTTGTTTACCCCAACCACCACAGTGCCTCATCCATCTCAGATATCCCCCCCGGGCCTGTCAGAACTGTCACACCGCCAGTCTTGCCGGCGGATTGTATCGGAGTCATTGAATCGGAATCATAATGTAATGGTCAGTTGTCAAATCTCTGATTATATTTATAATGTTCTATTCTACAAATTATCTAATAATTCAGTGCTGTAAGATAAGACTCAAAATAACTCAAATACAATTCGATACCTTTAGTATGAGATTCCTTTGATACACCGACTCTAGGTTACGATCGTAACACCGTATTTAATTATTTGTTTCCCAGAGTCCAGAGCATATACTCCTTTACGTCTGTTGTTTCCTATACCTACGAGTGGGTTTCGGACCTCAGACACTTAAATGAGAGAACAAAATAACATTGGTAACGGGTACACTAGGATGCCATAGTTGCTTATCTTGCCCATAATAATTCATGGACCTCCTATGTTTTTCTGTATGCATTTTTAACGATCTGGAATGATCTTTGGATACATTGTGGTAGATTTGCCTTTTAGGCCCGGGTGCAATTATGTGTTTTCTTTAATTTATTTTTGTTTAGTCTATTTGGTGTTTTGATATGTGAACCCTTCAGTAAGTACATAAAAAAACCCATTATCGATCAATTTTGAGATACCACCCTACTAGTGGGGAGGGCTATGTAGATCAGGGAAAATATGGCAATATAGATATACAGTATATTAACCTAATTTAACCTAACAACCTAACCTAGACCTAGTACGTTCGATACAAGACTAACCCTTACCTATTAGATAGTATGTGTTCCTAGTATGTGGTCTACAAGACTAACTCTTACCTACCAGCTATAGTCTATTCGCTGTAAGTAGGCGAGAAATCATGACCTCTAACCTCTGTAACTCAAAAACGACTAGAGTAATCGAGCTAATATGTCTACCATTTGGGAAGAGTCAGTCAAGGAATAGATGTGGTAATGTACAGCCAATTTTCTCCAGCCCTTTATGAGTTACAGAGGATAGAGGTCATTATTTCTCGCCTACTTACAGCGCATAGACTATAGTACATGACACATGTACGTAGGATACAAGACTAACCCTTACCTACCTACCAGCTAGTAGGTGTCCCTAGTACACCTGTAGTCTATTCGCTGTAAGTAGGCGAGCTATCATGACCTCTACCCTCTGTAACTCAAAAAGGGCTAGAGCAAATTGGCTGTAAATTTCCCTATCTATTCCTTGAGTGACTCTTCCCAAATGGTAGAAGTATTTGCTCGATTACTCTAGTCGTTTTTTTAGTTAAAGAGGTTAGAGGTCATGATTTATCGCCTACTTACAGCGAATAGACTATAGCACGTGGGATCAAAGACTACCCCCTACCTATCTGCTTATATATCGCTTATTACGCATCCCCTGCATGAAGGAACCCTATTAACCCCTTGAAGCTCTGACGCGTTTTAGCAGTTTATTTTGGCTATCATTAGACGATTTTATGCAGCTTAGGAAGGATCTGTGGGTATTAAAAGGGTAAAGACTATCGCAATGAACCCTCTGACTTCCATATACCGTTACTATTCTGAACATGATCGTCTAATGGTAGCCAGAAAACAGAGAAGAAACGCGTATTGGAGCTTGAATAGGTTAACAGGTAGTATGCAATGCGGCTAATCTACTGGAAACGCGTATTGGAGCTTGAATAGGTTAACAGGTAGTATGCAATGCGGCTAATCTACTGGAAACGCGTATTGGAGCTTGAATAGGTTAACAGGTAGTAATGCAATGCGGCTAATCTACTGGAAACGCGTATTGGAGCTTGAATAGGTTAACAGGTAGTATGCAATGCGGCTAATCTACTGGATTATTGTAAAGTCGATCAAATCAATAGCTTTAATCTCAGGGGGTTAGTTTGCTCCATGGATCTCTATCAAGCTTTTACAATGTCCTCCCAGACCCTCCTCCAGGAAAAAGTGTACCTTTTTCGGTACAAAACATTCCCGGCCGATTTTTGTTTATCAAGACCGATTCCTACTAAATTACAAGTTCGCTATTATTCGCCAAAAATATAATAGACAAATAAATGGCACGATCAGTCTTAATATATAAGGAAATGGGGCGGAAGGTCATAAAGTCACCAAACTAGTGGGGCGAACGTCTTAAAAGCTCACATTTAATAGGGTAAAGCATGAGGGAGAAGGGTGTTCAGAAATACTTAAACAAAAAATCCCCTTTAAAGAAAATCCACAATAGTCAAAATATACAATGAAAACCTGTAATGCCCTGAACATTGTTAATGCTCTTTTGTTGAAGTGGTCAGTGCAACTGTTTTTTTCTTCTGTTCTCTTTTTCTTATAAATGGGAGTGTGTGTTTGTGTGTGTGTGTGTGTGTGTGTGTGTGTGTGTGTATATGTGTGCTCACTTTTATTTTACGAAAAGGTTGTGTGCGTGTTTCTGAGTGTGTCCATATGTGTGTTCGTGTGTGTGTGTGAGTATGCGTGTGTGTGTATGTGTATGTGTATAAAGGGGGGGAGGGGAGAGGGGGTACTGTAAGCTTGTATCCACGCTGCAGGCCGGTTAATTAGTATTCATTAAGGGGGGATGGGTCACCTTTCTGGCCCCATTTCTCCCTCAAGTTTTACTCTATCAGTTTTCAGATTTCATGACGTTCGGCTCACTAGTTTGGCGATTTTAAAAACCTTTCGCCCCTTTTCTTTGTCAATATTGAGAGTGCTGTGTCATTTAGGTGTCATTTTTTTCCTGGCGAGTAATAGCGAGCTTGTATTTTAGGAGAAACTACCGAAAAATGTACAAATATATCATGAAGGGGGATCACAGGGTTATTTTTATTAAGTTTAATGGATGTGTAGGCAGGAAACTAGAAAAAATAATAAATTAATGACTAAAAAAGTTAAAATTCCACATTAACAGCGAGGTTTATCCGGCTTATGGAGTCAATTATATCATGGCCACTAATTAGGATACCTGGCTGGAGTCATTAGGCGGCTGGCAGGTTTATAATGTACAGTATATTGTAGAATGCACACCCGTATGTATGTATGTATGTATGTATGTATGTGTATGTATGTATGTATGTATGTAGGGGAGGTGTGGTGGAGTGGTCTTGCCACTGGCCTGGTAATCCAAAGGTCCTGGGTTCAAATCCCGATGTATCAATGGGAAGATATTATTGGGATGAAATTTGTGCTGTACCTAGTATCAGTGCATTACCACAAGCCCACCGAAACGTCAATAAAATATCCTCATTGTTCCCTGATTAAATAGCACTGTATGAATATTCCCATATTCAAAATATGCTATAGGGGTGCAATGCCTGGTGAGTTATCTGCTCAACAGGTGGCGTTGTGTGTGTGTAAGTGTGAGAGTCCGAGTGTAGGGGGTGAGACAGTGAAGCACGGGAACGAGGTGGCTTCAGAGATGGGGTCGTTTCGGGCCATGAGTGAGCACCGTGGCTCATGTGAAGGCAAGATGGCAGGTGCTCGTTGTACTCTACGTGCTTCACATGTCTCACTCCCTAGACTGGAACAAGACCTCACGGGCTTCACTGTTCATTGTAAAGCGGTGAATGTTAAGGCTCTCAGCCTATGCCCGAGAGGAAGTAAGTTGGAATATATAAAAAAAAAAAAAAAAAATGTATGTATTATACTCTGGCACTTAGCCCATTTTTTTTGTTTTTTTTTTTTAATGAGGGTGGCCGACTCGAGACAGAGCCCGAACAGGGACATCACAACACATCAGAAAACAAAACACAAAATCACACCCGTACGGCACCTTTATCCTTTTATGTTTACCTTATTATTGGCTAACCTTAGGCGATCTTATGCAGTTTAAGAAGGATCTGTGTTATGCAGAGGGTTCATTGAAAGCGACACCTTCAAGTTAAAAGATTGTATTCAGCTTAAGAAGGACCTGTGTTATTCAGAGGGTTCATGGAGGGCGACACTTCTTGTTTACATAAGGCGATTCTATCCAGTTTAGGAAGGACCTGTGTTATTCAGAGGGTTCATTGAAATCGCCTTTATTATTTGTAATTTTGTACTTTTTGTTGGCTAACATTAGACGATTTTATACGGTTTAAGGGGATATGGTTCACTTTTTGGGCGATGTTTGCATGTATTAATTATTTTCCTAGTTTCCTCCCTAGACCTCCATAAAAAAAAAAAAAAAAAAAAAAACATCCATTAGATCCCCCTTCTAGATTAATTCATACATTTTTCGGTAGAAAAATGTCCTTCTTCCAACATTACAGGCTCACTATCGTTCGCCAAGGAAAAAATCGACACCTAAATAGCACGAAAGGTCTAAATACTGACGAAAGTTCTTAAAATCGACTAACTAATGGGGCAAGCATCTTAACATTTGAAAACTAATGAGGCTAAACACGAGGGAGAAAGTGGTCCAGAAAACCGACTCATCCCCCCTTAAAAAGGAACTGTGATATCCAGAGGGTTCATTGAGATCGAAGACTGGTTCTAAACAGTAGACGATTTTCTGCAGTTTAAGAAATACCTGTTTTACTCATACGGTTAATTGAGATCGACGCTTTTTTCACCTCTTATTATAGCTACCCATAGACGATTTCATACAGTTTAAGAAGGACCTTTGCTATTCAGAGGGTTCATTAAGATCGTATTAATTCTGTATCAATGGAAGTACTGTATATAGGCTAAAAAGTCGAAGGTTAACCCCTATAGGCCTAGTACCGGTGACGTCCTTTTAACCCTTTCACGCATTTATGACGCAGAGGTTGCCAGATTAGCAATAAGAAATAGAGTTATCTCACTCTTATAATTACCTCTCCAAAATTAGTTTTCTGCCCACAGCTAACTCAAAGACAACTGCAGAGGTTGAAGTAACTAAACTAAAGGTTTCTAAATACCCCTGATGGTAACAAAGGCTTTAAAGTATCCCCAATAGGCTCAAAATCGCGTCATATGTCGGAGAGGGTTAACTGTATTCTGGATATTATAAGACAATGTAGTTAATTTTCAAAAGGGCCTCCAGCAAATAACTTGCTTGCGAAAGATACAGAGACTTGTCTATGACATAACTTGCGAATTGGCTCTGGTATTCATCGGTAGACAGGCTTCATTTGCCTGGCTTCCCCCACAGTTTCTATTTGTGCCTCACCTATACAGAGAGTAATTCAGCTAACTCTCACAAACACCTCTTCCTCCTATTAATTTCACTAAACTTAACAAGCACTTCCCAACACACCTAAATTACCTCTAACGTGCCTTTTTTTTTTGGGGGGGGGGGTCTACCCTGTATCACTATTTACAACCTGGGTGGGGGGGGGGGCACTTGTGGTAGGTTGTTTTGCCTTTTGTCTCCTTCATGCACATACAATAAAACAAAAGTACAAACCGACAGAGAAGCCGACAGACAGATGCGATATACAAAGCTAAATAATTGTCTGAAGCGATACACACATCTTTCCCGGAGGTTATGATCGATACATATCTTCCGAGTGAGTTCCCCCGCTTATACTGTACCTCGCTACATCTTCCATCTGTTACCCTGCAATAGCCAAACCCTCCACCACCTGGCAGAATCATGTGGACAATGTGGAGGAGAAGCTACAGTCATTCATGGGCGTATGGATTTCCTCATGTATGTATCTTATTATTATTTCCTCCCTAGACCTCCATCAAACTTAAACAAAACATCCATTAGATCCCCCTTCTAGATTAATTTGTACATTTTTCGGTAGAAAAATTTCCCGGCCGAAGGCCGATTCTTCCAAAATTACAGGCTCACTATCGTTCGCGAGGAGAACAAATCGACACCTAAATAGCACGAAAGGTCTTAATATTGACAACAAAATGGGGCGAAAGGTCTTACAATCAACAAGCTAATGGGGCAAACGTCAACAAATCTGGAAACTAATGGGGCTTAACATGAGGGAGAAGGGGGACCAGAAAAATGACCCCTCTCCCCTTAAGTCTTCCGAGTGAATGCCTCCCCCCCCCCCCCCGCTTAGACCGCCGGCTACATCTTTTTATCGGTTACCCGGAAATAGTCCAACCCTTCACCACGTATCAGAATCACTCGCGGTGGAAAATGTGGCGACGGGGGGAAGGAGAAGCTCTCTACAGTCGGATGCCATAATAGTCTTTAGCCCACATGCACTTGGGGCGATTGCTGTAAATAGGGGCCAGGAAATTTTTATACCGAAAAATCCGATTCCTCTTAAAAATACGAGCTCGCTATTGCTCTCCAGGAAAAAATCGACACCTAAATGACACGAAAGGTATTATTATTGACAACGAAATGGGGCAAAAGGTGTAAAAAAATCGCTAAACTAATGGGCCGAACGTCTTAAAATATTAAACTAATAGGGTTAAACACGAGGGAGAAGGGGGTCCAGAAAAACGAACCATCCCTCCTTAACCCTCTCACGTTTTTGACGCAATTTTGAACATGTCTATTAACCAGATGTCAATAATTTTTGAAATGCTGCGTATTTGTTGCAAACCCCTATTCTGTACAACTCTCCAATCCAAGAGTGAAACGACATTCCCAATCTTTCTTCTGTTCAACGTCTGAGCTCTGGAACTCTCTCTCTGAATCCGTCTTCCCCCTCATCCTATGACTTAAATTGCTTCAAACTCCGTGTGTCCAGATATTTGTTTGTTCGAACATTCCTTGACTTTTCAACTCTGGGGGAGGCACTCGTCACAGACAGTTCTGTCCTTTGTCTCCCTCATCCGCATAAAAAAGAAAGACAAAAAATTGGAAAAGGAAAAGGAAAGTTGGGGCTTAAAATACTGTGTTCTGAGGAGTATGTGTAGAGTTACCCGTAGAGACGGATTGAGGAATGAAGAGATACGTAGGAGAGTGGGGCAGCAGGAACATTTGTCAGCCAGAGTGGACAGAAGGGTGCTGAGCTGGTATGGTCATGTTGAACGAATGGGAGATGAAAGGCTTACAAAGAGAATATATGAGTCAGATACAAGGGGAGCTAGAAGGGCAGGAAGACCCCCATTGAGATGGAGAGACTGTAAGACAAGCTTTGGATGATAGAGGAATGACTATAGATCAGGCAAAGGAAGTGGTAATACACAGGAATGAATGGAGAATGCTTGTGAATAGTTGAGTGAACACATGGTCATTTGGAGTAAGGGGTCGGGCGCAAGTTGAACTAGATAATAGTCCATCAGGCGCCTGGCCCGGGGAGACGATTAATATGAAGGGTGCGCCTGGAAGTGTGGTGGGCGGGCTTGTGGCTTTGGCTCCGCTGCATGTCTACCTGCCGAGATCGGAACCTCTCCGGGTGGTCGGGGGCCGGGGGAGTGCTGGAGCGACCTTGGTGACCCTGGTCTCTGGGTATTCTCCTGGGTGACCTAGATGTGTGTGAATTTTGTTTTTTGTCTGTGTGTGTTCGTTGTTTTGTCTTGTGTTTTGTGTTTTCCTGTTCTTGCTCTGTCTTGAGTCGGCCACCCCCAAGAAAAAAAAACAAAAAAACAAAACAAAAAACAGAATAATAAAATAGAGGAAAATAAAAATAAAACAAATTGGAAAAGTGGGGATTGGGCCTGAGCATATATATAGATAGATAGATAGGTAGGTTGTTGCTGACGATATGAATATTTTATAATAACCCGGTAGGTAGGTAGTTTGGTAGGTAGGAAAATAGGCAGTTGGGAGGGAATGGCAAGTAGGTAGATTGGTAGTTAAGTAGGTAGTTTGGTTGGTTGGTAGGTAGTTAGGAGGGAATGGTAAGTAGGCATAGGTGGGTAGAATAGTGGATAGGTAAGTAGGTAGGTAGGTAGGTATAAGTATTGAAACAGTCATCAGAAGCAGTAGCAAGACTTCCCAACCTCTCCGTACTTCCCAAAGTTCCGAGAATAAAAGGAAAAATCATGGGGTTCGCTCGTGTGGAAAAGAACGTTAGTCGAGTGAACGGAAGCGGCGATGATTCAAGCAGTGGAGAGAGAGAGAGAGAGAGAGAGAGAGAGAGAGAGAGAGAGAGAACGTTAGTCGAGTGAACGGAAGCGGCGATGATTCAAGCAGTGGAGAGCGAGAGAGAGAGAGAGAGAGAGAGAGAGAGAGAGAGAGAGAGAACGTTAGTCGAGTGAACGGAAGCGGCGATGATTCAAGCAGTGGAGAGAGAGAGAGAGAGAGAGAGAGAGAGAGAGAGAGAGAGAGAGAGAGAGAGAGAGAGAGAGAGAGAGAGAGAACGTTAGTCGAGTGAACGGAAGCGGCGATGATTCAAGCAGTGGAGAGAGAGAGAGAGAGAGAGAGAGAGAGAGAGAGAGAGAGAGAGAGAGAGAGAGAGAGAGATAATACAATGTTAGTCGAGGAAATGGAAGCGGCGATGATTCAAGCAACGGCGGAGAGAATAGAAGGGGATAGATATATAGATAGAGATAGATAGATAGATAGATGGATGTACATAGTCGATGGATATACAATAATCTTAGTCGAGTGAACGGAAGCTGCATTGATTCAAGCAGCGGAGAGCAGAGAAGAGGGTAGATAGATATAGATAGATAGATAGATATAGATAGATAGAGAGGGAGAGATAGAATTAAATAGATAGACTGATAGATAGATACCTGTATATAGATAGACATAGATAGATGGTAAGATAGATAGTTATGATAGTCGAGTGAACGGAAAGGGTGATGATGCTTGCAGTAGGGAAGAGAAAGAGTGGTTGGATTGGGTCAAATAGATAGATAGATAGATAGATAGCAGGATAAACAGATAGATAGGTAAATATAGAGGTAGGTATTTAAACAGGTAAGTAGGTAGGTGCTTAAGTGAGTGGGTACATATGTATGTATGTAGCAGGCTCTAGTAGATGAATAGGCAGGTGGGTATATATATATATATACGGATAGAGAGAGAGAGAGAGAGAGAGAGAGAGAATTAAAGAGAGAGAGAGAATTAAAGAGAGAGAGAGAGAGAGAGAATTAAAGAGAGAGAGAGAGAGAATTAAAGAGAGAGAGAGAATTAAAGAGAGAGAGAGAGAATTAAAGAGAGAGAGAGAGAATTAAAGAGAGAGAGAGAATTAAAGAGAGAGAGAGAATTAAAGAGAGAGAGAGAATTAAAGAGAGAGAGAGAGAATTAAAGAGAGAGAGAGAGAATTAAAGAGAGAGAGAGAGAATTAAAGAGAGAGAGAGAGAGAGAATTAAAGAGAGAGAGAGAGAGAGAATTAAAGAGAGAGAGAGAGAGAGAGAATTAAAGAGAGAGAGAAGGCAAAAGAGTGAAAGGGCAAAAGCGAGAGGGCGAGAGGGGAGAGAGAGAGAGTATGGTCTAGACAGGTCCCGGCAATAAGCATAAGTGACGATATCACCTCTAAATTCGGCGTTAAGGGGGGTAGTAGGCGCTTTTTATGGACCCCCCTCTCCCTCCTGTTTAGCATATCTGTTTTAAGACGTTCGTTCCGTTAGCTTGGCGATTTATAGAACTTTCGCCTCATTTTCTTTTCAATATTAAGACATTTCGTGCCCTTTAGGTGTCGATTTTTTTCTGGCGAGCGAAAGCGAACCTCTAATTTTAGAAGGAATCGGCCTTCGGCCAGGACATTTTACTGCCGAAAAATGTACAAATTTATCTTGGAAGGGGGTCTCGGGGGTGTTTTTCTAAGCTTGATGGAGGTCTAGCGAGGAAACTCAAAAATATATTAATAAATAAATGTATAGACCAAAAACCAAGCACTACCCCCATAATGAACCCGGAGGAGAAAATTCAATAAGCCATTCCGTAAATTTTTGGGGAAGGCCCGACGGTAAAACTTTTCAATTTTCTCGCCCAACCCCTGATATAACAGCGGGAAAATGTTGCTTCGACTCAGAATCGTTCCATCGGAGTCGGAATTTTTGGCTCGGGGGTAGGAATCAGGAGTCACTAAATGCGCATAAGGAGTAGGAAGTATTGGAGTAATTCAGAGGATAATGTTCATCTTCAGTATACAGTATAAAGGAAAAGGGGAAGGAAAAGAATTATAACAACAACTGTGGTTTTCTACTTCTCTATCTGCTAGACAGGATCTTAGCTCATAAATTCGTGATGTGAATTTGGGGTCCTCTGACAAAAAAAAAAAAAGAAAAAAAAAAAAATAATAATTTGGTTTCACACCCATGATATCGAGTGCTGACTGAATTCTGGTTCACCATATCTTTGTGAAACACCAAACTGATTTCAAGAGAAGCTTCTCGCAGTTTATGTCAATTAAGAAAAAGGCATTTGACTCTGTGCATCATCTGTGGGAACAAATTCGAATTCATGGGATACCTCCGGTGCGCATTAAATTAGGGCGGGAAATACCAACTCGACCTATGTCACGCGCCGCCAGATAGTCCAGATTTATTATACTCGACTTATGTTGCGCGCCGCTAGTTAGGGGTTAAGGGGAGATTTCCACTTGAGATATTTTTTTTTCTGGATCCCTTTCTCCCTCATGTTTAGCCCCATTGATTTTGAGATTTTAAAACGCTCGCCCCATTTATTAAGAACTTTCGGGCCATTTCTGTAAATTTTAAGACCTTTCGTGCCATTTAGGTGTCGATTTTGTCCTGGCGAGCGATAGCGAGCCTGTAATTTAAGAAGAATCGGCCTTCGGCCGGGACATTTGTCTACCGAAAAATGTACAAATTTATCTTGAAAGGGGGTCTAGAGGGTGTAATTTTAAGCTTGATGGAGGTCTAGGGAACTAACTAAAAACCTCCCCTTAACCTGGTGTCGAGATTCTACACAGATATAGAGAGACAGGCTTCCCCCTTTAGTACATAGAACAGGGTAAAACTTGATCCCAGCAAAGAGTTCTTTTTAGCTATGATTATAATTTATAACAATTGTCAATGTGATAACGTTGATCACTGAATTATCGTCATATAATATTATGCTAAAACATTGACCTCCTTGGGTGGTACAGGTCGGTGTGATTTCGGTATCTGATCCACTGACTACTTTATCCTTGTGAACTAAGGAGTAAGACAGGGATGTGTGATGACACCTTTACTTTTCAACACATGCATGGACTGGTAACTGGGCCCCCGTCTTGCAACACAATCCCACCCCAACTCTGTGCAACTCTCAAACCCAAGAATGAAACGTTATTCTCAATCTTTCTTCTATTCAACAACTGAGCTCTGGAACTCTCTCCCAGAATCAGTCTTTCCCTCATACTATGACTTAAATTGCTTCAAACTCCGTGTGTCCAGGCACTTTGGCTCGAACGTCCCTTGATTTTGGCCCTGTCACCCTTTCAACTCTGGGGGAGCCACTCGTCACAGGCAGTTCTGCCGTTTGTCTCCCTCACTCACATAAAAAAAAAAAAAAAAATACACTCAATGTGGAGCATCAGTAATCCCAAGATCACGGACATTGACTTCGCGGATGAGGCAGTTATCCTAGCGTATTTGCAAGTTTCTCACAATTGCTCTTGTTGCACTACAAATGGAGTCGGAGCTTATGGGTCTAAAAGTCTATATGGGTAAGATTGAACGTCAAGCATTTGGTGGCTTGTTGTTGTCTCATGTATGTGGCGAGGGCATAGATATCTTGGAAAATGTGATTGTTAGATTCATAGGAGTCAGGCCACGATGTTACTCTTTGACTCTGATGAACAGAGTTAACCGACCATCCACTTACGACCCTACAAAATTACCTGGACCTCGGCCTGTTACTCTTTCTATTAATTTCTGCAACATTCGCGGACTTTCCTCTAACTTTCACTCTGTTGAACTCCATCTCTTCTCCTACAAACCTGATCTTCTCTTCCTCACCGAAACTCAGGTGTCTGTAGCAACATCCAGCAGCCCCTTCTCTGTATCCTCCTACTTTCTCTATCCTAGTTTCAAAGCCAAAGGCGGATGTTGTGCATATGTGCACAACAAACTCTCTTGCTCTCGTGTTCCCGATTTCGACTCCTCTGAATTCTCAACTTTATGGCTCAAACTTTCCTGTCATTCTCTTACTAAATATTTCTGTGCTGTCTATCTTTCCCCTAACTCTACCAACTTTCCCAAATTCTTTGACTATCTAAACTCTACAGTGAAACACATTTTATCCATTTCTCCTTTCTCAGAAATCTCCATCTTAGGAGATTTCAACGTTCACCACCGCCAATGGCTCTCCTCTCACACTACTGATCCACCTGGTGAACAAGCCTACGTCTTTTCTATCATAAATGACCTAGAGCAGTTAGTTCAGCAACACACCCGTATCCCGGATCGCATCGGAGATCGGCCCAACATTCTTGACTTGTTTCTAACTTCTAAACCTTCTTCTTATACTGTCGATCTTTTCTCTCCTTTGGGCTCCTCCGACCATAAACTTATCTCTGTCACCTGTCCTATCTCTCCAGTACGGCCACCCGATCCTCCTAGCCGGCGGCCCTCGGAGAGTGCTGAACGCATTACCGAGGTAATCCTATCGGGCATGGAAGCATACATTCCATTCTCTTTCTCTCAGACTAATGCTAAAAAATCTTGGTTTACTCACGCCTGTTCTACTGCTGTCCGCAATAAGGAGGAAGCATTCAAACGGTACCGTCGCCTTAAAACTCAAGACTCTCATTCTTCCTATGTTTCTGGCCGGAATCAAGCCAAATCTGTTCTTCGACTTGCCAAACACTCTTTCATCAATAATAAATGCATTGAACTATCCAACTCTAGCTCTTCCCAAGCTTTCTGGCATCTAGCCAAAAACCTCTCCAACAATTTCTCTTCCTCATCTTTCCCACTCTGATGGTACAACCATCACTTCTTCCTCTGACAAAGCTAAACTCTTCGCTCAAACTTTTGCTAGAAACTCCACCTTGGATGATTCCGGTGCTATTCCTCCCTCTCCACCCTCCTTTCTCTTACTTATGCCTAATATCCTAATCTCTTCTAAAGATGTACTTTCTACCCTCTCTGGGCTTAACACTAATAAGGCGTACGGTCTGGACGGTGTTCCTCCTGTTGTTCTCAAAACCTGTGCTTCCGTGCTGACTCCCTGCCTAGGAAAACTCTTTCGTCTCTGTCTATCCTCTAACGTCTTCCTTTCATGCTGGAAGTTTGCTCACATTCAACCTGTCCCAAAGAAGGGTGACCGCTCTTAACCCTCCAACTATCGTCCAATTGCTCTCATCTCTCGTCTTTCTAAAGTTTTTGAAACTATTCTTGCTTCCAAATTTCTTAAGCATTTCTCTTCTCATAATCTGCTCTCAGATCGCCAGTATGGCTTCCTTAAGGGTCGCTCTACTGGTGATCTTCTTCATATCTTACTAACTCTTGGTCATCCTCCTTTCGGGACTTCGGTGAGACTTTTTCTATTGCACTAGACATATCGAAAGCTTTCGATAGAGTCTGGCACAAATCTTTAATTTCTAAACTACCCTCCTTCGGTTTCTATCCCTCCATCTGTGCCTTTGTCTCTAATTTCCTTTCCGGCCGTTCCATAGCCGCGGTTGTGGACGGCCATTGTTCACTTCCTCACCCTATAAACTCTGGTATTCCTCAGGGCTCTGTCCTATCCCCTATTCTCTTTCTAATTTTTATAAATGATCTCCTTAACTGTACCTTAATTCCCATCCATTCATACGCAGACGACTCAACCTTACACTACTCCATTAGTTTTTCAGAACGCCCCAGCCAGCAATCCCTTAACGACAAACTTAATGAAGCCATAGAACTCTTAAATTCTGATCTAAATACTATCTCCAATTGGGGCAGAGAAAACCTGGTTACCTTTAATACTTCCAAAACCCAATTTCTCCATCTATCTACCCGTCAGGATCTCGCAGCGGACTATCCCTTATTCTTCAACAATACAAAAATCAACCCTTCATCTTCTCTCAATATTCTTGGTGTCTCTTTTTCTTTTGCTCTCATTTGGAAGGACCATATTACCAGTCTTGCTAAGGCAGCCTCCCAGAAGCTGGGTGTGCTCAACCGCCTTAGGGGGTTCTTTTCCCCAGCACAGCTTCTTGCTCTGTACAGGGGCATAGTGCGTCCTTGTATTGAGTATTGTTCACATGTGTGGGGAGGTTCCTCTCACACCGCTCTCCTAGACAAAGTTGAAAGGAAGGCCTTTCGTATCATAACTTCTCCCGTCCACTCACCAACTCTCTCTCCTCTCGCCGCATGTTGCATCTCTCGCATCTACTATAATAATCAGTGTTCCTCAGAGCTTTCCCAGTGCATACCATCTCCTTTACGTAGGGCACGTGGTACCCGTCTTGCAACTCAATCCCACCCCTACTCTGTGCAACTCTCTAACCCAAGAGTGAAACGTTACTCTCAAACTTTCTTCTACTCAACAGCTGAACTCTGGAACTCTCTCCCAGAATCAGTCTTTCCCTCTTTTTATGACTTAAATTGCTTCAAACTCCGTGTGTCCAGGCATTTTGGCTCGATCGTCCCTTGATTTTGGCCCTGTCACTCTTTCAACTATGGGGGAGGCACTCGCTATAGGCAATTCTGCCTTTTGCCTCCCTCAATCACATAGAAAAAAAAAATTAGATTGCAAACTTTCTCAACACGAGTATATGGCGATATTGATTCCTCCCTTTCTATAGTACCCTCCCCTCCGATAGTACCGTCCTCCCTCCCTCACTATAACACCCTCCCCCTCCCTCTCTATAGCACCCTCCCCTCGCTCTCTATAGCACCCACCCTACCTCTCTATAGCACCCTCACCTCCCATAGTACCGGTAGGGGGCAGCTCTGACTATGTTGTGCTTTGACAGACCTCCTCATACTTCTCTCTGTTTTACTACGCCGAAGTGAGATCGTGATATATGGATAATATATTCGTATGTGTGAAGCCCTGGCGGACATAATGATGTGGTGACTGTGATGATGGAGGTATTGTGAAGTTAATGGTGACTACAAACTGTTATCGGGTATGAGGTGGTGTTGTTGAGAAGTGTCATGGCGGCGGGAATTATCCTCCATATTTATTCAACAAAAAAACGACTGTGATGAAAACTTGTGAGTAATACCGCCGAACAGTACTGATGTCTTTTAAATATAGTGTGGTGTAGAGTATTAGTTAATAACGGACTATAATAACTCTACACACTGAAATAGTTACGCCTGCAGACTAAACCCGCTTTCTGTTATGAAAATGTGTGAATTGCGGAATATAACTAGTGACAACTGAAATAATCCGTAAACATGGCGGATACCGAATTTATAGTAAACAGTGTTCTGTGCTGTCTAAACTCGGGAAAAATGACTATCCATACGAAACTCTTGGACATTATCAATTCTTTTTACTGTTATGAAGAAATAAAAAAAGCCAAAGAATTGCTGTGTGGCATCTTGAGTGAAGATTTGTGCTGGAGAAGAGATCCTGAAAAAACCCCGAAAAGAAGTGAAAGATCTAATTGAGCTTCATGATCGAATCACCAAAGCAAAGAAGCCTGTGAGGTTTGTGACCGAATCGCACAAAAGAATGCCCCCTATCGGACTGGAAAAACTTGGTCCTCTGTTGCTAAATCTATCAGAGGACACAGCTTTGATTAAGGAACTTTTGCCAAAGATATTAGACATAAAAACGGAGGTTATAAATACGGCTGACACCCTACGACACCTAAAAATTGACTTTGCTGATTTAAAGTATAAGTTCACCAGTGCTGTATCAGGAATGGATGGAGCAGTACGAGACATGACAGTGAATGATGCTAATGTTTTGGATGACATGGCTTCTCTCCGTGACGTAATAGAACATCCAGGATCACCTCCTCCACAACATGAGGAACTGAACTTCAACAACGACGTTAACAACACCAGAAATTACGCAGAAGCGCTGATAATTAGTAGCTCGACACCCAGTGTGAGGAACGGACGAGGTACTTTGGAAGCTGCGAGAGAGGAGAGCGGAAACGTAACGGGAAGCAGAAGTGAGGTGAGGAGAAGAAGCAACGAGAGGGAGAGGCGGACGGTGGAGAGCAGTGCTGGAGATGATGGTGGTGATGCTGACGTATTTCCCAACATGAGGAGGAACGGTGCTGGTGAGGTGGGGACGGCCGGTGCTGAGGGTGGGGGGGGGCCGGGGATCTGGCTCGGTTGGACGGAGCAGAGGTGTGGATGTGCGGAGGGAGACTACCCGGCCTGGCATCCTCTCGTCCCGTGTCACTAGAAGAAGTACGGGTGCTGTGTCAAAGGGCAACTTCCGACCCCCTGTAGCTGGGGGCCCTGGGGACCCCCTTACCCCATCCCACCAACGTCAACTATCACCAGGGAACGACGGATGGACGCTGGTAAAGGGTAGGAAGCGAAACCAGGACTACCAAAGCAAGGTAACAACTGGAGTGAAAGGTTCCAAAAAGAGTGATGGCTTGTTATTTAAAGGTGCTGCAAGATCAATTGATGTTTTCATTGGAAGAGTTGACAACGATGCAACGGAGAAAGACTTACAAGATTATATTAAAGAGGTATTTAAAATAGAAATTATAGCTTTAAGTAAATTAAACATTAGATCCTTTGATCATCAAGCTTTTAAAGTAACGGTAAAACTATCAGAGAGAGAACAATTATTTAATGAAGCATTATGGCCTGAAGAAATAGTAGTGGACAAGTTTTTTAATAGGTCCCGAGGACTTGAGGCACAAGCTAGTACATAATTAGTATTTACCATTTAGATATTCTTCACGTTTATATTTTTTAGTATTTCTTTTTAATAATGGCTTCTGATTGTATAAAAATATGTTCTTATAACTGCTGCTCTTTAAAGAAGAATATTGATTTAGTCAGAAACTTAGCATCTTCTGGCTATGATTTTATCTTTTTACAGGACATTTTTTTAACTGACGACAAACTAGCAATTTTAGATTTTGTAGATGATGAGTATGATAGCATTGCTGTGGGGGCTACCTATTTTCATAAATCATTGGTAAGTAATGCCGGCAGACCTGAGGGAGGAATGGCCATTTTGTGGAGAAAGGACCTACAAATAGAGTTCAATAAAGTAATATTGGAACAAAATTATATAGTCCTTAATATAAATATATTTGGGCGCAATGTGGCATTTATCAATATTTATCTGAATAGTGACGTATGGAGAGCTACAACTTTAAATAAATATTTAGAGTCCTTATCAGTAGTGGAGGATCTTATCAGCAATATTAATTACGATGACATTTTTCTGATAGGTGACTTCAATGCCGACCCTTTCTCAGGTAGAGCCTGGCGAAATTTGTCAGAATTTATGAATAGAAACTCACTGAGGTGTTATGATGTGGATATATTGGATAATGACTCCTATACATTTGTTGGATATGGGGATTCCGTCACCAGATGGCTGGATCATGTAATAGGCAAGGTGCACAATCATATTACAATTAACAACATAAAAATACTTCAACACATTATAGGATCGGACCACTTGCCAATGGAAGCTACTTTAAAATTGACTAGGGGAGGTCAAAAGATTAAAGATTCTGGCTTACTTGCTGACAATAATCAAACTCCTGTTAACTGGCAAAGGTTAAGCATGCAAGAAATTAATCATATTAATCAGAGGGTTGACAATCTTTTACAAAAAATGTATTCCTTCCCTATTCATGATTGCCATAGGTTAGGGTGTCGGGATCCCAGTCATCTAAGAAGGATTGATAAATTGTATTCACTAATCACGACCAGCATTGTGAGCGCTAGTAGAGACTATGCACGTGCTAATATTAAAAAGAACAAATATAAAGTGATACCAGGATGGAACCGGTGTATTAAGGCGAAACACACTATTGCCAGGGAGAAATTCTTAACCTGTGTGAGGAATGGCAGGATATGAGGAACAGATATTCATAGAGATATGTTAGACAGTCGGAAGGAATTTAAAAAGGCACTAAATGAATGTAAAATTAACGAACGGAGAGAGATTTGTAATTCAATAACGGAGAAGTTTTTATATAAGAATAAGAGTGAATTTTGGAATGAAGTAAAAAGAAAGAAAGGGTGTAAAAAGGTATCAAGTGTTATAAATGGCCAGAGTGGCAATTCTAATATAACTAAAGTATTTAAAGAATTTTTTTTTTTAAGTCAACCTCCAAATAATCCTAACGCTGAGCGAGACTTATTAAATGATATTAACCCCTCAGACTCATATGATGCAGAGGTTGCCAGATTAGCAATAAGAAATAGAATTCTCTCACTCTTATTATTTCCTCTCCAAAATTAGTTTTCTGCCCACAGCTAACTCAAAGACAACTGCAGAGGTTGAAGTAACTAAACCAAATGTTTCTAAATACCCCTGATGGTAACAAAGGCTTTAAAGTATCCCTAATAGGCTCGAAATCGCGTCATATGTCGGAGAGGGTTAAGCAAGCGTGGCCTGAAGGTAGAAAAATGCGTTTAAAGATCTCTAGTCACACTATAAAACAATTGTTAATGCGTCTTAACTTTGGTGAAGGTCATGATTTTATTCAAACAATTTTTTTAAAGAATGCCTCTTGGGCTTTTTTGGAAAATATTGCTCATTTTTTAAATACTTGTTTTATCCACTGCTATCTCCCTGGTGACTTGCTGAAGGGTACTATTACACCTATTATAAAAGACAGTAGGACAAATATTACAGAGTTAGATAATTACAGACCCATTATGCAGTCCTCATGCCTTTTAAAACTATTTGAATTATTTATTTTAGATATTTTATCTGAAAAAGTGGTTCTCAACTTTAGACAATTCGGGTTTAAATCAGGGTCTTCAACCACAGATACCGGTACTTGTTTTATTCTTAAAGACATTATGAAAAAATACTCGAATTGTAAGAACAATGCAGTAGCTACATTTATTGACCTAAGTAAAGCTTTTGATAGGGTAGACCATTTTATTTTAGGGAACAAATTATTAGAATTGTCACTACCAGTAGATGTAATATTAATTTTAATGCATTACCTAAGGAATCAGAAAGCGAATGTAAGATGGCAAGACTCTTATAGCAACTATGTTTATGTTGAGGCAAGGTGTGAGGCAAGGTGGAATACTCTCACCCTTTCTATACAATTTATACATGGACAAAATTATAAATGAAGTGGCTGGTACTAATGCAGGATGTAAATATGGAGATGTGAGATGCAACATATTAGCCTACGCTGATGATATAGTCCTCCTTGCTGATTCTTTTCAAGATATGGATATATTATATAGCAAATTATGTTCTTGTATTGATCAACATTTACTTAAAATTAACAGAGATAAATCTAAATGCCTGATATTTACTACCAATAATAATCAGCAGACGCAGAGCATTGAGCTGAACGGAGATACCTTGGAGGTGGTGAAGGGATTCAAATATCTGGGCCACAATATTTTGTTTAATTTTAAAGACTCAGATGACATAACTTTTAGAATAAATAATTTTTATGGATCTTTTAATAGTATTTTAGAAATTACAAACAAGTGAACAAAGATACAATGTTATTTCTTTTTAATTCTTACTGTCTACCAGATTATGGACTTCCCCTATGGAATCACGACAGTTCTTTTAATTCTAATGGTTTTAAAGCATTTTCAGTTGCATTTAATAAATCCCTTAAGCGTATTTGTGGCGTACCTCCCTACGCCAGCAGCCATATCACGGCAGCTCGATGCAAACAATTGCTACTCAATCATCATACAGCATTAGTTCAAGCCCGATACTGCAAAAGAGTATTAAGGTCTCAAAATCCTATAATTAGGCATAATATTCCTATTATTAAAGAAGGTTTCATGGTTCAAAATGTGGTAAATTTGTTTCGAAAAACTTATAATGTAGATGTACTAGGAGAAAATCTAGATGTTTTGAGAGCCAGGATTGAGTGGGTACAAGGGCATGAGGACAGGCGAGGTCCAGGTTTCTATTATGGGTTTTAGCTCTAGAAGGGCGTGACTATTATTTTTTAACAGCGGTTATATGCAACAAATACGTTTTAGAAATTGCATTTTAATTGTATTCGATAATTTCATTATCGCATGACTTCCATCCTCATAATTGAGTTTTGAATGCATATATTTTTTATAATATTTTATTTGATGATTTTATCCTGACTATCAGAAGCTAATATTGTAAATAGTTTGTATATATGAAATAATTTTGAATGTTTAATACATTTTGATTTAACTTTACTATAATTTGTATTGGATTATGTAATGTGTGTGTTTTGTACTGTGTACTGTACATATGTATTGCGAAATAAAGGAATTGATTGATTGATTGACTACCTCTAAACCTCCCCACTCACTCTCACTCTCTCTCCCACCAAAGGTCAATGTGGTGCAGCAGTGACTCAGACATGGGTAATGCGGGAAGAGAACCCCGAGAGGCGGCCACAACTTAGTATTGTCTTTATTCCTTGCCTTATTATGTTCGCTTCCGTGTAGAAAGTTAGAATTAAGTTAGCATAGTTTAGCTCCAAATACACAACAATTCAGCCTCGACTACGCTTGAAGTTCTTTTTAAGGGGGGTGACCTGCTTTTTGTTATTTCTGTCCTTTTCTCTCTTTCTCTGGCTTGTATCCATTCGGCCCCATTCAGCCAACTATTTTAAGACGTTTATCCCCATCTAGGTGTCGATTTCTTCCTGGCGAGCGATAGCGAGCCAGCATTATATGAAGAACTCCGGCTTTGCCGGAGAAAATTTTTCTATCGAAAAATGTACAAATTTAGCCTGCTGTCAAACAAAAAATAAAAATATGCTGGCTCGCTACCGCTCACCAGTAAAAAATTGACACCTGGATGGGGATAAACGTCTTAAAACAGTAGGCTGAACAAAAGCAGGTCACCCCCCTTTGATGTATTGATCAAGGAGGGCAAGCAAACACGCGCTCACTACAAGTCTTATATTTATGTTATCTAATCAATACCATTTACGGGGTAATTATTTAATGGACGCAATCTATAGACGGAGTAATTTACATAATTGAGTTGTACCTATTGCCTACTTTTGATCAATAACATTAGATAACCCCGACAGAGTGTTCATTGATCACCCCGTAGCTCACCCTGTATCTCACCCAGGCCAGGCGCTGCTCGGGGGATAACGCAAGGCATCTTGTCTGATTTTATCACTACTAGGAAAAACCTATTGCTAGTTTTACCTCGGTAAAAGTTAACTAAACATTTTGGTTACTCAGTAAGTTGCATGTGTATTGTGTGTCGTTTAAAATACTTTCAATTCGTAGCGTATCGCATCAAGGCATGACTCATATCAACCATATATTTCATAATAGAGGAGACCGGATTATTAATATGCTCTTCACTTTTAATTTATTAAGAGAAATATAATTTTGTAATTCATAACAAATTATGCTTATTGGGATTTCATTAAACGCCTTGGTATTGCACATCACAAAACAGAAGATAGCATTTACGTTATGTAACTAGGTATCTCAAATTTAATCTATCGCTCTTCATAAATCCCATTTTATTCGTATACCTCTAGATTATGAGAAGCTGTAAAATGCAACAAGTTGATTATATGCACACCCAATTATACAACGTCCACCGGAATACAATGGAACATTTTAACACAACAAATGAACTTAAATATTACTGATTATAATGCAATAAATTCGATGTGATTACAATACTATATACTACCAAACCCATGACTAGTAAACTATTTACAAACATATATGTGCGGACCAAAACCTACATATCATTGTTCTATATTAAGTGCCTGAGCTCCTTCATAAAAATCGTCTTTCCTTTGGCCTCTCTCGTCTTCAATTTGACCCAGAGATATTTTAGTAGACAGGCAATGGACAACGGTTGGCTGTATTTTTGTTTCCAAGTATTATATTATAAGAGTTTATCTACTTGTGTGGTATATTCAAATAATATATGTTCAGACAGTTATTTCTCTACTCATATAGTCATAAAACTAAATTTGACATTAACATAAATATTATATAATACTGGTACACACATTGATATAATGTCAAGCTAGACAACACCTTGTTTGATTTTCTTGAACCGTAAAGCTACGTGTGTGTGTCAGGATATGCCCCTAAGTTAAAATATAACATATATGCCAGTAAATAATAAATAAAGGGGAGATGGGTCGTTTTTCTAGATGCCCTTCTCCCTCATGTTTAGCCCCATTAGTTTTCAGATTTTAAGATGTTTGACCCATTAGTTTGTCGATTTTAAGACCTAATAAATAAGGATTGGTTATTACTGATGGAAATTGTATCTAAATGACGTAATCAACGTTTATTGTAAAACACAATATTTTCGACTCCGGATTTTGGCCACTAAGGAGCTGTTATGTTTTTACAATATATTTTCTTCCCGTTATGCGAGTAAGCTTTTTCACGTTAGCCTATACTATCAAGCTTCAACAATTAGATATATGGTGTAAGGTGTCCAATCCCTATATTCTTAAGGCGCTCCCCAGGCTGACCCACATATCTTCATTTTACGGCACCAGTCCCCAGCCTTTCCATCACCATCCATTCACCTCCTCCCCCACCCACCTCCTTTTCCTCCTCCCCCACCCACCTCCTTTTCCTCCTCCCCCACCCATCTCCTTTTCTCCTCCCCCCCACCCATCTCCTTTTCCTCCAACCCCACGCACCTCCTCCCCCACCCACCTCCTTTTTCTCCTCCCCCACCCACCTCCTTTTCCTCCTCCTACATCCATCCTCCTCCTCCTCCACTACCCACCTCCTTCCCTCACCCTTCATTCACCTCCTTCTCACCTCCCCCACCCACCTCCTTCACCATTCACCATCCATCCTCCTCCTTACCTCCAACACCCACCTCCCTCACTATCCATTCTCCTCCCCCCTTCCTCTTCACTCATTCAGTCGTAATTCAGTACACCACATGGATCTGATTGTTTCTAGTTATGTTTAATTACCAAATGTTCATGTTTCTAGTTGTTTAATTACCAAATGTTCATGTTTCTAGTTATGTTTAATTACCAAATGTTCATGTTTCTAGTAGTTTAATTACCAAATGTTAATGTTTCTAGTTATGTTTAATTACCAAATGTTCATGTTTCTAGTTATGTTTAATTACCAAATGTTCATGTTTCTAGTTATGTTTAATTACCAAATGTTCATGTTTCTAGTTATGTTTAATTACCAAATGTTCATGTTTCTAGTTATGTTTAATTGCCAAATTGTCGTGCTTGTAACCATGAAATGTGTTTATTTGTAAGTGCTCCATACTGTATGTATACGATCTGAACAATAAACTTATTCTATTCCATTCTATACCACCCATCCCTGCTCCCAAATAGTCGTCCCTGCGGGTATTTCCGTGTGGGGTCCTTTGATGGCCTCTCCCTCTCGCGCCAACAGTGAGAGCAGCAGCTGGCCAGGCATGCCAAACCCATCTCTCACCCTTGTTCATAATAGTCTCCAATGCAAAAATCATACAATCTCAGCCAAAGACGGTTGCTGTGGGGATGATCTAATAGTCAGTGTCTGTTCCCCACCTTACACACTGCAGGAAACTAAGTAGGTTGACAATACGAAATACAAGTAAATTGTACGAAAGGGGGTGAGTCTATATTGAACGAAAGGGGGTGAGTCTATATTGAACGAAAGGGGGTGAGTCTATATTGAACGAAAGGGGGTGAGTCTATATTGAACGAAAGGGGGTGAGTCTATATTGAACGAAAGGGGGTGAGTCTATATTGAACGAAAGGGGTGAGTCTATATTGAACGAAAGGGGGTGAGTCTATATTGAAAACAACAACAGTGTAGAACGGGTTCGCACTAGAGTGGATTGAGGTCGCGGAAATATCATTGCAAACACCGAAGATTAAACCCCAAATATGCATGTTATATACGAAATACATTAAATTAGCATGAAAGGCAGTGTAACTATACAAGAAAACCACCAGAGTAACGTTATTTACAGTTGGAAATTGAAAGATAAGAAACTGATTAAATAATTCAGAGAATCAGAGAAAATCACTAAGTATTAAAATATATACAGTAAGTGTTAAAGAGTAAGTTTGAATTATAATACAAAACACATTGAAATAGTACGAAGGGGGTGAGGGGGGGGTGGGGGGGGGGGACTAAATAGAGAGACATTGCACTAAAGTATAGTGTAGTTACGGAATTAATAAAGAATGAGGCAATATCTAATAAGAAAATAGAAGTAATGGAAGAGCGCCTACATAATAGAAGTAATGGAAGAGCGCCTACATAATAGAACTAATGGAAGAGCGCCTACATAATAGAACTAATGGAAGAGCGCCTACATAATAATAGAACTAATGGAAGAGCGCCTACATAATAGAACTAATGGAAGAGCGCCTACATAATAGAACTAATGGAAGAGCGCCTACATAATAGAACTAATGGAAGAGCGCCTACATAATAGAACTAATGGAAGAGCGCCTACATAATAGAACTAATGGAAGAGCGCCTACATAATAATAGAACTAATGGAAGAGCGCCTACATAATAGAACTAATGGAAGAGCGCCTACATAATAGAACTAATGGAAGAGCGCCTACATAATAATAGAACTAATGGAAGAGCGCCTACATAATAGAACTAATGGAAGAGCGCCTACATAATAATAGAACTAATGGAAGAGCACCTACATAATAATAGAACTAATGGAAGAGCGCCTACATAATAGAACTAATGGAAGAGCGCCTACATAATAATAGAACTAATGGAAGAGCGCCTACATAATAGAACTAATGGAAGAGCGCCTACATAATAATAGAACTAATGGAAGAGCACCTACATAATAATAGAACTAATGGAAGAGCGCCTACATAATAGAACTAATGGAAGAGCGCCTACATAATAATAGAACTAATGGAAGAGCGCCTACATAATAGAACTAATGGAAGAGCGCCTACATAATAATAGAACTAATGGAAGAGCGCCTACATAATAGAACTAATGGAAGAGCGCCTACATAATAATAGAACTAATGGAAGAACGCCTACATAATAGAACTAATGGAAGAGCGCCTACATAATAATAGAATAATGGAAGAGCGCCTACATAATAGAACTAATGGAAGAGCGCCTACATAATAATAGAACTAATGGAAGAGCGCCTACATAAATAGAACTAATGGAAGAGCGCCTACATAATAATAGAACTAATGGAAGAGCGCCTACATAATAGAACTAATGGAAGAGCGCCTACATAATAGAACTAATGGAAGAGCGCCTACATAATAATAGAACTAATGGAAGAACGCCTACATAATAGAACTAATGGAAGAGCGCCTACATAATAATAGAACTAATGGAAGAGCGCCTACATAATAGAACTAATGGAAGAGCGCCTACATAATAATAGAACTAATGGAAGAGCGCCTACATAATAGAACTAATGGAAGAGCGCCTACATAATAATAGAACTAATGGAAGAGCGCCTACATAATAGAAGTAATGGAAGAGCGCCTACATAATAGAACTAATGGAAGAGCGCCTACATAATAGAACTAATGGAAGAGCGCCTACATAATAGAACTAATGGAAGAGCGCCTACATAATAGAACTAATGGAAGAGCGCCTACATAATAGAACTAATGGAAGAGCGCCTACATAATAATAGAACTAATGGAAGAGCGCCTACATAATAGAACTAATGGAAGAGCGCCTACATAATAGAACTAATGGAAGAGCGCCTACATAATAACACTGGAAAACTTACCACAAGATACTTAGCAGCAAAGTAAGGGGGTGGAAGTCTCGCGTGTGCCCAGGGTTGGGTGCAGTTTTTGAAATAAAAGACTCGGATAAAAGGCGTGTGATGTCGTTTAAGGGGGGTGACCCGCTTTTTGTATCTCCCTTTCTCTCTTTCTCTGGCTTGTATCCATTTGGCCCCATTCAGCCTACTGTTTTAAGACGCTTACCCCCATCCAGGTGTCAATATTTTCCTGGCGAGCGGTAGCGAGCCAGCATATATATATATTTTGTTTTACAGCAAGCTAAATTTCTCCGGCGAAGCCGGATTTCTACATACAATGTTGGCTCGCTATTGCTCGCCAGGAAGAAATCGATGGGGATGAACGTCTTAAAAAAGTTGGCTGAATGGGGCCGAATGAATACAAGCCAGAGAAAGAGAGAAAAGGAGAGAAAGATAAAAAAGGCAGGTGATCCTCCTTAATAAGATGTTTCAACTCGACCATAAACCGCTATAAAACTATGTATCAGCATTAATGACCGCGACTGTATAGCAAAGCACACAATGTAGGCTATATATCCCATATATAATATATAAAAATAAATAAATAAATACCGGTACATAAATAAATCTATCTATCTATCTATCTATATAATCTGGCACATACCCCATTTGTTCCTGTTTTCCTTGTTTCGTTTTGTTTTAATTGGGGGTGGCTTAAAATAAAAACAAAAAATACTAAATATTATTCAATATGTCCGTCCATATTTATGTTGGCAAGCATTTGTAACAGTGTACACATTGCCAATACAACAAATATCCAGAATTCCCATCAATCAATTTACCTCATGATATATAACCAATTTCCGGAATGCTATGCAACACAAGTCATATCCACACAGCTAGGCAATGAATGTCAAACTATTTTCACACAATAATCTATATTTTATTAAATTCATCAAAACAACAAACACCTCCAATGGAATTAATGAAAGCATATATGTGATCCACCGGGGATTCGAACCAGGGTTATCATACACAGATTATTAAACATCATTACACCACCAAGACGGTTAAAAGGTTTATGCACACGCCTACGACTTATTATCCATTCTCGAATACTGGATATTAATCTAATCGTGTTCATATTCCCAACCGCGCTATGGTAGCCTACTGTTTAAGTGAGAGGAAAGAATATCACAGACATAGGCCATTTACATTTAAGGTTATACGTACATTAAATATATATATAATTCAAGCCATCATGAAGCATTATTGCGAATTTATTAAAGTTACGAGTTTTTCAATATGGTTAAATATATGGAACGTCCAAAGCAGGAGTGGGTGGGTGGGTGAGAAGATAATGAGGGCACTGTACACGGAACTTAAACCACACTATTAACTTTACCCTCAATAAAACAGGGCACCATTATTTTCTCTACTCTGTTGCTTACCCCGACAATAAAGTTATTTCGTATCTTTTGGTGTCGATATTTTCCTGGCGAGCGATAGCAAGCCTGTAATTTATGAGGAAACGGCCTACGGCCGGGAAATTTTTCTACCGAAAAATGTACAGATTAATCTTGAAGGAGGAGTCTACGGGATGTAATTTTAAGCTTGATGGAGGTCTGGGGAACAAACTAAAACTTTTCCTTAACTTAGTTTGTACCGGCGACGTCTTTTTCATTATAATCTGGCACTATTGGACTTTTATGCAGCTTAGGAAGGACGTCCACCAATTTAAAGGCTATAGACTATCCCAATTATTCACATTAGCTACTATATCATTATCTTCCTAAGGTGGTGAAGATAATGAGGACACTGTACACGGAACATAAGCCACACTATTTACTTTACCCTCAATAAAACAATAATATACCACCATTACTTTCTCTACTCTGTTGCGCACATCATAATTATACCCAGTAATTAAAGTGCAGTCAATTAAATTCGTGATATACTGTACAAGGGGTTCCCGGAAGTACACTCGACCAAAAAACAATCTTTACACTAACTCTCTAAATATTCTGGAAGTGATTCGAAATCTTTTGATAATACGTATGTTTCGGTTCCATGTCATCTCAACCAGTAGACCATTTCAACCAGTAGCTCTCAACCAGTGCCAAATTAACCAAGATCAACCAAACCAGTGCAAAAATGTAGTACTAACCTAACCTAACCGTATTGGTTGATTTGGTACTGGTTGAGAGCTACTGGTTGAAATGGTCTACTGGTTGAGTTGACCGGTCACCGTATGTTTCACCCGATTTATTCCGTTCACACAAGTTTCAATTGCTCACCAGTGTAAAGATTGTTTTTTGGTCGAGTGTACATATAGCAGAAATTGCATATATATATATATATATATATATATATATATATATATATATATATATATATATATATATATATATATATATATATATATATATATATATATATATTTACAAACAAATGCCTGAAGTACATTCATCAAGTACATCGAGATACATCCCATCCTCAATAAAAATAAGCTTGCAATCAATTACTGTACTTGCATCATATCAACGCAAATTCTGAAAATACACGCAAACTAAAGCGCAAGAAGTACATTTTCAATACCGTACCGGATGGTCTCCAATAATTCACGGGTCTTCCGAGTTTGATGGAAGAGCAAGCATTTGGAAGCAACATGAACTTCAATATATTTTTCAGTAGGCTATATTATATGTATGTGTGTGTGTGTGTGTGTGTGGTGAACGTGCAACCTAAAACACATAACCTACACCGGCAGCACTAATACACAATAATACAGTGTATGGGTCCACTATTCTAAAAGTATGACCGAAAGGGAAGCATGAGAACGAAACAAAGCAAAATACAAAATATTGCCAAAAGCAAGATATTTCGTATTACGTCTTTTAATCAAATGAACTAATGATATATTGGCAATTTAATAAAGTAAACTATACTAGAATATAATTAATCAAGAGTAAATACAAATATAGTCAATTTATAAAGTAAACTAAGCAAAAAAACTCAACAAAGCCTCCAGTTATACCGGTACATCAAATTATATACAAGATAAATATATACATATACCCCAAAAAGCCAACAAGCACAAGATGCACCTTGTCCTTAATAGATAACGCCTCCCAATATTTCACAAGTCCTGCGGTCATGATGGAGTGGCCAGCGAGTGGAGCGTGACCTTTCCAGAGACTCTTCTTCTTCGCCAGTTAAGCCCAAATTTATGAACGTACCAGCGGAAGGTTAACATTTTGGGTCCAGTGGCTTAAGGGGAGATTTCCACTTGAGGGACTTTTTTCTTGACCCCTTTCTCCCTCATGTCTAGCCCCATTGCTTTTGAGATTTTAAGACGTTTGCCCCATTAGTTTGGTGATTTTTAAGAATTTCCGCCCCATTCTGTCAATTTTAAGACCTTTCGTGCCATGTAGGTGTCGATTTTATCCTGGCGAGCGATAGTGAACCTGTAATTTAAGAATAATCGGCCTTCGGCCGGGAAATTTTTCTACCGAAAAATTGACAAATGTATCTTGAAAGGGGGTCAAGGAGGTGAAATTTTAAGATTGCTGGAAGAGTAGGAAACAAACTAGAAGCCATAGAACTCTTAAATTCTGATCTAAATACTATTTCCAATTGGGGCAGAGAAAACCTTGTTAACTTTAATGCTTCCAAAACCCAATTTCTCCATCTATCTACCCGTCAGGATCTCCCAGCGGACTATCCCTTATTCTTCAACAATACACAAATCAACCCTTCATCTTCTCTCAATATTCTATGTGTCTCTTTTTCTTCTGCTCTCATTTGGAAGGACCATATTACCAGTCTTGCTAAGGCAGCCTCCCAGAAGCTGGGTGTGCTCAACCGCCTTAGGGGGTTCTTTTCCCCTGCACAGCTTCTTGCTCTGTACAGGGGCATAGTGCGCCCTTGTATTGAGTATTGTTCACATGTGTGGGGAGGTTCCTCTCACACCACTCTCCTAGACAAGGTTGAAAGGAAGGCCTTTCGTATCATTAACCCCCGTCCACTCACCAACTCTCTGCAATCTCTCTCTCTCCGCCGCAATGTTGCATCTCTCTCGCTATTCTATCGCTACTATAATAATCAGTGTTCCTCAGAGCTATCCCATTGCACACCACCTCCTTTACGTAGGGCACGTGGTACCCGTCTTGCAACTCAATCCCACCCCTACTCTGTGCAACTCTCCAACCCAAGAGTGAAACGTTACTCTCAAACTTTCTTCTACTCAACAGCTGAGCTCTGGAACTCTCTCCCAGAATCAGTCTTTCCCGCTTTCTATGACTTAAATTGCTTCAAACTCCGTGTGTCCAGGTATTTTGGCTCGAACGTCCCTTGATTTTGGCCCTGTCACTCTTTCAACTATGGGGGAGGCACTCGCTATAGGCAGTTATGCCTTTTGCCTCCCTCAATCACATAGCAAAAAAAAAAAAAACCGGGTGTGCTAGTTTTTGTTCTTTGTATTTATATATTTATCAATGTTTTTCTGTGTTCTCGCTAGACCTCCATCAAGCTTAAACAAACACTCCCTAGACCTCCCCTTCAAGATAAATTTGTAAATTTTTCGATAGAAAAATGTCCCAGCCGAAGGCCCGTTTCTCTTAAAATTACAGGCTCGCTATGGCTCGCCAGGAAAAAAAATCGACACCTAAATGACACGAAAAGTCTTAATATTGACATATAAATGGGGCGAAAGGCTTTAATATCGACAAACTAATGGTGCGAACGTCTTATAATCTCATAACAAATGGGGCTTAACACGAGGGAGAAAGGAGACCAGAAACACGGCCCATCCCCCCTTAAGCGGAGGTCTCCACTTGAGGGATTGTTTTCTTGACCCCTTTCTCCCTCATGTTTAGCCCCATTGCTTTTGATATTATAAAACGTTTGCTCCATTAGTTTAGCGATTTTAAGAACTTTCACCCCATATTAAGACCTTTCGTGCAATTTAGGTGTCTATTTTATCCTGGCGAGCGATAGCGAGCCTGTAATTTAAGAGGAACCGGCCTTCGGCCGGGACATTTTTGTACCGAAAAATGTACAAATATATCTTGAAAGGGGTCAAAGGGGGTGTAATTTTAAGGTTGATGGAGGTCTAGGGAACAAACTAAATACCTCCCCTTAAGCCCAAATTTATGATCGTACCAGCGGAAGGTTACATGTTGGGTCCAGTAGTTTAAGGGAAGAGGGGCCGTTTCTCTGGTTCCCCTTTCTCCTCGTGTTTAGCCCCATTAGTTTTCAGATTTGATTACGTTCGGCTTATTAGGTTCGCGATTGTTCTATCTTTCGCCCCATTTCTTTGTCTTTATTAACATCTTCCGTGCTATTCAGCTGTCGATTTTTTCCCCCTGGCGAACGATAGTGAGCCTGTAATGTTTGAAGAACCGGCCCTACCGAAAAATGTACACATTTATCTAGAAGGGAGAACTAATGGATGTGTGTGTTTTTTTTAAAAGTTTGAAAGAGATCTAGGGAGGAAACAAAATAAATAATAACTATATGAAATAATCGCGACCAAAAAATACACCATTCCCCCTTAACCCTTTGTGGGGCGGGGTGATTTAGGTCCAAATTTGCTTGATCGCTCGCATGATCAAATTTGGTCACTTGCCCTATAAAGGGTTAAAGGGAGGTCTCCACTTGAGGGGTTGTTTTCTTGACCCCTTTCTTCCTCATGTTTAGCCCATTGCTTGGGATATTATAAAACGTTTGCCCCATTAGTTTAGCGATTTTAAGAACTTTCACCCCATATTAAGACCTATCGTGCAATTCAGGTGTCTATTTTATCCTGGCGAGCGATAGCGAGCCTGTAATTTAAGAGGAACCGGCCTTCGGCCGGGACATTTTTGTACCGAAAAATGTACAAATATATCTTGAAAGGGGTCAAAGGGGGTGTAATTTTAAGGTTGATGGAGGTCTAGGGAACAAACTAAATACCTCCCCTTAAGGGAAGGTATTTTCTCTGGATCCCCTTAATTAGTTTGGCGATTTTTAGAATTTTTGTTCCATTGAAATGTCGATTTCATCCTGGCGACCGATATCAAATATCCAGACTAGAGCGAAAGAGGGCAGGTCCAAAACGGCCTCCCTCGAACCAAATAGGGTTACAACATACCACTTTGAGGCCAGACTGATCCACTTAACACCTATCTCTCTCTCTCACACATACACACACACACACACACTCTAACATGAAAACACTATCCATGTGGTGGTAGTTGTTAGCAATAATACGGGGGTGGGGAGAGGAGGGGAGGGGGGAGGGGGTAGTGGTAATATTGGTGGAGGTGATGGTGGTGGATAGGTGGTGATGCTACTAGGTGATTTTGGTAGTAAATGTGATGAATATGGTGGCGGTAATGGTGATGATGTGATAGTAGTGACGAGGATGGTGTTATGGTGGTGATGATGGCAGTGTGGTGGTGGTGAAGATGATGCTGTGATGGTGGTGATAGTGGTGTTTATAGTGGTGACGTGGCAGTGTGGTGAAGATGATGGTGTTGCGGTGGTGATAGTGGTGTGGTTCTGGTGGTGATGGCGGTGGTGGTAGTGGTGATGGTGAAGATGATGGTGGAGATAGTGGTGCGGTTATGGTGGTGACGTGGCAGTGTGGTGAAGATGATGGTGTTGTGGTGGTGATAGTGGTGTGGAGATAGTGGTGTTATGGTGGTGAGGATGGTGGTGGTGCCTATATTAATACAAACCACCAGATTTGGCTTATCCATCGAAGGCCCTCTTATCTCCCACACACACACTCTATATTGAAAAAATGCCCTATGAATTGGTGACGTGGGAGGAGGTAGTAGAGGCGATTTTAACCCATTCTGTACCGGCGACGTGTATCTAATCTTATTTTAGCTATAGTTGATGACTGTGTTCAGTTTTAGAAGGATCCGTGGTAGTAGAAAGGGTTAATCTATTTTGTATTAATTTCACTCCAACACCAAACACCTCCCAAAGAAATTAATGAAAGAAAGCATGTGGTTCACCAGGATTCGAACCTGGGTTACCACATACATATATTTTAAACACTCTAACCATTACACCATCAAGGCAATTGAGATAGTTCGTGAACTCTAACCTCTGTAACTGAAAGAGGACTAGAGCAAACGGGTTGTAAATCTCCACACCTATTCCCTGGCTGTCCCTTGCCAGCTAGCAAAAGTATAAGCTCAAATACTCTAGTCGTGTGTGAGTTATAGAGGTTAACCCTATTAGGTGCAGGGCGGGCCAATTTGGTTCCTCCCTGTTTTACGCCATTAGTTTGGAGATTTTAAGACGCTTCACCTCATTAGTTTGGCGATTATAAGATGCTTCAACCCAATAAGGTGTCGATTTTTCCCTGGACGAGCGAAAGCGAGCCTGCAATTTGGGAGAAACCGGCCTTTGGCCGGAACTTTTTTCTACCGACAAATGTACATATTTTGTTTGAAGGGGGTCTGGGGGACGTTTTTTTAAATTTGAAGGGGGTCTGAAGAAGCGGGGTTTTTTTTAAGTCTAGGTGTAAACTAAAAACACATTGTTCGAAAATGACTAAAATAATTAAAACCCTCAATCATAATTTAACAGAATACTATAATAACCCCTAAGACGTTGCACCAGATAGTGTTAAAGTGTACGAGTTTTCGCCTACTTCTTTGGATCAGGGTATAGTAGAGGCGACGAGGATGGTGGTGGTGGCTGTGGTGGTTCCTCATTTTAATACACACCACCCCAGGCCAGACTGATCCACCTAACGCCCTTCTATCTCCCCCACACACTCTAAATTGAAAACCCCCAACGTGAGGCTTCTACACAGGTACGGTCGCCTTTGGAAGTTTGGCTACTATAGTCTACTCGCTGTAAAGTCGGTATTACAAGAGAGCTTTTATAGTCAACATTCGATGATCAAAACATTTCTGGCAACATTTCTTGAATATTTTGCACTGATAATGGAAACTAGACTGATGATATATGAATTTAGGTAACCGAAATATTGTACCCGTCTACCTCATAGGCTGCCAGACCAGTGTTGAGGATAAATGTTAGGGAGAAAAAGCGTTCGTGTGATACCGGCTTAAGTAGGCGAGAAATCATGACCTCTATCCTCTGTAACTCAAAAAGAGCTAGAGCAACTGGGCTGTAAATTACCACATCTATTCCTTGACTGACTCTCCCCGAATGGTATACAATATTAGCTCGATTACTATAGTCGTTTTTGAGTTACAGAGGTTAGAGTTCATGATGTCTCGCCTACTTACAGCGAATAAACTATAGTACCTGTATTTCCCTTTCTATATTAATGATAACATATTCATTCTGATGACAATAAATAATAGAAAAATAACAATAATTTTGAAGTGAACGTATAGCTAAATAAATGTTGGAAATGAGTAAGAATATATATTTGCATGTTGTTCACACGCACATATAGAATGACACCTGCATTTAAGGGGGGTGACCTGCTTTTTTTATTTCTCTCCTTTTCTCTCTTTCTCTGGCTTGTATCCAGTCGGGCCCCATTCAGCCAACTATATTAAGTCTTTTGTCCCCATTTAGTTGTCGATTTCTTCCTGGCGAGCGATAGCGAGCCAGCATTATATTAAGAAATCCGGCTTCGCCGGAGACATTTTTCTATCGAAAAATGTACAAATTTAGCCTGCTGTCAAAAACATTTAAGAAATATGCTGGCTCGCTACCGCTCGCCAGTAAAAAAAATTGGCACCTGGATGGGGATAAAAGTCTTAAAACAGTAGGCTGAATGGGGCCAAATGGATAAAAGTCAGAGAAAGAAAGAAAAGGAGAGAACAAATGCAGGTCACCCCCCTTAAATAGAGGATCGCAGTGTATCGTACAATCAACTCCATTATAACTATTATCATCTTTGGCTATAATTACTGTGCGTGTGCGCGTGTGCGTGCGTGTACCGTTTACAGAAGGTCGCTCCTAATCAACTAAATCCACCGGTGACGTATGAATGAATTAACAACTACCCTACGCTTCTAATATTTACTATAACACTTACAAATGGTAGTATGTAGTAAGACAAGGGGTGTTATGAAAGGTAGGAGAAGTTTGAAGGTCGACTGTGAAAGTGTAGTATTGGGAAATAAGTTTGAAGGTCGACTGTGAAAGTGTAGTATTGGGAATCAGTTTGAAGGTCGACTGTGAAAGTGTAGTATTGGGAATCAGTTTGAAGGTCGACTGTGAAAGTGTAGTATTGGGAATCAGTTTGAAGGTCGACTGTGAAAGTGTAGTATTGGGAATCAGTTTGAAGGTCGACTGTGAAAGTGTAGTATTGGGAATCAGTTTGAAGGTCGACTGTGAAAGTGTAGTATTGGGAATCAGTTTGAAGGTCGACGGTGAAAGTGTAGTATTGGGAACGAGTTTGAAGGTCGACTGTGAAAGTGTAGTACTGGGAATCAGTTTGAAGGTCGAATGTGGAAAGTGTAGTATTGGGAATCAGTTTGAAGGTCGACTGTGAAAGTGTAGTATTGGGAATCAGTTTGAAGGTCGACTGTGAAAGTGTAGTATTGGGAATCAGTTTGAAGGTCGACTGTGAAAGTGTAGTATTGGGAATCAGTTTGAAGGTTCGACTGTGAAAGTGTAGTATTGGGAATCAGTTTGAAGGTCGAATGTGAAAGTGTAGTATTGGGAATCAGTTTGAAGGTCGACTGTTGAAAGTGTAGTATTGGGAATCAGTTTGAAGGTTCGAACTGTGAAAGTGTGTAGTATTGGGAATCAGTTTGAAGGTCGACTGTGAAAGTGTAGTATTGGGAATCAGTTTGAAGGTCGAATGTGAAAGTGTAGTATTGGGAATCAGTTTGAAGGTCGACTGTGAAAGTGTAGTATTGGGAATCAGTTTGAAGGTCGACTGTGAAAGTGTAGTATTGGGAATCAGTTTGAAGGTCGACTGTGAAAGTGTAGTATTGGGAATCAGTTTGAAGGTCGACTGTGAAAGTGTAGTATTGGGAATCAGTTTGAAGGTCGAATGTGAAAGTGTAGTATTGGGAATCAGTTGAAGGTCGACTGTGAAAGTGTAGTATTGGGAATCAGTTTGAAGGTCGACTGTGAAAGTGTAGTATTGGGAATCAGTTTGAAGGTCGACTGTGAAAGTGTAGTATTGGGAATCAGTTTGAAGGTCGACTGTTAAAGTGTAGTATTGGGAATCAGTTTGAAGGTCGACTGTGAAAGTGTTAGTATTGGGAATCAGTTTGAAGGTCGACTGTGAAAGTGTAGTATTGGGAATCAGTTTGAAGGTCGACTGTGAAAGTGTAGTATTGGGAATCAGTTTGAAGGTCGACTGTGAAAGTGTAGTATTGGGAATCAGTTTGAAGGTCGACTGTGAAAGTGTAGTATTGGGAATCAGTTTGAAGGTCGACTGTGAAAGTGTAGTATTGGGAATCAGTTTGAAGGTCGACTGTGAAAGTGTAGTATTGGGAATCAGTTTGAAGGTCGACTGTGAAAGTGTAGGATTGGGAAATCAGTTTGAAGGTCGACTGTGAAAGGTAGTATTGGGAATCAGTTTGAAGGTCGACTGTGAAAGTGTAGTATTGGGAATCAGTTTGAAGGTCGACTGTGAAAGTGTAGTATTGGGAATCAGTTTGAAGGTCGACTGTGAAAGTGTAGTATTGGGAATCAGTTTGAAGGTCGACTGTGAAAGTGTAGTATTGGGAATCAGTTTGAAGGTCGACTGTGAAAGTGTAGTAGTCTCAATGTGGGAATCAGTTTAGTACTTTAATGTTATTTAACGACTCTGAGTTTGTTCAGTATGTTAACGTCTCTTTAGTTTTTGTATATATATTTTTTGGCTACTATTAGACGGTTTTGTTCAGTTTAATAAGAGCCTCCAACAATTAACAGGCTTCGAAATATCTCCCTTCACCATTTTTGCTGCCAATTAGCCTTCATAAACTTCACAAAATTGTCTAAATGTAGCTAGAATAAAACTAAAAAAACGTCGCCGGTACAGAAGGGGTTAAAGAGTAATGAAACTATAATGTTATGACATCTAAATTATAGGGTGACCTGTGCTGCAATGGTAGCGCGTTCGACTCACAATTGAAAGGTCCTGGGTTCGATTCCCACGCAGGGCAAGACGGATGGACAGTCTCCTTACACCATATGCCTCTGTTCGCTTAGTAGTAAATAGGAACCTGCAATTAGTGAACATTTGTGACGTCCTAGTCGGGAAGTAAACTTTTGGCAACCCCCAGTTTTACAGTATAGACAACATGTAACAAAAGACATTATACAGTACCGTATAGCAATTGTTCACACATAACTAATATGGCAAATTATTATATAGGTTAACTTAAAAAATAGTGAAATACTGTAAGATGCTTATAGAAGGTAGTTTGTCAGGATTTGGATGTTGCCAATGTTCATAGTATATACAATTCATAAGTTGGGTGCGGGATGGCGAAATGAGTATATATTGGTATCAAGTTGCTGGTGCTCGCTCTCGCTCTCTCTCTCTCTCTCTCTCTCTCTCTCTCTCTCTCTCTCTCTCTCTCTCTCTCTCTCTCTCTCTCTCTCTCTCTCTCTCTCTCTTTTCCCCGTAGCTCGCTCCCTCTCTCTCTCTTCCCTGTAGCTCTCTAGCCACGCCACCATCCTATAGTCTTGTCTCGCCTTTCACTGGAATTCAGACCACTCCCCTGTCTGCTGTCTGCCTCCTTGTCTGCCTGGCGGTCTGTTTGGTATTATGTCTGTCTATTTGTCTTCGTGTCCTGTTTGTTATTCTGTGTCTCTGTCTGTCTGTCTGTCTTCTTGCTTCCCTGTTTATCTTCGTGTCCTGTCTGTCTGTCGTCCTGCCTCTCTATTGGTCTGCTTGTCCTGTTTGTCTTTCTGTCTTATTCTGTCAGTTTGTCTTCCTGCCTCTCTATCTGTCTTCTTGTCCTGTCTGTCTGGGTCTGTTATTCTGTCTCTTTTAGTCTTTGTGTTCTAGCTGTCTGTCTGTCTGTATTCTTGCCTCTCTATTTGTCTTCCTGTCCTGTTTGTCTTTGTCTGTCTTCCCGCCTCTCGTTTTGTTTTCGTGGCCTGTTTATCTTTGTCTCTTATTCTGTCTGTCTATTATTCTGTCTCTATATTTGTCTTCTTTTCCTGTTTGTCTTTGTCTGTCTTCCCGCCTCTCGTTTTGTTTTCGTGGCCTGTTTATCTTTGTCTCTTATTCTGTCTCTATACTTGTCTTCTTTTCCTGTTTGTCTTTGTTTGTTATTATGTATGTCTGACTTCCTCCCTATCTTTTTGTCTTCGTGCACTGTCTGTCTGTCTGTCTATCTACCTCCTAGCCTGCTTGTCTGCCCACCTGTTTTTGTCTGTCTGTCTGTCTTTCTGTTTTTTGTCTGTCTGTATTCCTGTCTGGTTACCTCCCTTTCTGCTTGCTTGTCTGTCCGCCTGCTCAACCGTTAGTCTTTGTCTGCCTACTTCTCTGTCTGTGTGTCTGTATTCCTGCTTGTATGTCTGCCTGTTCCCCCGTTAGTCTATGTCTGCCTACTTCTCTGTCTGCCTGCTTACAATTTGTCGGTCCTACTTGTCTGCTGCCTGTCGCCACGCCTTCCTGCCTACGCTGCGTGTCTGACTCTGACCTTCTCTGAATCTCACTCTCTCGCTCTCTCTCTCCCTGTCTCACACACACACACACACACACACACACACACACACACACACACACACACACACACACACACACACACACACTTACGATCCACCCACACATACACTGACCACCCCACACCTACACACACCCCTACACGTATACCAACTCACACCTACCCACCCACAAACACAAACCACCATTTATATAACTAACAATAACAAATCAAGAAATATTACTCACAAAAATGGGTTATCAGGCGTTCAGAATATTGCCTTTATTCCAAGTGTTTATTTTTTAAGTTGTATAATACCTCAACCCAAATGTATCCATGCTGAATATGTGTTCATTACATTAGTAGACGAACAGCAATGAATAAATATATATATATATATATATATATATATATATATATATATATATATAGATATATATATATAATATATATAAATAAATAATATACAATAAAATTACAACAAAAAGGCAATAATACACTATATATTCAGGGAGGTTTTTAGTTGATTCCCTGAGACTTCATCAAGCTTAAAATTACTCTCCCTTGACCCCCTTTCAAGATAAATTTGTACATTTTTCGGTAGAAAAATTTCCCGGCCAAAGGCCGGTGCCCCTTAAATTACAGGCTCGCTATCGCTCGCCAGGATAAAATCGACACCTAAATGGCACGAATGGTCTTAAAATTGACAGAAATGGGGCGAGGGTTCTTAAAATCGTCAAAATAATGGGGGCAAACGTCTTAACGTTAGGAAAACAATGGGGTTAAACATGAGGGAGAAAGGAGTCAAGAAAAAAAATCCCTCAAGTGGACATCTCCCCTTAATTCACAACGAGAAGAATTGCCTTTGCCAAAATATATTCCATTTCACGGGATCACAATAAGCCAATTTCACATGAATCTCAACATATATAAGTTTAATTAATGCACGACCATTTATTTGGTTCCCATTTTGTAATATCTAAGTTAAGGAGAGATTGCTTCATTTTTCTGGTCCCCTTCCTCCTCGTGTTTAATCCCATTGTTTTTTTAGATTTTAAGACAGACTAATTAGTTTGTCGATGTTATGACTTTACACCCCATTGCTTTGTCCTTTCGTGCCATTTAGGTGTCGATTTTTTTCCTGGCGAGCGATAGCGAACCTGTAATTTTGGGAGCAACAGGCATTCGGCCGGGATATTTTTCTACCGAAAAAGGTAAACATGTATCTCGAAGGGGGGGGGGGGGGTTCTAGGGAATGTTTTTTACAGCTTTATGTACAGTAGGTATAGCGAGGAGACTAAGAAATAAAGGAATACATGAATTAATGGGGAGGTTTCCACTTGAGGGATTATTTTCTTACCCCTTTCTGCCTCATGTTTAGCCCCCATTGCTTTTGAGATTTTAAGACGCGTTCTCCCCATTAGTTGGCGTTTTTATTTTTAAGAACTTTCGCCACCATTTATGTAACTTTTAAGGCCTTTCGTGACATTTAGGTGTCGATTTTTTTCCTGGCAAGCGATAACGAGCCTGTAATTTAAGAAGAACTGGCCTTTGGCCGGTATATTTGTCTACCGAAAAATGTACAAATTTATCTTGAAAAAGGGGGGGTCCTCAAGGGGGGCTATGGTAATTAATTTCAAGCTTGATGGAAGTCTAGGAAACACACTAAAAACCTCCCCTTAAGTGACAAAATTAAAAATAAACAGACAATCTCCGCCTTAATAATCCATTGCATTACTCAAATATAAATACATGAAAATAAAACCATTTGCCCCTTGCTAAACCCTTGTGGTTTATTGGCCCTCACCTATCATTAGTCTGGGGTTATATACGAGTCGTATTGACTCTCTCTCTTTCCTCTCTCTCTCTCTTTTCTCTCTCTCTCTTTTTGATCTCTCTCTCTCTCTCTCTCTCCTCTCTCTCTCTCTCTCGTCCTTTCCTCTCTCTCTCTCTTCATGTATTGCATCACAGTGTTTAGTAGTATTGTCCTGACTGCTTCGATCCTGGCGAGCGATAGCTAGCCTGTAATTTTTAAGAGTAAACGAGCTTGATGGAGTTCTAGGGAGGAAATAAATAAATGATATATAAATTAAATATATATTAGGTATTATTGGCACCCTTTTGTTGTATTTTTATTGATTTATTTATTTATTTATTTATAGCGTATTTATTTGCATTTTTGTGTTGTATTTGTTGTTTATTTAAATTGAAAGATCTGAACCACCAACCTCACTGGATAACAACAGAGCCAATGTAGTGTCTCGTTTGTGTTCGGTTACAGATTCAAAAGGGGTTAGGTCAATATCATAAGGGGAGGTTTTTAGGTCATTCCCTAGACTTCCATCAAACTTAAAATTAACTCACCCTAGACCCCCTTTCAAGATAAATTGGTAACATTTTCGGTAGAAACATTGTCCCGGCCGAAGGCCCGATTCCCCCTAAATTACAGGCTCGTTATTGCTCGCCACGAAAAAATCGACAACCTAGATAGCACGAATGGTGTCTAAAATTGACCAGAAATGGGGCGAGGGTTCTTAAAATCGCCAAACTAATGGGCGAAGTTGCCTTAAAATCTCAAAAGCAAATGAGGTAAACATGTGGGAGAAGGAGTCAAGAAAAAAATCCCTCAAGTGGCATATCTGCCCTTAAAGTTGGACGACCTGGTAATAGCTAGATGCTTTTATTCAGCTTAAACAACGATGGGGTAAGAGGGAGGAGGGGGGATTGATAAGCAGTTAGTTAATTAAGGGGGGGGGGGGGGTAATTCCGACCACCTGTCTCTCTCATAGCTTTGTCCCATTAAGTTTTGATTATTCTACAACTTTCCGCCCCCAGTAGTTTGGCGATTTTAAGAACCTTTCGTGCCAGTTTGGGGTCATTTTTCTTGTAAGGCTGCAATGTTAGGAGGAGCATTTTTCTACCAAAAAAATGCACAGATTTGTCTCGAAAGGGGAGTCTTAAGGGTATACTTTATGCTTGATAAAGAGTTATAGGAGGAGAACTAAAATATAATCATAATAAATACATATATAAATTATATAACTTTAATAGATATACAGTAATATATCACCTTAATAATCAGTTAATTAATTACATAGTCCAGGTCAAGGGGGGATACGGGAGAGTAGCGGAATATGGTAATTTAATTTCTTGATTAGCATTCCGAATACATTAACTTGTGATTAGTCCCTAATTTCGGTGCTAGGACTTTCATTAAGATGCCTAAAGGACTATCTTATCTCTATATCTAAGGTCTATCTAATCTACCCCAGGGACCCAGATACTCAGAGATGCTGGTAAGTAAAGGCTGAGACGATGAGATGCACACGTACCGTCTCCGGATACTGAAAGAATTAAAACTAAAAATAATAATATATGCATAAAAAAAAACAAAAACGATGTAGCGGTATTTTTTACAACAATATATAATTTATATATATCATATATATATATACTAGTATATAGATATTATATATATAGGTATATAATATATATATATTATATGAACGGCATCTCATATATATACTTATACTGATATAGTTATATATATAATGGAAATAAACATAAAATTCCTATTGATAACAAAAATTATATAATATAGTACGGTATGTATATATCCACAGCAATTATGATTTCCCTCATATAACTTTGGCGGATTCCACTTTCACAAATGGCACACACAACTTCGGAAGCCCTTCTATAAGGAAATGGAAAAGTTTTCTTAGTTTTGTTATGTCATTACATTTAAAAAAAACTCCACTCAATATAAAACCTCTCCCGGGAAAAGATATTGCTGCCTAAAGTTTTTAATTTTCCTCCCCTCCTGTTCACGAGAGCGGAGAAAGTGCTACAATATATGCGGATAAAATTGATAAATATAGATTGATAGATAGATAGTTACGAGATACATACGATATATAGATGGATACAATAGATAGAGAGGAGCGGGGAAGAGAGAGAGAAAGGGGGGGGGGGAGGGAAAGAGAGGGGAGAGAGGAGAGAGCGTGATTAGAGAAAGAGGACGGGGGTGGGGGAGATACGAGAATAAAAAAAAACAAATATGATAAAGTAAGACACAAGATTCTAAACAATTTCAACAGGTCCTTAAGGGGTAATCGTTCACTTGTTGGTCGATTTTTTTCATTTATTCATTATTTTTCTAGTTTCCTTATCACTAGACCTCCATTCAAACTTAAAAAAAACACAAAACTCCATCAGATCCCCCTTTTAGAAGTAATGTGTAAATCTTTCTAACATGAGTGAAAAGGGGGACCAGAAAAACGGCCCAGTTCCCACTTAAAAGTCTTGAAACACAATTGCTCTAGTTTTGACACCACCCTGTCCAATCGACCCTGGTGTACCAAGGAGACAGGGAAGGGGGGATGGGGTGGGGTGTCCTTATGGGGGGAGGGGGTAATATATTTAAGATGGGGGAAGAATTGGGAGGATTGGAGTTCGGGGGGGTAAATGGGGGTGAGGTTACCAAGGACACAGGGCAGGGGAGGGGAGGGGGGACGGGTGTGGGGGGAGGGGTGGTAAGAGGCGGGGGTGTAATAATTAATTGATAAGGGGAAAATTTTTGGATTGAGTGGGGGGGGGGGGGGTTAATAATATTGAGAGTAATTTTGGGATTGGGTGGGGGGTGGGGGGTAATATATTAAGATAGGATTTGGGATTGGGTGGGGTGTGTGGTGGGGGGGGTACTTATATTACAGAGAGGATTTGGGATTTTGGGGGGAGGGTGGGGGTGAGTAATATATTAAGTGGGATTTGGGGGATTGGGTGGGGGATGGTACGGGGGGGGTGGGGGTGGTTAATATATTTGAGAGGGGATTTGGGATTGGGTGGAGGTTGCGGGTGGGGGGGGGAGGGTACTATATTGAACGGGGATTTGTACAGTCGAAGGTAATCCAAAACGTGGGCGTAATATTTTTGAAGCTATGCTGAACTTAATCGAATCCTCTCTGGTTAATTACGTTACCTAATATTTACCATTACAGGAGGTTCCTTTTTGTTGTTCAAGGGTCCTATTAAATAGGTCACGATTTATGTCCTGTGACTGTACTTGGTGTATAAGGGAAAACACAAAGAAGAAAGAAAATAAAAGATGAGAACGAGGCAACGAATAACCAAAAGAAAAGAAACATCACGCTAAATCATACTAAAATTTACCCATTCAGTACCATTGGTGTATTTTGTAATACTACACAAAAAAAAAAAAAAAAAAAAACGAGACAAAACAAGTAGGCCTGCATAAAATAACAATCAAACCATTGTTGTGTTTGTGTGCGGATTGTAGAGAGTAACGTTTGTAGCGTTGCCAAGCGCAGTATTTACTTATCAGATGTGCAGCCTTGCACTGAGTTCCAAACCAGGGTTGGTCAGTATGGTTTTGCTGCGTGGATATTAGATGTGCACAAATCCGATGTTGAACTTTTAACTTTTAACAGTTTTTCATAGGTGCTATTATCCAGTTTGGCTAGTTGACCATCTCCTTGTAGAATTAATATCCCCAATTTCACTTAGATAGGGTCTATCTAATACTCTCCCAATCAGCATTTTCTTCCCACTTCCAATATTTTTAACGATGGTGACTTTCTTTCTTTTGGGTCATCTTGAACTTGTGTCTTTGGTAAGAACTGCGAGATGGTCTGATGTTCCGACATAACCGAGAGGTGAGCATTTTTACTCATATTACTTGGTATGTCATGACCCGGGGGTCCAAGTGATGAGCCAGATCTATGAGTATGAAAGTCAACGTTGATTTCTTAGATCATATGCCGACATGAGTTGATCATAAGATATATGAACTCTGTGTTAGGTTTATATCCCCAAACAATAATATATTGCTCACATTTGTTTGTTCGTTACAAGTTGATCAAGATTGTCCATAGAAAATCAAAGAGTAGGATCTGGCTCTGGATCTGGATCTCTCCTCTCCTAATCTCTCGCTCTCCTCTCCTCGCTTCTCTCCCTTCTCGAGCTTCTCTCCTCTCTTTCTCTTCCTCTCTCTCTCTCTCTCTCTCTCTCTCATCTCTCTCCCCTCGCTACTCTCTCCTTCTCTTCCTCCTCTCTCCTCCTCTCCCTCCTCCTCATCCATCCTCTCTCTCCTTACCCTCCATCACCTCCCCACTCTCCCTCTCTCCTCCCTCCGTCTCTCACTCGACTCATCTCTCTCTCCCCAACACTCCATCCCTCCTCTTCTCTCTCCTCTCTCCTCCCTCTCCGCCTCTCTCTCTCTCTCTCTCTTCCCTCCTCAGGCTCTCTCTAGACTCTGGACCTCTCTCTCTCTCCTCTCTCCCGCTCCTCCTCCCATTCTCTCTCTCCGTCGCCTCTCCATCCTCTCTCTCACTCTCTCTCTCTCTCCTCCTCTCCTCCCTCTCCTCTTCCACTCTCGATCTCTCATCTCCTCTCTCTCTCCTCTCCTCTCTCTCTCTCTCTTCTCCCTCCCTCCCTCCGAAAACCTTTTTCCCGATCCGGTACAATCAGTAGCAGTTCGAACCTTGCAAATTCGACTCATTAAAGTGAAGCACCCGTGGACTTATAGTGGCGTGCTCTCTCTCTGTTTTAAATTATCAGGTTGTTGCCATGGAAACGGTGGGAGTTAACCCCTTGAGAATCTATCGAAGACGCATTTGTCCGTTTATTTTGGTTATTAGTATACGATTGTAGCATTTACGAAGGGTTCGAGGCAAGTAAAACCCCTTCTTTAACGGTGTCGACTGTTATTATATATATCCTGGAAAGTATTCGAACCGATTTTTGGCAGCCTTGTACGGAATGTATAGCGGTTAAAAAGGGTCAAACTATCTCTACACCCGTGTTTTACTACCACAGCTTCTGTCCTAAGCTGCATAAATTCGTCAAGATACAGCGTAATGAACGTAAAATACATCCTCCGGTAGTGAAGGGTTAAGGGCAATACTAACTCAATTAACACTACGACGCATTTGTCCAATATAGTATTGTGTATTAGTAGAAAACGATTTTATGCAAATTTAGGGAGGTATCGAGGCATCAAAGGGGTAAATACTTATGACCATCAACTCGTTAGCCCCCACAAGTTCACCCTAAGCTGTATTAAATCGTTTAAGGGGGGTGACCTGGTTTTGTTCTGTCCTTTTCTATCTTTCTCTGGCTTGTATCCATGTGGCCCCATTCAGCCAACTATTTTAAGACGGTTATACCCCCATCCCAGGTGTCATTTTTTTTTACTTGGTGAGCGGTAGCGAGCCATTTTTTTTTTTTTATTTTTTTTTGACAGCAGGCTAAATTTGTACATTTTTCGATAGAAAAATTCTCCGCTAAAGCCGGATTTCTTCATATAAGGCTGGCTCGCTAATCGCACGCCAGGAAGACATCGATCACCTAGTATGGGGATAAACGTCTTAAATAGTTTGCTGCATGGGTCCGAATGGATACAAGCCATAGAAAAAAGAGAAAAGGACCGAAGATAACCAAAAGCCGGTCACCCCCCTTAATGATAGCCCCAGAATGTACGGTCAAAACGCATCATGAGCCACAAAGGGTTTAAGTGTGTGCAAATAGTGTTGACTAGTCTCCCTGGCTGGTCAAGGCCTATTATGGGGTGTGACCCGTACACGATAATAAGGTGTGTGTGTGGGTGGGGGGGGGGGGTGGGGGGGGGTCCGATCACCCGTTCTCTCTTCCTTCCTCAGATACAGCCCCCTTCGCTTTCATATTTTAGGACGTTTGACCCCGATATTTTGGGGCGATTTTAAGACCTTTCACCCTATTTTTTTGTCTTTCAATATTTAGAGACCTTTTCCGTACAATTGTTGATGTATTTTTTGTTTTCCAGGCGAGCCTTAATATACAGTAGTAGTAACCGCGGCATCCGACGCGTAACATTTTTCTATCGAAAAATTTACAAAATGATATGGAAGAGTTGGTCTTGGGGTGTTTTTAAAGCTTGATGGAGTGACTAGGGAGGAACCCATCACAACATATAAAAACCATAAATAAATAAGCAAATAAATAACGCCCCCCTCCCCTTAAGGGCTGAGTTCCACTTGAGAGGGTTATTATCTGGATCCCCTTCTCCCTCGTGTTTTACCCCTTAGTTTGGTATTTATTAATCCAACCTTTTTGCCATATTAGTGGGCCGATTTTTCAGACCATACGCCCCATTTATGTCAATTTTAAAACCTTTCGTGCCATTTAGGTGTCGATTTTTTCCGGTCGAGCGGTAGCGAGCCTGCAATTTAGGGGAAACCGGCCTTCAGCCAGGAAATTTTTCTATCGAAAAATGTTATAAATTTATCTTTGAAAGGAGGTCTTTGGGGGTATTTTTTTGTAAGCTTTAATGGAAGTCTAGGGAGCAAACGAAATATACCTCCCCCTTAAAGTGTCATCAAGCTAACCTGGCAGACATTGGTAACTTCCCTTTCTATATATTTGTATAGCCAATAGTAACCCTTTGAGTACCAGCGACGTGTGTTTTTATCATCTATATATTAACTGAAGGCGACGCCACAAGAACCGTATAGAAAGGGCATTATATTATAGGAAGTGTAAGAACGAGCCAGCGTTGCCAATTTCTAACCAGGTTAAGGGGAGGCCCAGACGCGTGTTTTTTTTCTTTTTCTGGACCCCCTTCTCCCTAATGTTTAAACTCCCACTAGTTTTTGATATTATAAGACGTTCGGCGCCCATCGTTTGGCGCTTTGAACACCTTTCGCCTCCCCTTTCGTTGTCAATTTTAAGACCTTTCGTGCCCATTTAGGTGTCGATTTTTTCCTGGAAGCGATAGCGAGTCTGCAATTTTAAGAGTAATCGGCCTTCGGCCGGTAAATTTTTCTATACCGAAAAATTTACAAATTTATCTTGAAGGGGGATCTAGGGTTTTTTTTTCTAAGCTTGATTTAGGTCTAGGGAGGAAACTAAAAAAATATATCAATACATTAATTAATAGACCAAACAAACGGTCTGCCTCCCCGTAACTGGAATACACTTTAATTTATCCAGACTGAACAATTAATTACACGTGTCATGGAATTGGCTGTCGTTTTGAAGTGATTAATTCTGATTACTTTTTACAAGTTAATTATTCGGCTCTTGACTATCCAATGCTCTAGTTAACCCTTTCAAGATCCTACGCATTTCTGTTCGGTTTTTCTGGCACTTATTTGACCGATTTATTTTCAGATTAACACGGGTCTATGGAAGTCAGATGGTTAATTGAGGTAGTCCCTTTACCCTTAGAGTCAGAGGGTTAATTGAGGTATTCTTTACCCTTATAGTCAGAGGGTTAATTGAGGTAATCCTTTACCCTTATAGTCAGAGGGTTTAATTGAGGTAGTCCTTTATACCCTTATAGTCAGAGGGTTGATTGAGGTAGTCTGTACCCTTATAGTCAGAGGGTTAATTGAGGTAGTCTTTACCCTTATAGTCAGAGGGTTAATTGATGTAGTCACTTTACCCTTATAGTCCAGAGGGTTAATTGAGGTAGTCTTTACCCTTATAGTCAGAGGGTTAATTGAGGTAGTCCTTTACCCTAAGAGTTTCCCACAGAGCATTCCTAAACTGCATAGAAGAGTCTATTGACAGCCAGAATAAACTGTAAAAAATGGGCCATAATCTTCAAAGGGTTAAAATCACAGGAGGTTTTTTTTTCCTATAAGGTGCAATGGGCAGATGTTTTTTGGTATCATTATAGATCACTTTGTATTGCTTTCGGTAACTAAACTGAAGGCAGAATATTTGAATATTTGAAATGCTTAAATTTTAAAGAACGCCTTTATACTCCTGCGCACCAGAATTGCAAACATTAAATAAAGTAGTATATATAGTTATAGTAATATCTATATCTATATATATATATATATATCTATATATATATATATATATATATATATATATATATATATATATATATATATATATATATATATATATATATAGTTTACACGAACCACAGCACATATCGGACAGGGATGTAGTCCAACGCCGGAACATAGTGAAACACGATGTGTTTGCATCTCCGTAGAGTTATTACGATTTTCCTACACCATCGGCTCAGAAGGGTTACTAGGGGACATTTTTGCCTAGGAAGCTGTCTATATATATATATCTATATATATATATATATATATATATATATATATATATAGACTATATATACTTAAATATATATATATATATATATCGATTTATATATACCGGTTATATATATATATATATATATATATATATATATTAAACAAAACAAACGGGGAAAACCCTCGTATGATTCTGAATTAATGCGTAATTTATATATATATGTGTTTATCCGTCATACCACTTCTTATATATGGTACCAAACCTCCATGAATCTATTTACCGTCATATTCTAGAATTCAATGAATGAGGATTCAATGTCTATATGTGAATTCCAAGATGTTGTGTTCAGTTTACTTATTCTGCAAAACAAAATAAATGTTTCATAATGTTACTACTCATACACCTCAACTTACGACTTTACTACCGTATTTAACCTACTACCTGGTGTATGATCATTTTATTATTAAACATTAAATCATTCTATTTGCATAAAGATTGCTGTAATAAGTAACACACCCCGTTCTTAACATTAATCATCAATTACACACCCCAATGCACTTGAATAAACTAATGAAATGTATATGGTCCTTCCGAGATTCGAACTCGGGACAGCACATCCAGAAACATAAGCATCTATATCAGCTTATACTATATTGGACTTAACATATTTTACTCTTTCTCTCTCCTACAGGTAAGGTTCAATATACTCAAGCTGAGAAAACTTAACCCTTTGAGTGTACCAGCACCTGTGAGTTATATTGCATTCCTAGCCTTTATTTAGAGGATATTAGGCAGCTTAGGAAGGATCTGTGGTAGTTACAGGGTTGGTTGAGAAGGTTTTGGAAGCCTTATTATTGCTAGATTTCCTTCCTAAGCTGAATACCATCGTCTAAAAGTTGTCAGAATATGATGAAAAGGACGTTCATGGTACTGGATGGGTTAACGGTAAGGTAAGAATGTTCGTCGAAAACACCACATATCTATTATGTACATATCAATTTGGCATCTATTGGACTAAAAGTAATGAGTCAGCATTTTTAAATATACAGTAAATCATCCATATTGTTTTAATGACATGATCGAAATTAATGAATTGTTATATCGTGCACGGATTAACTCCAGAAGATAATTAATCACATATCGCTTAATTTGATAATATATATATAACATATATAAATATATTATATCTATATATATATATCTATATATTATATATATATTATATATATATATATATATATTATATATATATTCATAGATGTTGTTCTATATAAAATTCGGAGTGAAGGATAAACATGGATAACGTTGGGTCATAAAAAGAAGATCAATAAATTGATATTACTAGATAAGTTTACAAACAGACCGACAGAATGACAGACAGACAGACACGACATACAAACGATACATAGATATATAGATAGATAGATACAGATAAACATCGTTGTAAAGCTCATGAATCCTTTATACAGTCAAGACCCAAAGTTACTTTCCAGTAAACCTTTGTCGTGAAGCGATATATATATATATATATATATATATATAATATAACCGGGCGGGGTTACTGATAACTTGAACGTGAAAGTAATTTGCATGCGAATTGTTAGGATGGGAAGAAATGGACAGGAGCGTCATGCCGGGTGTCACACGAGCGATTTTTCCGACAATTGTGGACTGGCCTCTTCTGAATTTAAGTTTATAAATATTTCTAACCTCCTAAAAATCCGCATTAAAGTCAGTTTACTTGTCGATTCCAAAGCGAAATTGCCA
>CM064525.1:13409515-13422015 GCA_032716605.1 Paralithodes platypus
ATAGATCTTTAACACTCTAACCATTACACCATTAAGACCGTTAAAAGTTAAGTACATGACTACGATTTGATATCCATTTATCGATTACTGGATATCAATCTAAGCATGCACTCGCACCCAGCTGTACACTGAATAGCCTAATGTTTAATTTTAAGTTGTAAAGGGAAAGCATATGTTAGGGAAGCCAAAGATATCTCTAAGGGTTGAGACAAATAATAATTAATTGGTATATAAAGATAATTATAAATCATTACTAACATCAACAATCAACAAGCGCACATTTCGAGTTTCCATCATTGTTACAGTTCCTACAGGCACAACAATCTCGGCTTTCCATAAGGGGAGTGGGTGGATTGGTCGTTGTTCGTTGGACCCCCCTTCGTCCTAATGTTTAGCCACATTTATTTTAATGTTCAGATTTGGCGGTGGACGTTGGCCAAAGTAGTTGGGCCGATGTTAAGACCTTTTCGACCCCATTCCTTTGTCAATAGTGAAGCCCTTTTCGTAGCCATTTTAGGTGTCGATTGTTGTTCCTGGCCTGCGATAACGAGGCCTGTTAATGTAAGAGAATACCAGGTCCTTTCCTTTGGCCGGGACATTTTTATATCGAAAAATGTAAACAAATATTTTGAAGGAGGATCTTGGGCGGGTGTTGTTTTTGTTATGAAGGAGGATTCTTGGGCGGGGGGTGTTTTGAGGAGGCGTCAGATCTTGGGCGGGTGTTTTGAAGGAGGATCTTGGGCGGGTGTTTTGAAGGAGGATCTTGGGCGGGTGTTTTGAAGGAGGATCTTGGGCGGGTGTTTTGAAGGAGGATCTTGGGCGGGTGTTTTGAAGGAGGAACCTTGGGCGGGGGTTGTTTGTTTTTTGTTGGTGTTTGGAAGGAGGATTCATTGGGCGGGTGTGTTTTGAAGGCTGTTTTGAAGGAGGATCATTGGGGGGTACAGGTGTTTTGAAGGAGGATATTGTGGCGGGTTGTTGTTTGAAGGAGGATCTTGGGCGGGTGTTTTGAAGGAGGATCTTGGGCGGGTATTTTGAAGGAGGATCTTGGGCGGGTGTTTGTCTTTATATTAGCTTGATGGAGGTCTAGGGAGTAAAACAATAAACAAATAAAAACACAATGCATAAATGAGCAAATAAAAACGACCCATCTCCCCTTAATTCAACAAATAAAAACGACCCACCTCCCCTTAATTCAACACGAACCTCCATCTTCCCCTTAAGTTTCAACACAATAAAAACGACCCACTCGTCCACGTAATTCAACACGACCCCATCGCCCCTCTAATTCAACTACGACCCATCTCCCCTTAATTCAACCCGACTCCCATCTCCGCCCCTTAAATTAATTCAAGACAACGACCATCTCCCTTAATGTCAACAAATAAAACGCCCCACCTCCCCTTAATTCAACACGAACCCCTCTCCCCTTTTGAAATTCAACAAATAAAAAACGACCCACCCTCCCCTTAATTCAACACGAACCCATCTCCCCTTAATAGTCAACAACGACCCATCTCCCCTTAATTCACACGACCCATCTCCCCTTAATTCAACACGACCCAAATCTCCCCTTAATTCAACAACGACCCATCTCCCCCTTAATTCAACAAACGACGCCATCTCCCCTTAATTCAACACGACCCAACCCATCTCTCCCTTAACTTCAACACGACCCACCTCCCCTATAATTCACAACGACCCATGCTCCCCTTAATTCAACACGACCCCATCTCCACCTTAATTCACCACGACCCATATCCCCTTAATTCAACACGGACCCCTCTCCCCTAATTCAAACACGACCCCATCCCCTTTTAATTCAACACGACCCATCTCTCCCCTTAATTCAACACTACCCCCTTTCCCCGGCCTCACTTCTAATTCAACACGCCCAATTCTCACCCTTAATTCAACAACGACCCATCTCCCCCTTAATTCAAACACGACCACCCATCTCCCCTTAATTCTACACGACCCATCTCCCCTTAATTCAACACGACCCATCTCCCCTTAATTCACACGACCCTCTCCCTTAATGCAACACGGACCCCCTCTCTCCCCTTAATTCAACACGACCCCTCTCCCCTTAATTCAACACGGACCCGAATCTCCCCTTAAGTTTCAACACACCCATCTCCTACCTTAATTCAACACGACCCACCTCCCCTTAATTCAACAAATAAAAACGACCCCTCTCCCCTTAATTCAACACGACCCACCTCCCCTTAATTCAACAAATAAAAACGACCCCTCTCCCCTTAATTCAACACGACCCCTCTCCCCTTAATTCAACACGACCCATCTCCCCTTAATTCAACACGACCCATCTCACCTTAATTCAACACGCCCCATCTCCCCTTAATTCAACACGACCCATCTCCCCTTAATTCAACACGACCCATCTCCCCTTAATTCAACAAATAAAAACGACCCACCTCCCCTTAATTCAACACGACCCATCTCCCCTTAATTCAACACGACCCATCTCCCCTTAATTCAACACGACCCATCTCCCCTTAATTCAACACGACCCATCTCCCCTTAATTCAACACGACCCATCTCCCCTTAATTCAACACGACCCACCTCCCCTTAATTCAACACGACCCATCTCCCCTTAATTCAACACGACCCATCTCCCCTTAATTCAACACGACCCCTCTCCCCTTAATTCAACAAATAAAAACGACCCACCTCCCCTTAATTCAACACGACCCATCTCCCCTTAATTCAACACGACCCATCTCCCCTTAATTCAACACGACCCTCTCCCTTAATTCAACACGACCCCTCTCCCCTTAATTCAACACGACCCCTCTCCCCTTAATTCAACACGACCCCTCTCCCCTTAATTCAACACGACCCCTCTCCCCTTAATTCAACACGACCCATCTCCCCTTAATTCAACACGACCCATCTCCCCTTAATTCAACACGACCCATCTCCCCTTAATTCAACACGACCCATCTCCCCTTAATTCAACACGACCCATCTCCCCTTAATTCAACACGACCCCTCTCCCCTTAATTCAACACGACCCCTCTCCCCTTAATTCAACACGACCCATCTCCCCTTAATTCAACACGACCCATCTCCCCTTAATTCAACACGACCCATCTCCCCTTAATTCAACACGACCCATCTCACCTTAATTCAACACGACCCATCTCCCCTTAATTCAACACATAAAAACGAGCCATCTCCCGTTAATTCAACACGACCCATCTCCCCTTAATTCAACACATAAAAACGACCCATCTCCCCTTAATTCAACAAATAAAAACGACCGACCTCCCCTTAATTCAACACGACCCACCTCCCCTTAATTCAACACGACCCACCTCCCCTTAATTCAACACGACCCCTCTCCCCTTAATTCAACACGACCCCTCTCCCCTTAATTCAACACGACCCCTCTCCCCTTAATTCAACACGACCCATCTCCCCTTAATTCAACACGACCCACCTCCCCTTAATTCAACACGACCCATCTCCCCTTAATTCAACACGACCCACGTCCCCTTAATTCAACACGACCCACCTCCCCTTAATTCAACACGACCCATCTCCCCTTAATTCAACACGACCCATCTCCCCTTAATTCAACACGACCCACCTCCCCTTAATTCAACACGACCCCTCTCCCCTTAATTCAACGAATCACAGAAACACAATTCAGCCTTTTTGTCCCGTCCACAAATTACTAAACACATTTATAATATTTCCAACATTTCGTCCGGTCCGCTGCCTATCCGAACTGTCCATTATGCAAATCCTGTATCCAACTTTACAATACGCATTTATCCCCAGGCGTACGAGGCGTCATTTTAACCCTTTCTTTACCAGCGACGTATTTTTTATTTTAGTCTAGCTATATTTAGACGATATTATGCAGCTTCAGGCCCCACACCGCCCCCCACCCTACCCCCCCCCCCCCCCCCCCCCCCCCCCCCCCCCCCCCCCCCCCCCCCCCCACCCCCCCCCACCCCCCCCACCCACCCCCCCCCCCCCCCCCCCACCCCTTAAGGGGAGGTTTTTAGTTGATTCCCTAGACTTCCATCAAGCTTAAAATTACTCCCCCCCCCTTGACCCCCCTTCAAGATAAATTTGTACATTTTTCGGTAGAAAATATCCCGGCCGAAGGCCGGTTTCCCTTAAATTACAGGCTCGCTATCGCTCGCCAGGAAAAAATCGCCACCTAAATGGCACGAATGGTCTTAAAATTGACAGAAATGGGCCGAGGGTTCTTAAAATCGCCAAACTAATGGGGAAAGCGTCTTTAAATCTCACAAGCAATGGGGCTAAACATGAGGGAGAAAGAGGTTGAGAAAAAATCCTCCAGGTGGAAATCTCCCCTTAACCACTTGCTTGATTTGTCATATATTTTCATACTTGTTTTTGTTGTTGTTGTTTTTATTGTTGTTGTTGTTGTTGTTTTTAAAGCTTAGTGTCTGGGTTTTGATATTTGTATTGTGTTTTTGTTTTGTTATTCCTAGTTACAAAGGGTTGATTAAGGGGAGATGTCCACTTGAGGGATTTTTTTCTTGACTCCTTTCTCCCTCATGCTTATCCCCATTGTTTTTCTAATTTTAAGAAGTTTGCCCCTTTATTTTGACTATTTTAAGAACTTTCAACCCATTTCTGTCAATTTTAAAACCTTTCGTGCCTTTTAGGTGTCGATTTTATTCTGGCGAGCGATAGCGAGCCTGTAATTTAAGAGGAACCGGCTTTCAGCCGGGACATTTTCTACCGAAAAATGTACAAATTTATCTTGAAAGGGGCTCAAGGGGGTGTAATCTTAAGCTTGAAGGATATCTAGGGACCAAACTAAAAACCTCTCCTTAAGATAGTTGGAAGCTGTTTAACCCCTACAGTACCGGTGACGTCTTGTTCTTAAAATTGTGGCAACTATTAGACGATTTTGTTCAGATTAGGAAGGATCTCTAGCAATAAAAAGGCTTCATACTATCTCAACCAACCCTTTTAGCTACCGCAGATCCTTCCTAAGCTGCATAATATCGTCTAAATATAGCTAGAATAAAATATAACACGCGTCGCTGGTACTCAAGGGGTTAATTACCGGAGGCCCATCTTAAACTGAATAAAATCGTCTAATCGTAGCCAGCATAAAGTTAAAAGGACGTCGCCGGTACCGAAGGGGTTAAATGTAGTTAGGCTAAGTCTCAAAATATTATTCGGCTTAGTATGCACCTCTGGGAACCGACTGGGTAGAGATTATCCCAATCAATCCTTTGACTCGCACTTTTGTGACTGGCATGAATCGGTTTTATGACAATTTCGGTAAAGAAGGGTTTATTTGGTCAATTGTCGTCCTAACGTTTCCCAATAGTTTTTTTTTTTCAATACTGTACCGGTGACGTCCTTTTTTTAATACTGTACCGGTGACGTCCTTTTTTTAATACTGTACCGGTGACGTCCTTTTTTTAATACTGTACCGGTGACGTCCTTTTTTTCAATACTGTACCGGTGACGTCCTTTTTTCAATACTGTACCGGTGACGTCCTTTTTTCAATACTGTACCGGTGACGTCCTTTTTTTAATACTGTACCGGTGACGTCCTTTTTTCAATACTGTACCGGTGACGTCCTTTTTTCAATACTGTACCGGTGACGTCTTTTTCATTATATTGTGGCGACTGTTAGATGATTTTATTCAGTTTGCGAAGGACCTCTAACCATTAAAAGGCTACACACTCTCAATTAATCCTTTTAGCTACCACAGATCCTTTCTAAGCTGCATAATATCGTCTAATAGTTGCCGGAACACAATGGAAAGGACGTCACCGGTACAGAGTGGGTTAATCGGTAAAATCCCATTATCCGGGGAATATACTAACCAATTTCCTCAAAACGTATTTATCTATTCTCGAGATATTTTGCGAACGTAATCAAACACAGACAAGCAAACACATGTTCTTTGCGCATAAATAGAACAAACGCAAAAGGTTGGGGAACATTAGAAACTAGGAATAATTAAACAATACTACAAAACAAATATAAAAAAACAGACATTAAGCTAACCCCCCCAAAAGTAAATAAATAAATATATAGGTATATATATATATATATATTTTTTTTTTTTTTTTTAAGGTAAACGAAAAACGAAAATGATACGATATACAATGTATGAAAAATCTAAAACAAAATATCCAGCGAGTGTTAAGAAAGGGAAGGGTGCGTGCTTTTTGTCTGTCTGGTGATGGATTGGGAGTTTTGTATCGGGGTTCTTTTTTGTTGATCACCACTCAGACACACAAAGAGAGAGAGAGAGAGAGTGTGTGTGTGTGAGATATATATACCGGTATATATATATATATATATATATATATATAGAGAGAGAGAGAGAGAGAGAGAGAGAGAGAGAGAGAGAGAGAGAGAGAGAGAGAGAGAGAGAGAGAGAGAGAGAGAGAGGTAGAGAGAGAGAGAGAGAGAGAGAGAGAGAGAGAGAGAGAGAGAGAGAGAGAGAGAGAGAGAGAGAGAGAGCGCAAAGGAATATTGATGCTGGTGGCAAGTACAAACAACACATGAACCGAATCCAAGTTTGCACAATTTCTACAGTTCATACAAACAACCTCTGCCTTTCCTTTACTGTAGTTAAACAACAAAATAACCATATTTAAACAAAGCAGACAAATAAACAACGAGACATCCACAGAATCCGAATTTGCATAATGTCTACAGTTCATACAGACAAACACACACTCAGCCTTTCCTTTACTGTAGTTCAACAAATCAGGGAAACACGATTCGGCCTTTTTGTCACATCAGAAATTCCGGCAGCCTCAATTCCGTGTTCCCGATATTCCGAACGGTCCGGTTCCTGGCAGATCCGGCCGGTCCATTATGCTAATCCGATATCCAATGTTACAACCTAAAACTTTAACGGGGCGTCAGTTTTTTTTTGTTTTTTTCATGTTTAGCCCAATTAGTTTTCAGAGTATATGACGTTCGGCCCATTAGTTTGGCGATTTTAAGACCTTTCACCCTATTTCCCTGTCAATATTAAGACCTTTCGTGCTCTTTAGGTGTCAATTTTTTCTCTGGCGAACGATAGTGAGCCTGTAATGTTGGAACAACCGGCCTTCGGCCGGGAAATTTTTCTACCGAAAAATGTACAAATTAATTTAGAAGGGGGATCTAATGGATTTATTTATTTATTTTTTTATGGAGGTCTAGGGAGGAAACTAGAAAAATAACAAATACATGCAAACATCGCTCAAAAAGTAAACCATCTCCCCTTAAAAGTTTGTTTCATTATTTTGGTAAGAATTTCATATTTGGTGGGGAATTTTGTCGTATGTCGAGTTTTTGACAATTTAGGTTAAGAAAGCTTTTAGGGGCCGGAAGGTGGGGAATATACTCTCTCTCACTCTCTCTCTCTCGCTCTCGCTCTCTCTCGCTCTCTCTCTCTCTCTCTCTCTCTCTCTCTCACTGATCACTGATCGCTGATCACTGATTAGAGAACCTGGCGGAAATGAAAACATTTTCAGTTGGAAAAGGGAAAAAAAAAAAAAAAAAAAAAAAAAGTGAAGGTGTGCATGCCTTTTCCTTTCTAACTATACTATAAACTCCTTCGGCGATTTCCAAGCCCGTTATCAACTTCTAACTATTTCATGTACGGCAGCCGGAGGGAGCGGAGGGTGGGGAGATATTCATCTTTGCTATCCTTCCTTCCACTTTCTCTTAGGGTGCTATCTCTATTAGGATAAGTCTTCCACCTCGTAGGGATCTCTCTATGTATCTATGTAAATCTTCTCTCTTTCAGCATCGGAGGGGCCAAGGGGTGATGAATAATCTAAGTTTTAGGAGAGAGAGAGAGAGAGAGAGAGAGAGAGAGAGAGAGAGAGAGAGAGAGAGTATTTCTTTGTAAAGGTTGTCTGAAACAATCTGTAAAGCTTCCAATGGCAATACATTTAGTTCACCGTCTGTAATTGACTTTATACGAACATTGAAATAGCTTCATATATTTATCAGTAACGCTAAACAAATACAGATGAACTAAAACAAAATAGAGAGCTATCAAGGTACTTTACACCAGGCAAGATATAAATAGACAGATAGAGAGAGATAAATAAAGAATGTGTGTGTGTGTGCGTGTGGAATAAAACATATAATTAAGTACCCCACTAAACGTTTTGGTTCAACACAAAGAACACGAGTTGAGAGAAACAAAGAAAACGTACCTGCATTACGGTAACCAATGTAAAACGTACCCTGAATATAATTTTCTATAATTCAATATTTGGCATCTGATACAACATAGCCTTCAACTAAAGTTATCCAAAGTTCGGACCGATAAAAGGAGGTAAATACAAAATATATAAAGAGGATAGAACATACAGTAGATATTAATGAGCAGGAATTATTTATTTTTTTCTATGTGAGTGAGGGAGACAAAAGGCAGAACTGCCTGTAGAGAGTTCCTCCCCCCGAGTTGAAAGAGTGACAAGGCCAAAATCAAGGGACGTTCTAGCTAAAATGCCTGGACACACGGAGTTTGAAGCAATTTAAGTCATAGGAAGATGGAAAGGCTGATTCTTGGTGAGAGTTCCAGAGCTCAGCAATTGAATAGAAGAAAGACTGAGAATAACGTTTCACTCTTGGGTTGGAGAGTTGCACAGAGTAGGGGTGGGATTGTGTTGCAAGACGGGTACCACGTACCCTACGTAGAGGAGGTGGTATACACTGGGAAAGCTCCTAGGAACACTGATTATTGTAGTAGCGAAAGAATAATGAGAGATATGCAACATTGAGGTGAAGAGAGAGAGATTGCAGAGAGTCGGTGAGTGGACGGGAGTTAATGATACGAATTTCTACTTCGTCTAGGAGTTCGGTGTGAGAGGATCTTCCCCACACATGTGAACAATACTTAATACAAGGACGCACTGTGCCCCTGTACAGAGCAAGAAGCCGTGCAGTGGTAAAGAACCCCTTGAGACAGTTGAGCACACCCAGCTTCTGGGTGTGATATTGATTAATGATATTAAATATTTATTAATGAAGGAACTGTATTCGTCAGAAGGTCAATGGATACTTTTGACAACGTTGAATCCCATTGGTCTTTCATAAGCTGAACACAATGGTTTAACATAATCCAAAATATATGAAAACTGTCGGTATCGTAATGGGAGAGTTAACACACACACACACACACACACACACAAACACACACACACACAAACACACACACACACACACACACACACACACACACACACACACACACACACACACACACACACACACACACACACAGACGGATAACAATAAACATACAAAAGAAGACACCTAACGTTCATAACAAATAACAAAAGAAAAACTTGAGACAATAAGACAAACATGAAAGCGATAATAAACAAAAGAAACAAAAGAAACAAACACCCCTGGGCAGAAAGAAAGAATAAAGAGTGATATAAAAGAGAAGGGATAAAAGACAGAGCAAGGGCTGAGGGCGATGAGAGAGGGACTGGTTAAGTAAGTGTGTGTGTGTGTGTGTGTGTGTGTTGGGGAGGGGGGGGGAGGTGGAGTGTGTGTAGTTGGATTACTATATGGTCAAAGAGCTTCTGGGTCGCTTTACATAGTAGTGGAGGAGAGCTTTGTCTGCGCCTGTCGGTTATATATATACTGTATATATATATATATATTTTTTGTTTTTTTGTTTTTTTGTTTTTTCTATATTCCAACTTACTTCCTCTCGGGCATAGGCTGAGAGCCCTAACATTCACCGCTTTACAATGAACAGTGAAGCCCGTGAGGTCTTGTTCCAGTCTAGGGAGTGAGACATGTGAAGCACGTAGAGTACAACGAGCACCTGCCATCTTGCCTTCACATGAGGCACGGTGCTCACTCATGGCCCGAAACGACCCCATCTCTGAAGCCATCTCGTTCCCGTGCTTCACTGTCTCACCCCCTACACTCGGACTCTCACACTTACACACACACAACGCCACCTGTTGAGCAGATAACTCACCAGTTATATATATATATATATATATATAAGTTTATATGTATTCTTGCACCTTTTTAATATCTGTAAATATATGGTAAATGAGAAGAAAATTATATGCAAAAATGTGTGTGGGTGTGGGTGTGGGTGTCACAGTGTGTGTGTGTATGTGTGTCACAGTGTGTGTTTGTGGGTGAGTGGGAGTGTGTGTGTGTGTGTGTGTGTATGTATGTGGGTATGTGCTTACGTTGGTATGAATGCGTTTGCGTGTCTGTGTGTGTGTGTTTAGGCTGGTATGAATGCGTTTGTGTGTCTGTAGCCTACAAGTGTGACCTTCACCAACCAGACCTTGGATGAAAGCGCATCTAAATATGAGAGTGTGATCTACAACCAAAGAAAACCTTTCATGTTGGATATAGCCTAGTAGAAAATGGAAGGACATTTTTTGTGTATAGTTATGCATTATATTTAGCTTTATTCGGCAGACTGATATATTAATTTATTATTTAGTTTTCTCGCTAGACCTTCATCAAGCTTAACCCATTTAGTACCGGGGACGTCCTTTTTACTTTATCCTGGCTACTATTAGACGATTTTATTCAGTTTACAAAGGGCCCCCCAGCAATTACGAGGCTTCAAAATATCGTGCATGACACTTTTTACTATCACAGATCTTTCTTAAAATGCACAAAATCGCCTTAATATACCTAGAATAAAAGTAAAAAGACGTTGCCGGTACAGAAGGGGTTAACAACACTCCCTAGACCCCCACTTCAAGATAAATTTGTACGTTTTTCGATAGGGGGTAAGTCAACTAAGGATGCATTGTAAAAGGGTACATGGGTGACAGTAGTGACCAATTAGCTTTATATTGAAATTATTACTGTGCATCTACAGTGGTCTTAGGGGAGATCTCCACTTGAGGGATTTTTTTCTGGACCCCTTTCTCCCTCACGTTTAGCCCCATTGCTTTTGAAATTTTAAGACGTTCGCCCCATTAGTTGGATTATTTTATGAACTTTCGCCCCATTTCTGTCAATTTTAAGACCTTTCGTTCCATTTAGCTGTCGATTTTTTCCTGGCGAGCGATAGCGAGCCTGTAATTTAAGAGGAATCGGCCTTCGGCCTGGACATTTTTCTACCGAAAAATGTACACATTTATCTTGAAAGGGGGTCTAGGGGGTGTAATTTTAAGATTGATGGAAGTCTAGGGAACAAACTAAAAACCTCCCCTTATTTATTCGCTCATTTATATATATTTGTTTATCTCATATTTTGCTTTCCTCCCTAGACCTCCATCAAGATAAATTTTTAAATTTTTCGATAGAAAAATGTCCCGGCCGATGCTTGTTTTCTCTTAAAATTACAGACTCGCTATCGCTCGCCAGGAAAATACATCAACGCCTAAATGGCACGAAAGGTCTTTGATATTGATGTAGAAATGGGATGAAAGGTTTTAATATCGACAAACTAATGGGGTGAACGTCTTAAAATATGAACACTAATGGGGCTAAACATGAGGAAGAAGGGGGACCAGAAAATCGATCCATCTCTCCTTAAGGGGAGATCTCCACTTGAGGGATTTTTTTCTTGACCCCTTTCTCCCTCATGTTTAGCCCCATTGCTTTTGATATTATAAAACGTTTGCCCCATTAGTTTAGCGATTTTAAGAACTTTCATCCCATATTAAGTCCTTTCGTGCCATTCAGGTGCCAATTTTATCCTGGCGAGCGATAGCGACCTTGTAATTTAAGAGGAACCGGCCTTCGGCCGGGAAATTTTTCTACCGAAAAATGTACAAATATATCTTGAAAGGGACTCAAGGGGGTGTAATTTTAAGCTTGATGGAGGTCTAGGGAACAAACTAAATACCTCCCCTTATTAACAGTAAATCCCTCAATATGACGCTGTTACTTTCACTATATTGTGGCTATAGTCTATTCGCTGTAAGTAGGCGAGAAATCATGGCCTCTATCCTCTGTAACTCAAAAAGGGCTAGAGCAAATTGGCTGTAAATTTCCACATCTATTCCTTGACTGACTCTTCCCAAATGGTAGACATATTAGCTGGATTGCTCTAGTGGTTTTTGAGTTACAGAGGATAGAGGTCATGATTTCTCGCCTACTTACAGCGAATAGACTATAACACTAGACGATTTCATTTAGATTTGGAAGAATATATAGCTAAAAAAAGAAATACAAAATTAATGTCTCACCTGCCATAGATCCATCCGAAATATTGCTTGATCTGCAATACGTTATCATATTGAAAGGTTTAAGGGAGTCCCCACCTCGCTTTGTTTTTCTCTTGCTCTCCCTCTCTCTTTCGCTTGTATCCAATCGGCCCCATTCAGCCTACTGTTTTAAAACGTTTACCCCCATCCAGGTGTCAATATTTTCCTGGGGAGCGGTAGCGAGCCAGCATATATATATTTTCGTTTTGACAGCCAGTTAAATTTGTACATTTTTCGATAGAAAATTGTCTCCGGCGAAGCCGGATTTCTCCATACAATGCTGGCTCGCTATCGCTCGCCAG
>CM064525.1:13427015-13575352 GCA_032716605.1 Paralithodes platypus
ACAGTTGTAATGTTATTTTAAGGATATGTGATAACAGTTTTAATGTTATTTTAAGGATATGTGATAACAGTTGCAATGTTATTTTAAGGATATGTGATAACAGTTGTAATGTTATTTTAAGGATATGTGATAACAGCTGTAATGTTATTTTATGTATTACCGGTACATTATAGCTAACATAAGTGATTGATATGTGTATTATAGTCAGCGTCAAAAGTGAAGGCCTATGAATGATCGATTTTGTTGTTATACTGTAAAGCTATAAGCAGCTATAACACAGACGGAAAACCTAGATAACATAAGCTCCGAAATATGCTGTGCTGGGCCAAATGTAACCAATATGGGGTACACCTTAGTTGTGGCGGGGATAATAAATTAATTATCAATAGATTATCCCTTCCTTCCCCCCCCCCCCGCTAGACCCCCCCCCCCCCCCCCTTGACCCCAAGCCATGATTTCCTTCTTTTCCACCCATCTGAAGATTCTGGTCCCCTTTCTTCCTCATGTTTATCCCATTTAGTTTTCAGATTTTAAGACCTTTCGCCCCATTTTTCTTCAATATTAAGACCTTTCGTGACAATTAGGTGTCGATTTTTTCCTGGCGAGCGATAGCGAACCTGTAATGTTAAGAGAAACGGCCTTAGGCCGGGAAATTTTTCTACCGAAAAAATGTACAATTTTTTCTTAAAAGGGGGTCTAGGGGGTGTATTTATAAGCTTGATGAAGGTATAAATGTAACCAATATGGAGTACACCTTAGATAATAAACGATCAATAGTTTACCCCTTCCTCCCGCCTCACCCACCATCTCTCCCGCCTCACCCACCATCTCTCCCGCCTCACCCACCATCTCTCCCGCCTCACCCACCATCTCTCCCGCCTCACCCACCCACCCATCTCTACCCCGCATCCATCCCACAATCTTCTCCCGCCTACCCACAACTCTCCCGCACCCACCATCTCTCCCGAACCACCACCCTCTCCACCCACCATCTCTGCCTCCCCCATCTCTCCATCCATCGTATACCCCCCCCCCCCCACCCCCCCCCCCACACACACACACACAACAGAGAGCCTACAGAAAAAGTGGGGGTCGCGCCATCATAAATCCTTGGTGTAATGGATAACTGAGGAGGGGAAGGGTACATCCATAACAGATCCTTCATGTTCATATGTGGGACCGGGTAAATCAAATATATACCTCGCCCTATGTAGGACATATAATATTATCCAATTTGAGTTATAGGATTTGTTTTTCCGTTCCAATTGATATTGAGCGTGGTGGTAATTTACGTAATTGGACTTAATCTTGCATTTGTTTTCTCCGTCAATTACATATTTATGCAGTGTGCTTTATGTCCTTGAGATGTTTGTGTTCATGTGTAGGCCTATGTAAGCAGATTTTTAAAAAGATAAATCCAATTGAGTTCCCCCTAACTTAGTCACTACTCTCGTTTAATATCAAAATATAAAGCATTAGCTGCTTGTCAAATTACCGGTACCTGATTACGTGACCTTAAGGGGAGATTTCCACTTGAGGGACTTTTTTCTGGACCCCCTTTCTCCCTCATGTTTAGCCCCATTGCTTTTGAAATTTTAAGACGTTCGCCCCATTAGTTGGATTATTTTATGAACTTTCGCCCCATTTCTGTCAATTTTAAGACCTTTCCTTCCATTTAGCTGTCGATTTTTTCCTGGCGAGCGATAGCGAGCCTGTAATTTAAGAGGAATCGGCCTTCGGCCTGGACATTTTTCTACCGAAAAATGTACACATTTATCTTGAAAGGGGGTCTAGGGGGTGTAATATTAAGATTGATGGAGGTCTAGGGAACTAACTAAAAACCTCCCCTTAAGTCCTCGAATATACAAAACGCTGCCGGGTGACGTGGGATAAGGTAGCACATTTTCTATTGCCAGTGGTCTTAAGGGGACAGTGGCCGGTTTTCTGGACCACTTTCTTCCTCATGTTTAGCCCCATTAGTTTTCAGATGTTAAGATGTTTGCCCCATTAGTTAGTCGATTTTAAGACCTTTCGCCCCATTTCTTCGTCAATATTTAGACCTTTCGTGCTATTTAGGTGTCGATATTTTCCCTGGCGAACGATAGTGAGCCTGTAATGTTGGAAGAACCGGCTTTTTCTACCGAAAAATGTACAAATTAATCTAGAAGGGGGATCTAATGGATGTTTTTTTTTTTCAATTTGATGGAGGTCTAGGGAGGAAACTAGAAAAATAATGAATACATGCAAAAATCGCCCAAAATGTGAACCATCTCCCCTTAATTCTCGTGGCAGTGGACACGAATGAATCGCCTACCTGAACCTCTGTCAGCTAGCATCCCTCCTCCCACTCAACACCACATTTACTAATATACCGGTACTTCTCAACTCCATCCCTCCACCTCACTTGGGCATAACCTTTTCATAACCTCAACCGTTTTATGTTGGAATTCCTCTCATCCAATGAATCATTATTGAAGTGCTCCATCAGACGGCATTTCCTTGATTTTATTCCAGTTATTAGCTGGGAGGGTTTTATCCTTCAAAGGATGGCCATTTCTGATATAGAAGTTTTCGCAAACAATTTAACAAAGATTTTTTTTTTGTATTAGTTTCAGGTTTCGTTATATGATCATAAGAAAAATAAAATAAAAATAAATAAGGAGGAGTTTCTTGATGTAAGTAAACATACAACTCAATACAGTAAACATACAACTCAATACAGTAAACATACAACTCAATACAGTAAACATACAACTCAATACAGTAAACAACACTCAATACAGTAAACATACAACTCAATACAGTAAACATACAACTCAATACAGTAAACATACAACTCAATACAGTAAACATACAACTCAATACAGTAAACATACAACTCAATACAGTAAACATACAACTCAATACAGTAAACATACAACTCAATACAGTAAACATACAACTCAATACAGTAAACATACAACTCAATACAGTAAACATACAACTCAATACAGTAAACATACAACTCAATACAGTAAACATACAACTCAATACAGTAAACATACAACTCAATACAGTAAACATACAACACTCAATACAGTAAACATACAACTCAATACAGTAAACATACAACTCAATACAGTAAACATACAACTCAATACAGTAAACATACAACTCAATACAGTAAACATACAACTCAATACATTACAAAGAACACTACGTGAAGCAGAACACGTCACCTGCCCGATATTCCAGAAAAGAAAGGAAAGGTGAGGGTGAGGAGGATTCCAACCAAGGCTAAAAATATCACCAACTTCTGTTACACTAAATTATTTATGGTGTCATATTAGAATGTAAAACTTGCAAAATATACAAACCAACACAGGGACGACACAATGTACAGACAAAGAACTTCTCAAAATCGCTATGTGGAAATAACGCTTCAGCAAAATAATGTTTTGAAATATAAGAACACAAAACCACCACATCACTACATGAGCAAGTGAATCTGTTTCCCAAGCAAATTAATCGCACATGTAAAAACGCACTCTCGTCATGTTCAAGGAATTAGACAAACTTATTCAGATTAGGAAAGCTTTATCACAGTAAATAGAAGGACACAATATTGGGATACCATAAAAGCCTAGGTGAAGTATTATTTAACGATATTCCGGTTTAGATTTTGACAACTTTATCCAGCTTACGAAACCCATTAGGTAGTGGAGGAAGTGATTATATTTAGTAAGTCAGTGCCAAAGTTAAGGGGAGATGAACCGGTGTTTGTGGCCCCCTTCTCCCTCGTGTTTAGCCCTATTGTGTTTTATATTTTAAGACGTTTACCCCCATTAGTTTGTCGATTTTAAGACCTTTTGGCTTATTTCTTTGTCAATATTAAGACCTTTACCTGGTAATTGGTGGAGGCCCTTTTGAAACTGAATAAAATCGACTAATAGCAGCCTGAATAAAGTTAAAAGAACGTCGCCGGTACAGAGGGGATTAAAAATACATTAATATATACAATAAATAGACCTAAAAAAATAACTACTGTTCCCTAGAGAGTAAATTTGTAAGCTTAGCTAGAGAAAATGTGCAACTTTTGGATGTGGCGTATTTCTTGGGGGGGACCACTTCTTGTCGAGATATCTGGCTTTAATATCACGAAAATATGGCTGGCAGTAAGTTTTGGGAGGCATTGAAAAGAGAGAGAGAGAGAGAGAGAGATAGAGCGCGCAAATGCGAGAGAGAGAGGGAGTGTGAGAGAGATAGATAGATCGAGAGAGAAAGAGAGAGAGAGAGACCGACCGATCGATCGACAGACAGACAGACAGACAGACAGACAGACAGAGACAGACAGACAGACAGACAGACAGATAGATAGATAGATATATAGAGAGAGAGACACACACAAGCACACACACACACACACACACATCCCCCCTTTAACAATGGTCGGAGTATTTATTAACGATGTGATAATTACACTACACACAGTATGCAGGGGAATCAGGGCTCCGCTGAAATATGTCCAAACTATTTTCAGATAACGTTCACATATCATGGAGGGATCGGGTGGGTGGGGGAGTTATTTTTCGCAACCCAGATCTGATTATTAGTAACTAAAATCAATAATTCTCTGAAAATCTTGATAGTAAGTTTTATGCCTAGAAATAAAGACATTGACTTTAGACTCTGGCGGGCTCATATAAAGAGAGGGTGGAATTAATTACGGGTCAACTAACGGAGATTGTTGGTAGCGGGAGGCGGGAGGAAGAGGAAGAGGAAGGAGAGAGGAGGAAGGTAAGAGGAGGAAGAGGAAGGAGAGAGGAGGAAGAGGAAGGAGAGAGGAGGAAGGTAAGAGGAGGAAGAGGAAGGAGAGAGGAGGAAGGGAAGAAGAGGAAGAGGAAGGAGAGAGGAGGAAGGAGATGGAGAGAGGAGGAAGGAAAGAGGAGGAAGAGGAAGGAGAGAGGAGGAAGAGGAAGGAGAGAGGAGGAAGGAGAGAGGAGGAAGAGGAAGGAGAGAGGAGGAAGGTAAGAGGAGGAAGAGGAAGGAGAGAGGAGGAAGAGGAAGGAGAGAGGAGGAAGGGAAGAAGAGGAAGAGGAAGGGAAGAAGAGGAAGATAAAGGAGAGAGAAGGAAGGGAAGAAGAGGAAGAGGAAGGAGAGAAGAGGAAGGAGATAGAATGAAGGGAGGGAAGAGGAAGGAGAGAGAGGAGGAAGGGAAGAAGAGGAACAGACGGAGGATAAACAAGGAGAGAGGAGGAAGAGGAACATGCAAAGATTAAAAAGGGAATTTCAACAGTGGTCAACTTGTGGAATAAATTTCCTAGAAGCATTGTAGAGTGCCATACAGTCCAAACATTCAAATATCGACTTGACAAATATCTTGCCATGAACCCACGACTGACTGCGTTTGTGCCCGAGTAATGTGACCATTTTAGTATCGTACATAGTAATATAATTTAGTTTTTCTGACCACAGTCATTGTGGAGATGAAGACTTTCAGTCTGATTTTTTTTACAAGCAGCCTAGTAAGGCCTAGTAGGTCTGTTGTTGCTTGTTTTCCTTTGTATTCCTTTGTATTAGAAAAAAAACTTGCGTGAGGGGAAAAGAGTGAAGCAAAAAGGAGAGAGAGAGAGCGTGAGAGCGAGCTAGAGAGAAAGGGGAGGGGGGGGGGAGAGCTATGTAAAATAAATTATACAAAAATACACTGCATTGGTGAGCAAGAACACAGGCCAAAACACCGCTGTAACACCAGGACACCCAAAACATCCCCCACCGTATCAATAAATATAAGCCAGATCGGAAGCCAGGGGAAGGACACCACTATAACATTTAGTAGTAACCACAATACGGAAGTTCTCACTGGGGTTGTATATTTTAGTAAAGGAACAAACTACAAAAGAAAGTCCCGAAAAAAAAAGGTAAAAACATACACCTGGGAGACTGAGGGTTCTGGTAAAAATGAAAACAGATCCGGATGTAACCAAGCTATAATAAACAGGTAGATATTGTAACCAAGCTATAATAAACAGGTAGATATTGTAACCAAGCTATAATAAACAGGTAGATATTGTAACCAAGCTATAATAAACAGGTAGATATTGTAACCAAGCTATAATAAACAGGTAGATATTGTAACCAAGCTATAATAAACAGGTAGATATTGTAACGGTTGAAGGACAACAATCAAATGTCAACATGCTCATAAGAACTTCACACATGCGCGCGTAACCAATTACCACGAATTTACGAGTTCGAAATAGTACATTATGCAATGGATTCATTATTGCAATGTATTTCCAATACAAGCATTATAACCAAATACTTCACACAAACGGCACCAACATGCATTACTCTTACTCAATAGTCTTAATCTACACATAATAGTCCTAATCTACACATAATAGTCCTAATCTACACATAATAGTCCTAATCTACACATAATAGTCCTAATCTACACATAATAGTCCTAATCTACACATAATAGTCCTAATCTACACATAATAGTCCTAATCTACACATAATTTTCGAGAAGTAATCTGATTGGCATGCCCAAAAAACCCTCGGAAACATATCCATAAAATAAATAGATGTGGAAATTGACAGCCAATTTGTCTAGCCCTTTTTGAGTTACAGAATATAGAGGTCATGATTTATCGCCTACCTACAGCGAAGAGACTATACCTACCCAATATTTCCAGGAGAATAATACTTTCAGTGGTGACCCAAATCGGTGGATTACTGTATATCCACTGAAGAAAATGCACATCATAATGTCAACATTGACATGACAAAAAAAACTTGGGGCTACAATACTCCAATCTATGGATTAAAACTTGGGGCTACAATACTCCAATCTATGGATTAAAAACTTGGGGCTACAATACTCCAATCTATGGATTAAAACTTGGGGCTACAATACTCCAATCTATGGATTAAAACTTGGGGCTACAATACTCCAATCTATGGATTAAAACTTGGGGCTACAATACTCCAATCTATGGATTAAAACTTGGGGCTACAATACTCCAATCTATGGATTAAAACTTGGGGCTACAATACTCCAATCTATGGATTAAAACTTGGGGCTACAATACTCCAATCTATGGATTAAAAAAACAATTGCAGAATACTGTGCACCTTCATGTCGAACAATTGCAGAATACTGTGCACCTTCATGGCAAACACCAAATTGTCAACCTTGGAACAGTCAGTTGAGGGTGACGGTCTTATAATCTATATCCAATCTGTATTGCTAATTTAAATGGTATATATACCGTACATAATGACGCAGACAAATGGTATATATACCGTACATAATGACGCAGACAAATGGTATATATACCGTACATAATGACGCAGACAAATGGTATATATACCGTACATAATGACGCAGACAAATGGTATATATACCGTACATAATGACGCAGACAAATGGTATATATACCGTACATAATGACGCAGACAAATGGTATATATACCGTACATAATGACGCAGACAAATGGTATATATACCGTACATAATGACGCAAACAAATGGTATATATACCGTACATAATGACGCAGACAAATGGTATATATACCGTACATAATGACGCAGACAAATGGTATATATACCGTACATAATGACGCAGACAAATGGTATATATACCGTACATAATGACGCAGACAAATGGTATATATACCGTACATAATGACGCAGACAAATGGTATATATACCGTACATAATGACGCAGACAAATGCAAGGCTACATTTAACACTAAAATAGAAAAGAAAAACATTGCAACCAAAACCACGATAATTATTGAAATGGGTTGAGAACAAAATTAGTCCTACATTCTACCTTATGTTGTATTGAGAGAGAAAAAATATGTGAAATAGAACAAGAAAAAGAACGGTGTAATGCAAATACAATGTGTGTGTGTGTTGAGGAGAGAGAGAGAGAGAGAGAGAGAGAGAGAGAGAGAGAGACAGAGAGAGACAGAGAGAGACAGAGAGAGACAGACAGGCAGGCAGGCAGGCAGGCAGGCAGGCAGGCAAGCAGGCAGGCAGGCAGGCAGGCAGGGAGAGAGCGAGCGAGCGCGCGCCAGTTGGGGAAGAATAGGAAGCGAATTAGTGGATATAGAAAACGAGGCCGCAGAATATTTATAGGTGCGTTTAACACAGATAGCGCAGAATTATGAGGTTTTAAATATCCGAGTGTGAACAGTAAGTAGTGTATCAGCGTGAACACTAATATAACACACCAATCTGACCTTGCTGAACTATTTTGGGATCACTAAGAACACTACGGATTATTATACTACATTCGAAACCGAAATGGGTGATAATTGGTTAAGGTCAGAGGGCGTTTGTGTTTGTTTCATTACAAATCGATAATACAATGAGAAGAGAAGATATAATAGAACAATTAAAAATGATAATGAAGGTAAAAGAAAAATATACGTAGAGAAATAATGGTGGATCATATTATTTGGTCTGCCCCTTTCACACACTCACTCTCTCTCTCTCTCTCTCTCTCTCTCTCTCTCTCTCTCTCTCTCTCTCTCTCTCTCTCTCCTATGATCATTATACTAATATATACATGATCAGGTTCGGTGACGTCATCAGCGCACATCTGAGTAATACATTAATCCATATCAAAACCGATAAAACCTCTTATCTCTATATGGTATACATAAAACCTCTTATCTCTATATGGTATACATTAAAACCTCTTATCTCTATATGGTATACATTAAAACCTCTTATCTCTATATGGTATACATAAAACCTCTTATCTCTATATGGTATACATAAAACCTCTTATCTCTATATGGTATACATAAAACCTCTTATCTCTATATGGTATACATAAAACCTCTTATCTCTATATGGTATACATTTTATCACATCCAGAGTAGGTCAAGGTTTGTACACTCTGATACCATAGTCTCTACCCTACTCATAAGAATTAGTGGACCCATATGTTTTTATTTATGCAATTATAACTATCTGTATTGCTTGTTTGGATAAAATTTGGTTTTCATTAAATAGTATATATACTTTTTGTAGTTGATGTATAGAAAATTGTATTGATAATTTGGTTTCCCGAGATATACTTCCATAATTATAAATGGGTGAAGTGCGTGAATATTTATGAGTGGGCTGGAGACTATGGCATCCGAGTGTACAGTAATGATGAAAAGGTGTTTTATCTTCGCAACTTCAGCTTTATTTTGCTTGAATGAATATAAACGCCATTATGAGGAGGAGCACTTTATTGACAACGTTTCGCCAATATATCTTTTTCATATAACAAAAAAACAAAACACACACACACACACAAAAGTCAGCCAAACTTTAACGTAAACGTTTTGGTGATGTGTACTATTGAACGTTTTGGTGATGTGTACTATTGAACGTTTTGGTGATGTGTACTATTGAACGTTTTGGTGATGTGTACTATTGAACGTTTTGGTGATGTGTACTATTGAACGTTTTGGTGATGTGTACTATTGAACGTTTTGGTGATGTGTACTATTGAATGTTTTTGGTTTTCATTGTACTGTTCATATGAAATTATTGCATGAGAACACGACGTTTGAGTGTGACTGTATTATAATGTATTTATCCACATTACCCTCCTATAATATAATTCTCCTACTCGACTAGACAGAGAAACGGTTAAGGGAACGTTAAAGTGGCCCCGGACCCTGAGAATAGGAATTTTTAATTCGGGCGCTGTCTCGTGTCAGCCACACCCAGCAATGGAGTATATGCCTGAGTACATACATACATACATACATACATACATAGCCTCCTATAATAAGTAACCTCAGTAGATCGGCAGTTCCTTGGAAATTAGTTCTTCACTGCAATAATGAAACCCATATAAATTGCAACAAGTTAATATATAAACTGCAAACCAAGTAAACTGCAACAAGTTAATATATAAACTGCAAACCAAGTAAACTGCAACAAGTTAATATATAAACTGCAAACCAAGTAAACTGCAACAAATTAATATATAAACTGCAAACCAAGTAAACTGCAACAAGTTAATATATAAACTGCAAGCCAAGTAAACTGCACCAAGTTAGTTTTTCACAACAATCAACCAGTTTTGAAAGCTCACAATAATTAAGAGTTGCCCAAGTGGAGTTACTTCACTGACAGTCAGGGGGAAACTTTGTCACAGGTCAACATTTTATCTTTCCATGGATTGTGTTTGGAATATATTTGCACACCAATATTACGTAGGTTTATACAACACATAATATTGTAGATAGATATAATTAATACAGTATCTCTTATCTGCTAACTAAATATATATTAATAGCAGGTAGACAAATAATAGTATAGATAGGTAGAGTAAATACAATATACCTTATCTGGTAATTGAATGAACTGACGTATTTATAAAGTCATTAGTATTTATTAGTTAAGGAAAGTTCATCCGACATTAATCATACGGTATTGTATTGATATTGTCATGTATGTATGTATTTTTTGTATGTATGTATTTACTCAGGCCCATTCCCCATTTTTCCTATTTTTCTGGGGGTGGCCGATTCAAGACAGAGCCCGAATAGGGACAAAACACAACAGAAAACAATAAACACACAAAAACAAAACACAATATTGTCATGATAAGGGTATTTGTAAGTTGTAGTAAATACTGTCAATGTTATATCACACACATAAATACAATTTAGGTAAGAAAACAGCTGTCAACAGAATTTCGTCAACGTAATTGACAGAGAGTGAGAGTGAGTGAGTGAGTGTATTGCTTAACACACACGTCATACATAGTCAATGACAGGCCTCTCCCTTTGCAAACGGAGAAAGCATTTGCAACATTTCTCGCCCCGATTAAACACTACCGGCACTATTTCATTCAGAGATGCTTGCTGAAATGATGCAGTAAGTGTTGATATAGTATATTCATATTTTTAGGCCACTAGTCTTGACCTCTAACGTATGCTACTCAAAGACGACTTGAGTACCGTAATTGAGCTAATATTTCTACCATTTAGGAAGGGTTAGCCAGGGAATAGGTGTGGAAATTTACAGCCCAATTTCGTCTACTACTCAAAGACGACTTGAGTGATTGAACTAATATTTCTACCATTTAGGAAGAGTCAGCCAGGGAATAGGTGTGGAAATTGACAGCCCAATTTCGTCTACCACTCAAAGACGACTTGAGTGATTGAGCTAATATTTCTACCATTTAGGAAGAGTCAGCCAGGGAATAGGTGTGATAATATACAGCTCTTTTGCTCTAGCCCTTTTTTAGTTACAGATGTTATGGGTGAGGATTTGTGGCCTAGCTATAATGAATGGACTATATAGTAGACTGCTTCAGTACCATGATGCCGCCTTTTGTTAGGTTGACTAACATTTAAGGGGACAGTGGCCGGTTTTCTGGACCACTTTCTCCCTCATGTTTAGCCTCATTAGTTTTCAGATGTTAAGATGTTTGCCCCATTAGTTAGTCGATTTTAAGACCTTTCGCCCCATTTCTTCATCAATATTTAGGCCTTTCGTGCTATTTAGGTGTCGATTTTTTCCCTGGCGAACGACAGTGTGCCTGTAATGTTGGAAGAATCGGCCTTCGGCCGGGACATTTTTCTACAGAGAAATGTACAAATTAATCTAGAGGAGGGATCTAATGGATGTTTTTTTTAATTTGATGGAGGTCTAGGGAGGAAACTAGAAAAATAATGAATACATGCAAAAATCGCCCAAAAAGTGAACCATCCCCCCTCTATGATTTTATTCAGGCTAGAAAATATGTAGGTGAGTAAAATATGTAGGTGAGTAAAATATGTAGGTGAGTAAAATATGTAGGTGAGTAAAATATGTAGGCGAGTAAAATATGTAGGCGAGTAAAATATGTAGGTGAGTAAAATATGTAGGTGAGTAAAATATGTAGGTGAGTAAAATATGTAGGTGAGTCAAATATGTAGGCGAGTAAAATATGTAGGTGAGTCAAATATGTAGGTGAGTCAAATATGTAGGCGAGTAAAATATGTAGGTGAGTAAAATATGTAGGTGAGTAAAATATGTAGGTGAGTAAAATTGTAGATGGAGATCATATGTATTCCCTTTGAGGTCTCAAGGTACTAAATAAGCAGACTCAAATATTCAAGTATTAGCCAGAATAAAGTATATATGACTCAATAGTATTGGAGTGTTGAAGATAGCACTGGATAGTGCTATAGACGACGATGCGTTATGCTCTAAATGTCGGAAATGTCATCAAATGTGTAGGCTAAGTACGGCACTTGGTGTTTGAATGTTACAATATACGACACTTTTAAGCATAATAATGTGTATACACCCCATTATGATTTATATGTGTTGCTCATGTTATTACTTCAAGGGGGGTCACCGGTTTTTCTTTATCTTTCTCTCCTTATCTCTCTTTCCCTGGCTTGTATCCATTCGGCCCCATTCAGCCAACTGTTTTAAGACGTTTATTCCCATCCAGGTGTTGATATCTTCCTGGCGAGTAATAGCGAGCCAGCATTGTATGGAGAAATCCGGCTTCGCCGGAGACATTTTTCTATCGTAAAATGTACAAATTTAGCTTGCTGTCAACAACAAAAATATATATATGCTGGCTCGCGGAAAATATTAACACCTGGATGGGGGTAAACGTCTTAAAACAGTAGGCTGAATGGGGCCGAATGAATACAAGCCAAAGAGAGAGGGAGAGAAAGAGAATAAAAGCGAGGTGGACTCCCTTATAGAAGAATATTACATTATTGGTACAAGAAACACACAATATAACATTACGATAATTTAATGTACATAATGACATATTTATTTATTTTTTGCTGGCACACGTTCATATATTATGTATTAAGTATATTTACACTCAATAATTGTCTTTAGCCGTAATAATTGCCTTCCGTTTGGAATACATTTCACTGTTGGTTATATAGATGAAAGGTAGACTACATTTTCCTGACACGTGTTGTATTAAATGTATTGGAGATATACTGTTGAAGCACAAGCCCACACATACACGAGCAACACAATACTGTACAACACACACACACACACACACACACACGCACACACACACACACACACACACACACACACACACACACACACACACACACACACACACACACACACACACACACACACACACACACACACACACACACACACACACACTATTACCATAAATTATAAGACAATGCGTACATTCAAAAGACCAATGCAAGACAACTTACTCACTGGCCACCGACCATTACCTTCAAAAATATTATTCACAGAAAGTTATGAATATATAGTAATTATATATTTATACAGTAATTACATAATTATGAAAATAATTATGATGATGGTGGTGATGGCGATGAAAATGAAGATGATGGTATTATTATTACTGCTATTACACTACTACTACTACTACTACTACTACTACTACTACTACTAGTACTTTTTTTTTTCTTTTTTCTATGTGATTGAGGGAGGCAAAAGGCAGAACCGCCTATAGCGAGTACCTCCCTCATAGTTCAAAGAGTGACAGGGCCAAAATCAAGGGACGTTCGAGCCAAAATGCCGGGACACACCTGTTACATTTTTGTTCTTAAACTAAGTCGGGATTTGCAGAAGATAAGATATATGTGATTTTTTTTTTTTTTAACAATTACAAAATAGTTAACTGTTCCAGATACCATACTGAAGGCGATCTTAATGACATAATTAATTAACTGTGAGTGGTAAATAGAAACCCGGGGGTGGACACACATTATTGAAATTATAATATGCTTAATGGAAGGAATACGTGAAAAAGTTATCGTAAGTGGGGATTGGGTTCATTACTTTAGTGTCAGAGAGAGAGAGAGAGAGAGAGAGAGAGAGAGAGAGAGAGAGAGAGAGATACAATCAGATACAATACATAAATAAATAAATAAATAATGGGATAGAGAGAGAATGGGAGAGGAAGGGAGAGAGAGAGAGAGTAAGAAAAACAGAGAGAGAGAGAGAGAGAGAGGGAGGATGCACCTGATGTATTTTGCAATCACTACCGGACCTCCAGGAGGTGTTGACAGGGGTCATACTAGATCTACCTCTCTCTCTCTCTTTTTCTCTCTCTCTCTCTCTCTCTCTCTCTCTCTCTTTCTATCAATCATTCATAAATAAGCCTATGATAACTTCCCTTACCGCTTTACATAAACCATTACAAAATGATAGGGTGAATATGCTAGTAATCCCCTTCTAATATACCTTTACCATAACACTATATACACAGCCAGGTGATATTGGTTTAAGGGGAGGTGGGTCGTTTTTCTGGACACCCTTCTCCCTCATGTTTAGCCCCAGTAGTTTTCAGATGTTATGACGTTCAGCACAATAGTTTGGCGATTTTAAGACCTTGTGTCCCTTGTCTTTGTCAATGTCAAGACTTTTCGTGTCAATTATGTGGGGGGTTTTCCTGGCGAGCGAAAGCGAGCCTGTAATTTAAGAGGAACTCTATCTTGAAGGAGGGTCTAGGGGGGTGTTGTTTTAAAGTTTGATGGAGGTCTAGGGAGGAAACTAAAATAATTATAAACAAGATACATATATGAGCAAATAAATAAGCCCATCTCCCCTTAAATGGTATACTTCCAGCGAACTCTCCTAATTGTATTACTAATCAACGAACCATTCTCCTGAAAACGACATCCAGGAAAAACTGCGACTGATTTGCGATATGGAAGCGAAAACATGCTACCTCGTGTGTGTTGATTATATGTGGGTTATGATACGGTAACACGCATGTGCTGTATGTGTCCACGATGTATTATATTACCAGGAGCCTAAACGGGATCACATTATAATTAGTTTGTCGTGTATTCCTGTTGTCAGATACCTATGTGACCATATATCTTAAGGGAACCCAGCTCGTTTTTTTTTCTCTCTCTCCCTCTCTCTTTGGGTTGTATCCATTTGTCCCATTCAAGATGTTTATCCCCATCCAAGTGTCGTTTTTTCCTGGCGAGCGATAGCGAGCCAGCATATTATTTTAAATGGTTTTGAGAGCAGGCTAAATTTGTACATTTTTCGATAGAAAAATTTCTCCGGCAAAGCCGGATTTCTCCATACAATGCTGGCTCGCTGTCGCTCGCCGTGAAGAAATCGACACCTGGATGGGGATAAACGTCTTAAAACAGTAGACTGAATGGGGCCGAACGGATACAAGCCAAAGAAAGAGAAAAAGAGAAAAGGAGAGAAAAAAAGCAGGTGACCCTCCTTAACCTGATGGTAGGGTGCTGTTGTGATGCCAGTGTTAATAAGTTGTTCTACTAATAACATAGCATATTAGTATCTCTCTCTCTCTCTCTCTCTCTCTCTCTCTCTCTCTCTCTCTCTCTCTCTCTCTCTCTGAAATATATCTGGATTCGAAAAAGGTGGTCGTTAAAAGGAGTTCATAGGAATATTTCAAAACCTGAGCTCCATGATTGAGGCTAACGAAGACTTAAAGAATCACACCTCACCAGAAGATGCAACACACGATCCATGCAATCATGTTAAGGGCTATAATTCGGATGAGGTCCTAATAATATAAAATTGTATCATTTTAGGAGAGATTGAAATATTTGTGTATATACAGTATATGTGCATATTTGTGTATATACTGTATATGTGCATATTTGTGTATATACTGTATATGTGCATATTTGTGTATATACTGTATATGTGCATATTTGTGTATATACTGTATATGTGCATATTTGTGTATATACTGTATATGTGCATATTTGTGTATATACAGTATATGTGCATATTTGTGTATACACTGTATATGTGCATATTTGTGTATATACTGTATATGTGCATATTTGTGTATATACTGTATATGTGCATATTTGTGTATATACTGTATATGTGCATATTTGTGTATATACTGTATATGTGCATATTTGTGTATATACTGTATATGTGCATATTTGTGTATATACTGGATATGTGCATATTTGTGTATATACTGTATATGTGCATATTTGTGTATATACTGTATATGTGCATATTTGTGTATATACAGTATACTGTATGTGCATATTTGTGTATATACAGTATATGTGCATATTTGTGTATATACTGTATATGTGCATATTTAAAACAAGTCGGAATGTGGTCGAAAGTAATGCAAAACAACAATGCATGCAAGACACACAAACCTGACATTATTTTTCTTCCCAACTACTCCCTCTCGGGCATAGGCTGAGAGCCTGTACATTCAAGCGTTATACATTGAACGGTGAATCCCGTAAGGTCTCGTTCCAGTCTAGGGAGTGAGACATGTGAACCACTTTTAGCTGCAACCAGGCCCTGCCATCTTGCCTTCACAGGATGCAAGGGGCTTAGTTGCTCACTGCTTGAAGCAGCCCTATCTCTGAAGCTGCCTCGCTCCAGTGCTTCACTGTTTCACCGATCCTAGACTCGCTTTGAAAGCCACCTATTGAGTAATGAACTCGCTAGGCATTGTCCCTCTGTAGCATATTTTGATTATGGGAATATTCATACAGTGCTATTTAATCAGGGAACAATGAGGGTACTGTATTTATTTGGCGTTTTGGTGGGCTTTGTGTTAATGCACTGATACTAGGCTCAGCACAAATTCCATCCCAATAATATGTTTCATTGACATATCGGGATTCGAACCCGGGTCCATTGGATTACCAGTCCAGTGGCAAGACCACTCCACCACATCTCCCATGCAGACATTTGATAGACCAAAAATTGCAACGTGCAATATTTGTAACAAAATCATTACCAGCATTCATATTATTCCCGAAAGTGATAATAAGCACGAAAGGGAACTGTTTGCGCTTCTCTCTCTCTCTCTCTCTCTCTCTCTCTCTCTCTCTCTCTCTCTCTCTCTCTCTCTCTCTCTCTCTCTCTCTTTCCTTTTACATGTTCCTGTTCACAGTCATTGAGCTGTTGGCTAATCAGATGAAGGCTCTCCCGTGTTAATACAAACTTTGATATTCATATGCCCCTTGGGACCATTGGACATAATTAATGCTCAAACAACGTACGGAATCATTGTCTTGGATGAACAAATATCCAGTGTGGGGCCAAACTGCACGATATAATAACTGATGATGAGCTGAGGAGACGCTTAGGTATAAAGAGTATTAGCGAGGAGATGCGTACAAGTAGACTGGGGTAGTATGGACATGTGGAGAGAATGGATGAACAAAATTGGGTGAAAAAATGCAGGTCTGTGATTGTGGAGGGAGTTGCACCAAGGGATGGACTGAGGAAGACCTGGGATCGGACTATACGTGCCGATCTCGAATTAAAAAAACTTGACAAGTGAAGCAGCCCTTAACAGGGTTGCCTGGAACGCCGCCATTAAGACAAGAGCGAAGTTGCACGTATATGTGGATCACTCAGTCTTAAAATTGTATGTATGTATGTATGTATGCATGTATGTATGTATGTATGTATGTATGTATGTATTCACCACATTCTGAATTTATCGTCTCAGATAGAATGTAACTTTATCGACATCATTATACACACACACACACTCTCTCTTTGTTTGTCTTTCTCTCACTCACTCTCACTCACTCTCTCTATCTATCTATTTCTCTCTATCTATCTATCTATCTATCTATCTATCTATCTATCTATCTATCTATCTATCTATCTATCTATCTATCTATCTATCTATCTATCTATCTATCTATCTATCTCTATCATCTTTCCCCCAAAAATCTTTAATATCAAACCGTAAAATCACAAAGTTAGGAAATTCAATTCGTCATCATTAGAGCGCCATTATTAATTTCACTACTCGGGTCAGACAAAAACAATAATAGTCCTAATAGCAAGGGGGCATTAGAGTTCAAAATAGCCTGCAATACTGAAATTAACCCGTTCAGTACCAGCAACGTATTATGTATTTGGTTTCAGGTACATTTAGATGGTTTTATGAAGCTTAGGAAGCATATTATATGGTAGCTAAATGGATTAATTGAGATAGTTTGTAGCCCTTTTATTAGTGTATGTCCTTCCTAAGCTGAATATAAACGCTTAATAATACCCATAAATTCCATAATACAATTAAAAGGACGTCACCGGTTCAGAAGGGGTTATGAAAGGATTCAGACTTATAAATTGTTTTTATTTTAGTAGTAGTTGTTATTATTATTATTATTATTATTATTATTATTATTTTTATTTTTATTTTTAGTAGTAGTAGTAGTAGTAGTAGTAGTAGTAGTAGTAGTAGTAGTCGTCGTAGTGTTATTATTATTAATTAAATAATGTCCTTGTTTATATACCTTTGGGATTTAAGTGGGTGGGGAATTCCAGATATTGTTAAAAGGAATATAAATAGTTGAACATATTTGGCTGCCACACAATGTTAAATAATGTATTAACAGTATACTGTACTGTATATAGGGAGGCCACACGGGCTAAAACATGTCTATTCAAACATTGTAATTGGCCTGGATTATGCTGTAGGTCTTCAGAACAAGGACACACCGCTAGTAAATCGTTTATTTACTTTGCTTGTTCTTCCTCTGTCCAATTACTCTTCTTTCCTACTTTACTCCTGCTGTCCGGTCTGTATTTACTTTGTATTTATTTGGGTTTTTTCTGAAAAAATAACCAAATTTGAACCGCTCTGACAAGTTGAAACTAGACAAAATTTAAATTGCTGAACTATTTTGTTTTTCTTTGCAGTGCTTATTTGGCCAACTAATGATAAATCGTAAATCATAAATTAGTACAGAATATTACTTACAGGAATACAAGGCAAATTAATAAAATTAATAAAAGGCAAAAGCGGCCTCGGAAGGAACAACATATATGAACAGGCCTATGTTCCTGTGTACTCCTTCTTATAAATAGAACCCGATCGCTTAAAAAAAAAAAAAAGGCATAACAAAGAACAAGAAACACAAAAACAAGTCATAAATCTTTGAAAGCCCTGGGAAAAAGGGTGGAACTCCTAAGACCCCAGCATCGTAACTGTGAGATAGATAGATAAATAGATAGATAGATAGATAGATAGATAGATAGAGATATAGATAGATAGATAGATAGATAGATAGATATAATTTAAAGGAAAGTCTTTCGTATCACTAACTCCCGTCTACTCACCAACTCTCTGCAATCTCTCTCTCTTCGCCGAAATGTTGCATCTCTCTTGCTATTCTATCGCTACTACCATAATCAATGTTCCTTAGAGCTTTCCCAGTGTATACCACCTCCTCTACGTAGGGTACGTAGTACCTGTCTTGCAACACAATCCCACCCCTACTCTGTGCAACTCTCCAACCCAAGAGTGAAACGTTATTCTCAGTCTTGCTTCTATTCAACTGCTGAGCTCTGGAACTCTCTCCCAGAGTCAGTCTTTCCCTCTTTCTATGACTTAAATTGTTTCAAACTCCGTGTGTGCAGGCATTTTGGCTCGAACGTCCCTTGATTTTGGTCCTATCACTCTTTCAACTCTGAGGGAGGCACTCGCTACAGGCAGTTCTGCCTTTTGTCTCCCTCACTCACATAGAAAAAAAAAACCATTCATATACAAGTCTATTACATTACCGTATGGAAAAAAGTAGGTTCTATATTTCTGACTATTAGACTTATTTGGTTGGTAATGTAATTCCCAGTGAGTTAAGGGGAGACTGGCCGTTTGTTTGGTCTATTAATTCAGTTATTCATATATTTTTTTTGTTTCCTCCGTAGACCTCCATCAAGCTTAGAAAAACACCCCCTAGACCCCCCTTCAAGATAAATTTGTACATTTGTCGGTAGAAAAATATCCCGGCCGAAGGCCGGTTCCTCTTAAAATTGCAGGCTCGCTGTCGCTCGCCACGAAATAATCGACACCTAAATGGCACGAAAGGTCTGAAAATTGACAATGAATTAGGGCGAAAGGTGTTAAAATCGCCAAACTAATTGTCCGAACGTCTTATAATCTCAAAACTAGTGGGGCTAAACATTAGGAAGAAGGGGATCAGACAATCGGCCCATCTCCCCTTAAGCCTTGGAATATGGAGGGAATGGCCGGAATGGTAATAAGCTCGGAATAATGTGATATCATCTTAATAATGAGGTCTGTGTGTGTGTGTGTGTGTGTGTGTGTGTGTGTGTGTGTGTGTGTGTGTGTGTGTGTGTGTGTGTGTAATACTTAATGCACGACATGCTGATTAACTGAGAGTGAGCGAGAGAGAAATTAATAATGTGTGTGTGTGTGTGTGTTTGCGGGAGCGTGTGTGTGTATATGTGCGCGCGCGTGTGTATGTGAGTGTGTGCGTTGACATGGGGGCACATTGTCCTATGGGGGGTTTGGGGGGGGGGGGGGTCCTCTGGTGTCAATACAATGTCACACGAGTTCTATTTATCGGCATTTCTTATCGTTATTAGTGTGGCTATTTATCGCATTTCTTATCGTTATTAGTGTGGCTATTTATCGGCATTTCTTATCGTTATTAGTGTGGCTATTTATCGGCATTTCTTATCGTTATTAGTGTGGCTATTTATCGGCATTTCTTATCGTTATTAGTGTGGCTATTTATCGGCATTTCTTATCGTTATTAGTGTGGCTATTTATCGGCATTTCTTATCGTTATTAGTGTGGCTATTTATCGGCATTTCTTATCGTTATTAGTGTGGCTATTTATCGGCATTTCTTATCGTTATTAGTGTGGCTATTTATCGGCATTTCTTATCGTTATTAGTGTGGCTATTTATCGGCATTTCTTATCGTTATTAGTATAGCTATTTATCGGCATTTCTTATCGTTATTAGTGTGGCTATTTATCGGCATTTCTTATCGTTATTAGTGTGGCTATTTATCGGCATTTCTTATCGTTATTAGTGTGGCTATTTATCGGCATTTCTTATCGTTATTAGTGTGGCTATTTATCGGCATTTCTTATCGTTATTAGTGTGGCTATTTATCGGCATTTCTTATCGTTATTAGTGTGGCTATTTATCGGCATTTCTTATCGTTATTAGTGTGGCTATTTTAAGACCTTTTTGCTCTATTTCTGTGTTGGTTTTAAAACCTTTCGTGGCATCTATGTGTCGATAATTTTCTGGCGAACGATAACGAGCCTGCAAATTGGGAGTAATACTTTTACCGATAAATGCCAAATAAATCATCGAAGAGAAGTCTTTATTTTTTTTCTTCCAAGCTTGATGTAGGTCTAGAGAGGACACTAAAAAAATAATGCCGGTAATTAATCATAATAATAATAATGTATGTGTGTATACAGTATATATATATATATATATATATATATATATATATTTACTGTATATATAAATAAATGTGACTCGTGGAATTTGACTGGCATGGCGTATACATCCCGACCAGTAAACAATCTGGACAAACCCTTTCCAAGTCCATAAACAGCCGAGTTCAAGAGGCGCTCCAGAAAAATCCCTAGTTTCTTCCTGGGTAGGGTACAGACAGTGGGTGGTGGGGTAAATAGGAGGTGCGAGGCGATGGTTGGGGAACATAATTATGGTGGGGTGTTATTGGTGGGGTTGTCTGTGGGGAGACCTCTGGCATCTTTCTTTGAGGGGAGATTTATATTTATGTTGTACTATTTTCTGTTGTTATCATTTGTATTTAGTTTCCTGCCTAGACCTTCATCACCCCAGGAAATTTCTCCTCCCCTTGTAGACATCACCTACTAGATGAGACAGTCAAAGGGTCGAGGGAACGCGAAAGTGGTCCCGGACTATTAAGAATTGGAACTTTGAATGCTGTTTCTGTTCGGTCTCTGTCTCGAGTCGGCCACCCCAGCTATGGGGCATGTGCGTGAGTATATACATACTGTGCATACAATTCCACGGAAGTATTAAGCTAAAGCACATGTTCATTGCATATGACTCCGTTATCACAACTCTTTTCCATATTTACGCAAGATGGCTTCTGGTGTTACGTAGTTGAGGTTGTTTGGTGTCAGTAGCGGTATACAAAACCAGACAACCAGGGTGTGTACCAAGATGTCCGCCGGTTGGGATCTGTCCACACCCACTACTGCGCCTCCCCGGGGGCGTGGCGTCACAACAACCTACCGTTCTCCATAATGTTAACATTTCCGTATACACCGACACACACACAGCCTCAACACTGTCACAATACACTGTTTATCACTCTTACACTGTTTATCACAATACACTGTTTATCACAATACACTGTTTATCACTCCTACACTGTTAAATCACAATACACTGTTTATCACAATACACTGTTTATCACAATACACTGTTTATCACTCCTACACTGTTTATCACAATACACTGTTTATCACTCCTACACTGTTTATCACAATACACTGTTTAACACAATACACTGTTTATCACTCCTACACTGTTTATCACAATACACTGTTTATCACTCCTACACTGTTTATCACAATACACTGTTTATCACAATACACTGTTTATCACAATACACTGTTTATCACAATACACTTTATCACTCCTACACTGTTTATCACAATACACTTTATCACAATAAACTGTTTATCACAATACACTGTTTATCACAATACACTTTATCACAATAAACTGTTTATCACAATACACTGTTTATCACAATACACTGTTTATCACAATACACTGTTTATCACAATACACTGTTTATCACAATACACTGTTTATCACAATACACTGTTTATCACAATACACTGTTTATCACAATACACTGTTTGTCAGCCTCAGCATAACAGATTCACACTGACACAACACTAGGTAACTCATTCGCTTATATTCACACCTCATTCCCTTACATTCCCAGCTCATTCCCTTTACATTCACACTCATTCCCTTACATTCCCATTACATTCACGCTCATTCCCGCTCATTCCCGCTCATTCCCTTACATTCCCATTACATTCACGCTCATTCCCTTACATTCCCAGCTCATTCGCTCATTCCCTTACATTCCCATTACATTCCCTTACATTCCCTTACATTCCCATTACATTCACGCTCATTCCCGCTCATTCCCTTACATTCCCATTACATTCACGCTCATTCCCTTACATTCCCAGCTCATTCGCTCATTCCCTTACATTCCCATTACATTCACGCTCATTCCCTTACATTCCCATTACATTCCCGCTCATTCCCTTACATTCCCAGCTCATTCGCTCATTCCCTTACATTCCCATTACATTCACGCTCATTCCCTTACATTCCCTTACATTCCCTTACATTCCCTTACATTCCCTTACATTCCCATTACATTCACGCTCATTCCCTTACATTCCCAGCTCATTCCCTTTACATTCACGCTCATTCCCTTACATTCCCTTACATTCCCTTACATTCCCTTAAATTCCCTTACATTCCCTTACATTCCCATTACATTCACGCTCATTCCCTTACATTCCCAGCTCATTCCCTTTACATTCACGCTCATTCCCATTACATTCACGCTCATTCCCTTACATTCCCAGCTCATTCCCTTACATTCCCAGCTCATTCCCTTACATTCCCATTACATTCACGCTCATTCCCTTACATTCCCAGTGTCATAGTATTACATTACCATGCTGGATTGTTCACTAATACTGTAGTTTCATCAGCTAATGCCATTAGCCTGATGAAGCTATATGCGAAACGTTGTCAATAAGGGGAGATTAACACTTGATGGATTGTTTTCCGGATCCCTTTCTCCCTCATGTTTAGCCCCATTGCTTTTGAGATTTTAAGACTTTCGCCCCATTAGTTTGACGATCTTAAGAACTTTCGCCCCCATTTCTGTCAATTTTAAGACCTTTCGTGCCAATTGGCCACTTGCGAGTTTCTTTCTATAAGGAAGTTGGAGTCTTAGGCATCGATATTTAGCAGAATTAACAGCTAAAATACGATTGTAGTACATTTATAAATTCATAAAACCCAATTCAACATACTTTCTCTTAATCAGAAACCTAAATTATTATTGCGTTTCTGCTTCATATCGATGTTTACGGTGCTCACTTCCTTATAGCCCGAAACTCGCAAGTGGTCAATTAGGTGTTGATTTCTTCCTGGCGAGCGATAGCCAGCCTGTAATGTAAAAGGAACCGGCCTTCGGCCGGTGCAGAGTTCACTGCACAATTATAATATTTACAACCTCCCCCTCCCACATAACCAAGTAGTCCAGGCATTTTGACCTCCACGTCCCTTAAATTTGTCTCTCTCTCTCTCACTCATATGTCGTTGGGGGGGGGAGAGAGAGAGAGAGAGAGAGAGAGAGAGAGAGAGAGAGAGAGAGAGAGAGAGAGATACTCACTCAGCCTGCCTGTGGTCTCCTAATTTTATATACTGTATATATCTATATATATATATAAATAAAACTGGGCCAGCACACACACACAAGGGCCCTGGACCCCCCGCGGCCAGCCAGGTGCCGATAAATGATATAAAGAGTTTTGCATACACGACACAGCAGCAGCCCATAACTCGTTGCTTAAGGGGATGGTGCACTTTTTGCCCGATTTTTGCATGTATTCATTATTTTTCTAGTTTCCTCCCTAGACCTCCATCATTATTTTTGCATGTATTAATTATTTTTCTAGTTTCCTCCGTAGACCTCCATAAAAAAAAAACATCCATTAGATCCCCTTACAAGATTAATTTGTAAATTTTTCGGTATAAAAATTCGACCGCGTTCTTCCAACATTACAGGCTTACTATCGTTCGCCAGGGAAAAAATCGACACCTAAATAGCACGAAAGGTCTAAATATTGACGAAGAAATGGGCCGAAGGATCATAAAATCGACTAACTAATGGGGCAAACATCTTAACATCTGAAAACTAATGGGGCTAAACATGAGGGAGAAAGTGATCCAGAAAAGCGGCCCATCCCCCCTTAACATAGTCTCCGTGGGGGGGGGGGGGTCTCTGTTTACCTTACCACCTATTATACTATACCTTGTGTACGGCCACCCATTATAAGACTTCATTCACTCAATACCAACTTTCCCGTTTTTGTTTTCTTTCCGTTTCCTCCTGAACTTTCTGCCGCCTTCAATAGGTTTCCATTAACCCCTTCAGCACGATGACACCTTTTTACCTTTGATTCTGGCTAAAATTAGACGATTTTATACAGTTTAAGAAGGACGTATGTTATTCAGAGGGTTTATTGATATCCCTTTGAACCCTGAAAGCAAAATATTAACTAAAGGAAATCGTCTCGCGGTAACCAGAATATGATGGAAATTACGTCATCATACTGAAGGGGTTAATACCTGGTCTCGTATAACTACATGAATCAGTCTCTATGAAGTCAGCCATCTTTACGCTTTGTGATTATTAAACGCTTTAGATTTTACATATCGCTTTTTTAAACTACTTCACCCCCACTTCGTTTACCCTTTTCTGTTTCTCCCCTTTCCTCCCACCCACCCACCTACACACACACACACGCAAGCCCACACATACACACACACAGGCCCACACATACACACACACAGGCCCACACACACACACACACACCTGTGGTTCCTGTGGTTCCTGTGGTGAGTAGTTTCAGGCAGTAGTTGCTGCCCGTGGCCACGCTAATGCGCCGCCACTAGTATAACCCGTCTGCTCGTCTCTTCGCCATCTGGTCTATGATGCTGTTGCTGGCAGCGCAGAGGTGGTAATGTGGCAGCTTGGGTTGATCGGGTATTATCCGTAGGAATTTATCTAGTTGGTTCTTGAAACGTTCAAGGTTATGTTCCGTTGAGTCAGGCAGGTGTCTGGGCAGTGCATTGAAAAGGAGTGGCCCTCTTATAGCAAAAGCGTTTTCTTTGAGCGTCTTGATTCTTGTACTTGCTCTGGGGTATATCCTTTCAATATGGCAGAGCCGACCCCGTCGTTGGTGGATACTAAACCGTATATTCAAGTTATTTACAGATTTTTCGGTCAATATTTTGTAGATGTATAATATAGCGTACCTTTCTCTACGCTTTTCTAGTGAGTAAAGGTCGAGTTCACGTAACCTTGCCCAGTAGTCTAAATGTCGGACGTCAGATATTCTATCGGTGAAAGATCGTTGTACTGTTTCAAGTGACTGCTTCTCTCCTGCTCGCCACGGACTCCACGGCTGACAACAATACTCTAGCAATGGTATCACGAGTGACTTGTATAACGTCAGCATAGGAAGCCTTTCACGTGTCCGGAAAGTGCGAAGGATCCAGCCAGCCTGGCTTCGTGCCTTCTTTACCACATTTTGTATATGTTGGGTAAAGTTTCCGTCACAACTGAGGGTAATTCCTAGGTCTCTTATATACTCCTTGGTGTCTATATGTGAACCGTCCGGTGCTGCAAACGTGTGTGCATTGTAGTTGATTCCCCCTGAACTGTAATGTATATGCTCAAATTTGTTGTCATTGAAGGACATGTTATTATGCTCTGCACACACACACACTAATACACAAACTCACACGCCGCTGGGAGCTAAATCAGTCAATCGTATTCTCATTGAGTGTCCATTGAAGGGAAAACAATTGACAGCTTTAATAGCGTTTAGTAGTAAATATTGTGTGAATGGAGCCTTACTGTGGGTTATTGTGTGTGTGCTTAGGAGTGCTTAGGCAGGTCATTTGAGCATAAATCCAAAGACGTTATCCTAACTAACCCTTTACAATTCCTTAGTCCGCCCTCTTCTGGAATACTGCGTTCAATCGTGGTGCCCTTATTACCAAAAAGACATAAACAAGCTAGAACGAGTTCAATGTAGAGTTACCAAAAATATACTTAGCCTAAAGAACAAACCATACGAAGAGCGTCTTAGAGAATGAAATCTATTTCCTTTAACCCAGCGCAGATTAAGAGGTGACTTAATTCAAGTGTTCCAAATCATCAAAGGCATCGACAGTATGAACTGTAGTAAGTACTTCACTATCGACCAATCTAATTACACGCGGGGAAACGGTTGCAAAATTATTGGTAAATCTTTTAACTCACACGAATCTAAGAATTTCTTCTTCAATCGAGTTGTCAACTTGAGGAATGGGCTTCCCCGAGACGTTATAGACTGCAGCACCGTTGATTCATTTAAACTCCGCCTAGACAAATATCTCGCATCAAACCCGCGACTGACTGCGTTTGTAAATGAATAACTTTATTTTATCCTCCCCTCAGTTACTAACCCATATGTCCCCTAACTTCCTAGTCCTGCCACGGACATTAGTTCCAGGGCAGTAGTTCCCTTTCCAATGTTCCCTTACCCACTCTAAACCACTGTTTGGACACTTGATCCTCAGTGTTTTGGAGGACAAGCAGCCTAGAAGGGTCACTAGACCTGTTGTTGCTTGATTTCCTTTGTACTCCTTTGAGTGGAAGTATAGGGGGGGGGGGGTGCAAGGGGTAGGGCACACCTGTCGTATATGGGAGGGTTGTTGTTGTTAGTTGCATAAGTAGTAGTAGTAGTAGTAGTAATGGTGAGGGTGGTGGTGGTGGTGGTTATAGTAATAGTACAAGGGGTTAGGCACTTAGGGCACACCTGTCGTATGTGGGATTGTTGTTGTTAGTTGCATAAGTCGTAGTAGTAGTAGTAGTAGTACTAGTAATGGTGAGGGTGGTGGTGGTTATAGTAATAGTACAAGGCGTTAGGGCTCACCTGTCGTATATGGTAGTGTCGTTGTTGTTAGTTGCATAAGTAGTAGTAGTAATAGTAGTATTAGTATTAGTAGTAGTAGTAATAGTAGTAGTAGTAGTAATAGTAATGGTGAGGGTGGTGATGGTTATAGTAATAGTAGCAGTAGAAACAAGCTGCTCGTGGTTATTGTTGTAGTAGTGGTAATGGGGAGGGTGGGGGTGATGGTGATGCCAATGGTGGTGGTGGTAGTAGCAGTAGTAGTGGTGGTGGTGGTGGTGGTGGTGGTGGTAGTTATAGTTTATTCGCTGTAAGGAGGCGAAACATCATGACCTCTATCCTCTGTAACTCAAAAAGGGCTAGAGCAAATTGGCTGTAAATTTCCACATCTACTGTATTCCTTGACTGACTCTTCCCAAAATGGTAGAAATGTTAGCTCTATTACTTAAGTCGTTATTGAGTTACAGAGGATAGAGGTCATGATTTCTCGCCTACTTACAGCGAATAGACTATAGTACTAGGAGAATATCACCACACTATTTCAATGGTTCCATGTCACTTCAACCAGTAGCTCTCAACCAGTGCCAAATTAACCCAGACCAACCAAACCAGTGCCAAAATATCGTACTAACCTAACCTAACCTAACCTAACCGTATTGGTTGATTTGGTACTGGTTGAGAGCTACTGGTTGAAATGGTCTACTGGTTGAAGTGACCGGTCACCTATTCAATAAATGGCGTGTTTACGATTACTAAAGTTGCTTATGGATATGAATTTGAAAATTTATAACTTATCAGTGCTTATGAACCGTATTGGTGTTGGAATGCACATGCATATATAAGTAAGTCAGTCAGTCAGTCAGTAGCCAGCCAGTCAGATCAGCAAGAGACTCGAGAAAGGAAAAAGAGGTGACAGGAGAAGAACACACAACAAAGTAAGCACACAAGCATTCAGAAGCACCAATCACTCATCAGCATTCAGAAGCACCAATCACTCATCAGCATTCAGAAGCACCAATCACTCATCAGCATTCAGAAGCACCAATCACTCAACAGCCCCCGACATCAATGGCTTCACCTCCGTTTTCAATACATCTATGCGAAAAACAATTTGGACATTTTTCCCAACAACTATAGTCCTTGGCATTCCACCCATACCTTGTGGTCCTTAAGGGAACCCAGACGGTATTGTGCAGCATAATTTACTGGTGCGGCTCAATGGTTTAAGGAAGGGGTTTAGTTTGCTCTCTAAACATCTATCAAGCTTTAAAAGAACACCCACAAGACCCCCCTTCGATATAAATTTGTAAATTTTTCGGTAGAAAAATGTCCCAGCCGAAGGCCGATTCCTCTTCAAATACAGGCTCGCTATCGCTCGCCAGGAAGAAATCGACACCTAAATGCCATAAAAGGTCTTAATATTGGCAAAGAAATGGGGCAAAAGGTCTGAAAATCGCCAAACATATGGGGCGGATGTTTTGAAATCTAATAACTAATAGGGCTAAACATGGGGGAGGAGGAGGACTCGAAAAACCAACTGCCTCCCCTTGATGATCCAACCTTCACACGCGATTAGTTCACGACCAATACAGTTATCAAGAGTCCAGATTTAAGGGGAGGTATTTAGTTTCTTCCCTAGAACTCCATCAAACTTAAAATTACACCCCCTAGACCCCCTTTCAAGATAAATTTGTACATTTTTCGGTAGAAAAATTTCCCGGCCGAAGGCCGGTTCCTCTCAAATTACAGGCTCGCTATCGCTCGCCAGGAAAAAATCGACACCTAAATGGCACGAAAGTTCTTAAAATTGACAGAAATGGGGCGAAAGTTCTTAAAATCGCCAAACTAAAGTGGGCGAGCGTCTTAAAATCTCAAAAGCGATGGGGCTAGACATGAGGGAGAAAGGGGTCAAGAAAAAAGTCCTTCAAGTGGAAACCTCCCCTTAAGTTTTGACACAGAGGGACGTCACAGAGATAAACAGCTTGATGCCCTTCACACTCACACACACACACTCTCTCTCTCTCTCTCTCACACACACACACACACACATAAACAGCTTGATGCCCTTCACACTCACACACACTCTCTCTCTCTCACACACATAAACAGCTTGATGCCCTTCACACTCACACACACACACACTCTCTCTCTCTCACACACATAAACAGCTTGATGCCCTTCACACTCACACTCTCTCTCTCACACATAAACAGCTTGATGCCCTTGACACTCACTCTCTCTCTCTCACACACATAAACAGCTTGATGCCCTTCACACACACACACACTCTCTCTCTCTCACACACACACATACCAAATGTAAGAGTCTTGCCACACATAGACGTCACATAGCTAAACAGCTCACACACACACACTCACTCTCTCTCTCACATACACACACACCCACCTACTCACACACACACATACAAACACTCACATCTTGAGAAGAGAAAGACTTCCCTCGCCCTTGCCTTTATTGACTTCAGGAAAGCATTTGACCTTGTTGACCACACCATCATCATCAACAAGGCCATAAAGTTGGGGCTACATCCTACCCTGGTTGCGTGGTTGACCGACTTCCTTAGTGACAGACGACAAGCAGTGCGATACCAAGGCTTCATCTCCACCTTCCTAGACATCACATGTGGAGTCCCACAGGGCACAAAGATGGGGCCTCTATTGTTCCTCATCTTGATTAATGATGCCCTAAAGGACACCCCATTCCACTGGAAGTACGTGGACGACTCGTACGTGGACGACTCGACAGTCGGCATTACTGTCGATAACACCTCCCCTAACTATGACCCCCTACAAGACATCCTCGACCGTCTTCAAGCCTGGACCACAGACAATCATGTGACTATCAATCATGACAAGACAGTGGTCATGCACATCAACACCTCCGTTACCGACGTTCCTCCACCCACTGTCACAATTGGTCCTCATCCCCTTCAGCTTGTTGAGTCCACCAAACTCCTCGGAATCACTGTGGACAACAAACTGAACTGGAAGAAACATGTAACTACCACAGTCAGGACCGCCACATACAAGTTGTTTATGCTAAAGCGGTTGAGATCCCTGGGGGCGCCGGAGAATGAGCTGAAGAGTATATATAACACCTTCATACTCCCTAAGCTCACCTACGCCTCTCCTGCCTGGTCCTCCTCTCTAACCCTGACACAACAATGTCAATTGGAGAGAGTGCAGAGGAGGGCATGCAGGATCATCCTGGGTGGCACATATCCAGGGTACGAGGAAGCTCTCACCACCCTTAGCATACCTGCACTTTCAACCCACCACTACAACACACTCAAACAGTTTGCATCTAAGCTGCTTGTTCACCCACGACACAGAAACTTACTTCCACCAGATGCCCCTAGACCAACACGTGCAGCTCGTCACTTCAACACACTCCAACCAATAAGAGCAAGAACTGACAGATATAAAAATAGTCCTATCCCAACCATTGTAAATATTATTAATAATGTGTAATAACGGCCCGTCATCTCTCATTCTTCGCCCTGATCACTTCTTGGTTGGTACTGCAGTGTAGCAGTTCTGCGTGACATCACTTTTCTAGATTTGCTCCCCTCCTGCCCTTCCCTATCTATCTTAACTTGATTCGTTGACCATCTTGATCTAATCCTTCGGGCCAGCCCTATGAGAGTTCTTTTGTGGAACTCGGTGAGTCTGGTTAAACTAATTTTATATACAAAATCTTATGTTAAAATACGGGGATGTTTGGGGAGGGATGTATGTGTTTATGATGGTTATGTTGGAGTTGTTGCCAGTGCGTATTTTAATTGACTGTATTTCTGTTGTGTTATCATTTGGGGGGAGGAGAGATTTGGTTTGTACACGGGTTACTATGTATGATATTTCTTTGTGTACTAGGGTGATGAGTCCACCGCCCCCGCCGACAGCCCGGTCTTGTCTGATGGTGGTGAAATTATGAAATGTGGGTGTTTTTTGTGTTGTGCAGAGTTTTGTTTCTTGTAAGATGGCAATGTGTATGTTGTGTTGTTTGATGAAGTGTGAGAGTTCGTGTTTCTTTGTGTTGATGCCATCTATGTTCAGTTGAAGAATGTTAATGTTATGTGCACGATGTATGATGGGTGCTGCTGCACGAGGATGGGGTGGGGGTGGGGGTGGGGGTTGGGATGGGTGAGGTGGGGGTGGGGATTGGGGAGCAGGAGATGGGGGTTGGAATGGATTAGGATGGGGTGTGGTGTGTTGAGTTGAGGATGTGGATGGTATGGGAAGGTTAGGTGGGTTAGGGAGGAGAGGTGGATGGGTTTTAGGGGGGGAGAGTGGATGATATGGGAAGGTTAGGTGGGTTGGGGAGGAGAGGTGGATGGGTTTTAGGTGAGGGATTTGACTGGGAGAGGGAGGGGCATGAGGAACAGGTCCAGGTGTTTGTGTAGTGTTTCTTGGAGGCAAGTGTTGTGCAGGTGAAGTGGGTCCAGTTCCCGCATGAATTGCAGAGAACTGAACCCTTAGTATGGCGACTCGAAGTGATGGGTTTTGAGCAAGTTGGACATATGTATGTGTATGTGGGTCCTGGGTTGCTCTCAATGTCTCCGGCTAGAAGAAGTCTTCAAGAAATGACAGCCGGAGAGTCATTTCTCGGTGTAGGAAAAACTGTGATGTGTGTGTGTGGTGTGAGAGGTGTGGAAATTCCCGGCGCGCGAAGCCGCTCCAAGGACCCGTGCCCCCAGGGAGGGGGCAGGGGATGGTTGTGACGGTTTGGCTCCCGAAACTGCTCCCCGCGGCCGGCATCCGGTTTCCCTCCACTGGTCGTTGATTTTGTCTTCGGCCGTGGAGGGTCGGCAGCCATCCGCGGTTGGCAGCCTCGGGAGGTGGCCCCACGGCGTAGATGCCGCCACATCAGGACCTCTTTTCTTTGTTAAGCCACAAGCAAGTTCGATGACTGGTGTTACGCCTAGTCCCGGCTTCATCGCTATCATGGTCTCCGGTCTGTCTGTCTTTCCTATGTAAGGTCATAGTATAGGGACTGTCTGTCGGGAAGACTTCACTGTCCGAAAAACAAAAAGTCTCCCCATCGACGGTGTCGGTGCCAAAATTGTGGGTTAAAACTCGAATTAGGTCCTCAACTGTAAAAATAGATGCTGATTTCAATAAGACACCCATTCTGTATCTTAAGGCAATGACCGCGGCCCGAGCATCACACGGCCCAATTTTGCTGCGGACCGAGCATCATGGGACCTTCTTAACCTTTTAGCGCACAAGGACGTAATTGCGTCCTTACAGGGATACTTTAAAACCTTTGTGACCATCATGGGTGTTTAGAAACCTTAAGTTTAATTCGATCAAACTCTGCAGTTGTCTTTGAGCGAGTTGTGGGCAGAAAACGATTTTTGGAGAGGTAATTATGAGATTAAGAGAATTCTATTTCTGAATACTAAACTTTAACCGCCGGACCCAAAAGTGTTAAGATATTTATTTTCTAGTGAAGAAAAGGTTTAGTCTCCTCCACAGTTCCCCACACATCTATTCATGGCTATTTTTAATTATATAATGTTAGGTACTTATTTATATTGAAATGGAAAACTAGAAAAGCAGACTTTAACAATAAAAGTAATAGTGTAACTCTTTATGCTTTGTTTGTCCTTATACAGTATGCCCAAAATAATTAAATAAATCTCCTAAGTAGGAATTGTGGGCAACTGTACCACACATGCAGAATAAAGTGTCTTTTTTACCAATAAAAGATTATATACCAGAATGTCTTGGACTTCTCAATTGACTTATTCCTTAAATATGGCGAGAGTGCGTTAATGTATGTGCAACTAGTTTGCTTGAGAAACCAATTCACTTGCTCATGTAGTTATGTGCATTATAGGTGGTGGTTTTGGGTAGACTTTATATTATTTTGCTAAATCTTAAATGCATTATTATTTCCACAGTGATTTTGATAAGTTCTTAACTCCTTAGATTGTGCCGTTCCTGTTTTGGTTTGTGTATTTTGCAAGTTTTACATTACAGGTCTCCCTCACTATCCGATTTGCAATATTATTATAGGTATTTAGGCATTTGTGTTTGGGTTTTGGCTGGTCCAAGAACGCATCCCCATTTGTCACATTAATCTTGGGGTTTGCTATACGAGTTTTCTATTTAAGATCGGGTTTTCAGGAACCTAACCCAATCGTATATCGAGGGAGATCTTGTATAATGGCTGATGGATGGGAAGAGGAACAGCTGGTAGTGGAAAACCGCCTATGGTGTGGAAGAACAGTGGAAGTATATAGTGAAGACAAGTGTTAATGTAGTGTCAGGAACATTGTGGAACGGGCAAAGGAAGCCTATCTGAACAAAGCAGTGTTTCTGTACATGAGTTAGAGGTGTTTTCCCGGGAGGAGGGTCAGGCGAGGTGTCAGATGACGAGGATTGATTATGATGACGATTGATGATGAAAATTGATGAAGATACGGAAGATTGATGTATGATGCAACCGGGACAGACCACCACAGCAGCATTGAACGGTTACTTTTGGGTCGGATTTAGCAACGTGTTCACCATGCTCGTAAGCTCAGTGGCAACTCTACTACATCTGTTAAAACTTATCCCACTTTCTTTGTAGATTTACTTGTGGTTATCGAGGTTAACCGCTTCTGTACCGACTACTTTTCAGTTTTGTTATGCTGTATCTATATTGTTATGCTGTATCTATATTTAGATGATTTTGTGCAGTTTTAGAAGGATCTATGGTAGTAAAAAGGGTTAAGTGAGATAGTTCAAAGCCTGTTAATTGCCGGAGATCCTTCCTTTAATGAATACGATCGAATAGTGGTAGCCACAATTAAAAAAACGTCGCTGGTACAGAAGGGGTTAAGGGCGGACTAGCGTAAAATAAAAATTCGTGCAGTAAGTCTACAGCTAATCTATCAGCTTTTTATCTGATGTTATCTACTCTAGCAGCTTTGCCAGTTTTAGTTATATATATATATTGCATATACTTCGGCTTTGCTTTCATCTACCCCCTCCATTCCCATGGTTGTTGTTGTTCCCCAAGCTGCCTGGCCGAACAGCCCCAAGGCCCGGAGCAAGGCCAAGGCCATAACCGAGCGCCCCCACAGAACCCTCCCTACCGATCACAATAAAGCCTGGGTGACCGAAGCCACTCCATGGCGGGGAGCTGAAGAGGGCGACAGAAACGCCCGGGAAACCAAAGCCCCACCCAGGGCCCTGTGCCCCTCAGCAATTATGAAGAGAAAGCTGAGGGGCAAAGGAAAAAATGTGATGCTTTGGCTTCCAATCTTGGTAGATTGGTAGATCCACGGAAGAGACGCCGTCACTTGAGATCTAGAAAATATATAAGCAAAAGGAACAGCGAGAGTAAGCTATGGGTATGGCAGAGATCGCTCAGTTCTCACTCTGATAGACCAGCCCATCACCATATGACTAGAACCCAATCCTCTCCGCATCAGCTAGGAAAGGCCCTAGAAAGCCGCCTTTGGCGGGGGGATAGCTCCCCTATTTCAACCCCTTTCGGGGTTGGGCACCCGCCCTACCATTCCCATGGTAGAGATATTTGCCTCCTCCCTACTCTTTGGAGCTTAACCCATGCAGTACTGAGGTCGTCTAGTTAACTTCATTTTGGGTAAAACTTAATTCATACCATCAGTGACCGTTAATAAAGTGCTTGCACATATTACATCCTGGATTTCTTCCACCAGATTTACCTGATAAACATCTGTAAAATAATAGTTTAAAATATATTTTATAATTAAAGATCAAACTACACACTACTCCCCTCCTTCCACGAGCCCCCTTTATCCCCATATCCACCGGCAAACTACCGGGCAGTGTCTGGTGATTTAAATCAAACTACCGGGCAGTGTCTGGTGATTTCGCTCAACTACCGCCGCTGTCATTCCCCTGCTTTGCCCGCTAAATTTGCCCCGTGACTGACATTTCCCTCGTGCCGGACGGGCAGTGCTCGAGCGTGTGGACGGGGCTTAACCCTGTTTACTACCACAGATCCTTCTTAAACTGTATAACTTGTTCTAAATATAGCTAGAATAAAATTAAAAGCCAAATTGCTGGTACAGTAAGGTTTAATTACTAAAATTATCTTTCTACCACAGTCCCCCCATACAGGTCCTTCATACAACAATCTGTCTTTTGCTCTCTGGTGGTGTAATGGTTTAGAATTTAGATGTTTAGGTTCTGGGTGTGGTGTCCCGAGTTCGAAACCCGGGAGGACCATATGCTTTAATTAATTTATTAAAGTACATCGGGGTTTGGATTAGATGAATAATGTTAAGAACAGGGTGTTACTTATTTCATAGCTCTGTATTGCTAGTTCTGGTTAGTCAAAAACTTAACACTATCCATATTCCTCATCGGCCCTCCTCTTAGTCTTTATCATAGCCAATTTGTTTACAGTTCTTCCTTTTGAAACTTTACTTACTTTAATTTTGATCCCTTACCTAAACCAATTAAGTATATTTTCACTAATATTATGGTAATTCTTTGTATGAAATTAAGGAACATCGTTCTTAACCCTCTCCGACATATGACGCGATTTTGAGCCTATTGGAGATACTTTAAAGCCTTTGTTACCATCAGGGGTATTTAGAAACCTTTAGTTTAGTTACTTCAACCTCTGCAGTTGTCTTTGAGTTAGCTGTGGGCAGAAAACTAATTTTGGAGAGGTAATTATAAGAGTGAGAGAACTCTATTTCTTATTGCTAATCTGGCAACCTCTGCATCATATGAGTGTGAAAGGGTTAACTTTGTATCCAGATATAAAGATAGTTTAACACTATTATTATTATTTGGGTGGGTGGGACTCTTTAGCCCATAGACTACATATAACCTAGACACAAAAGAAGACGCCACAAATCTGTAAATAGTGATCCGCGCGTTCGAGAGATGGCAGCACGATCGCAAAGGACAATGGGAGGGGAGGGTCCCCACAGACATTATATTGACTATCCTTGTCCTTGGTCCTCATTAATTCGTAATAATCCCTACCTTTTACTAATAACGCTATTAATAATCAATTGAACATTATCCAGAGACTCTGCAGACATGACATAGTTAAATAGACATAAGTAGAGGCTACTGTAAAGGCGCCAGTCATCGTGTAATTGTCATCATTATGAGGAGGTACACAAGCAAAACTCCTCCAACACCCGCCATTGTTGATGTGAGATTCGGGAGTTGCCAACGTCAATGATGGGACAAAATATCCCTAGATGTCATAAGTATAAATGTCCAGCTTTAGTGCTACTTAACAAATTAACATCTACATAACATGTAACATACTAATATATATTCAAAATGACAATTTAATTTTTGTTGTGATGCTTGAAGGTATACAGCTTGCATCATATATGAGTAGCCTATGTTTTTATAGTGTATATGTATATTTAATGTTTTCATCTTGCTTATATATATATCTAATTTATACTAAATAATTTACAATGTTTTTACCAACATTAATTAACTCTTAAATACGTTCCCTCTTTAATCCATTGCTCCCTCGTTTTGCGGATATTCCCTTAACTTTGGAAACACTGCAGCAAGCCAGCTGGCAGGCGCGCGCGGCGCACAGACTATCTATAATAAGGACAAGCCACTGAGGTGCTTTGGTTGTTGTACAGTACAATAGTGCTGCCACCAAATCCCTAGGACGCGCGGCATACTAACCGTGTGACGTCACGCTTTCGTATCTAGGTTATATGTAGTCTATACTTTAGCCTTGGTTGGCAACTCATCTAGGGGAGACAACCTTATACAAATTTGGGTGGATGGGACTCGTCAGCTTTGGTTGGCAACCTGTCTAGGGGAGTAAACTTTATAAAAATCCGTACTGCTTACCTAAGGGTAAGGCAGGTTAGTGGATGGATTAGCCAAACACCACTGTAGAAAATTAGTGCTAACAAGATACACAGAGGGCCTCTGAGTCGGACCGATCCTAAATCGAGTGGTCAATCCTGTAAGTCTTTTACTAAACTGGCTCGGGTTGTCCCTCTCACAGGGAATAGGTCCGCTTGGGGGCATTCTGTGTATGGCCACCCTCGTAAGGGGAGTAAGGCGTCTGGCAATAGATAGATAGAACACTATTATTAAGGATTGCACAAGATATACTGTATTATGGACACACTTTCTCAAACATTTGTCTTAGTGCCGAGAAGATTGCAGTTTGTAGTCGAGCAATGCTTGAAGTTTATCCTCTAAGCTTAAAATGGACACCTGAATGGAGTAAAGACTTTCATTATCAAATTAATAGTTAATCATGTCCCAATATGCTATCGCTCGCTTGGTTAAGTTTGTTTTAGCTTTTAGTAGTAAAGGGTGTTAGTTTCCAATGCATTCCAAATATAAATGAAAGCTTTCAAAACAAAACAAAACAAAAAGAGAAACTTATGCACAGTAGTGTTGTTCTTCCGTTCTAAGATTTGGTGTAAAAATGTGTCCTTTTAATTTCATAAATGGTTGCTAGTTTTAGAGAATTAACCATCTTTTATAGTTTAGACTTGTGGTTTACCATTTCATTTTCGTATTACAGTAATTAGCTTATTTGGATTCGTTAGTTTTAGTTTGTATTAACTCTTCCAGAACCTATTTTATCCTTTAGTAATTGAGAAACTTATGTATTATAGTTGATCATTGTAGTATCCATCATTATTGGCCTTATATTAATAGAAGAGTGTTAAGAGAAACTCACAAGTAAATTAAAGTTTTATTATAACCAGATTTACTAGTACAATTCCTTGAGACCGACTCCATAAAGGTGCAGGGATTTTTTTTTTTGGGGGGGGGGGGGGTGCGTATAATTTTTTTCTTATGGTATATATATTTTGTCTTCCATAGACTTCAATCAAGTGGTTAAAAAACACCCCCTAGACCCCCCTTCAAAGATAAATTTTTACAATGTCCCGCTTACTTTAAATTACAGGCTCGCTATCGTTCGCCAAAAAAACAATACTATATAGGGTACGAAAAGTCTGAAAGTGAAAAAGAAATAGGGGCGTAAAGTTTTAAAATTGGCAAACTAATGGGCTGAAAGTCAGTCAATGGGGCTAAACACTAGAGAGAAAGGAGACCAGGAAACCGGCCCATTCCCCCTTAAGCAGATGTACAGTAGGCTCCACAAGCAGATGTACAGTAGGCTCCACAAGCAGATGTACAGTAGGCTCCACAAGCAGATGTACAGTAGGCTCCACAAGCAGATGTACAGTAGGCTCCACAAGCAGATGTACAGTAGGCTCCACAAGCAGATGTACAGTAGGCTCCACAAGCAGATGTACAGTAGGCTCCACAAGCAGATGTACAGTAGGCTCCACAAGCAGATGTACAGTAGGCTCCACAAGCAGATGTACAGTAGGCTCCACAAGCAGATGTACAGTAGGCTCCACAAGCAGATGTACAGTAGGCTCCACAAGCAGATGTACAGTAGGCTCCACAAGCAGATGTACAGTAGGCTCCACAAGCAGATGTACAGTAGGCTCCACAAGCAGATGTACAGCAGGCTCCACAAGCAGATGTACAGTAGGCTCCACAAGCAGATGTACAGTAGGCTCCACAAGCAGATGTACAGCAGGCTCCACAAGCAGATGTACAGCAGGCTCCACAAGCAGATGTACAGCAGGCTCCACAAGCAGATGTACAGTAGGCTCCACAAGCAGATGTACAGCAGGCTCCACAAGCAGATGTACAGTAGGCTCCACAAGCAGATGTACAGTAGGCTCCACAAGCAGATGTACAGTAGGCTCCACAAGCAGATGTACAGTAGGCTCCACAAGCAGATGTACAGTAGGCTCCACAAGCAGATGTACAGTAGGCTCCACAAGCAGATGTACAGTAGGCTCCACAAGCAGATGTACAGTAGGCTCCACAAGCAGATGTACAGTAGGCTCACAAGCAGATGTACAGTAGGCTCCACAAGCAGATGTACAGTAGGCTCCACAAGCAGATGTACAGTAGGCTCCACAAGCAGATGTACAGTAGGCTCCACAAGCAGATGTACAGTAGGCTCCACAAGCAGATGTACAGTAGGCTCCACAAGCAGATGTACAGTAGGCTCCACAAGCAGATGTACAGTAGGCTCCACAAGCAGATGTACAGTAGGCTCCACAAGCAGATGTACAGTAGGCTCCACAAGCAGATGTACAGTAGGCTCCACAAGCAGATGTACAGTAGGCTCCACAAGCAGATGTACAGTAGGCTCCACAAGCAGATGTACAGTAGGCTCCACAAGCAGATGTACAGTAGGCTCCACAAGTATCCCTAGCTGCAGTTACCGCCTGGAAACTCCAACCAGCGGTGGTCCAATTCTGTAAATGGAAAATATATTAAACCTTGGTTGTGGTCAAATTAAAGTATGTAATTTCTCCCTACAACAATTCCCTTGAGAAGTCTGGTTGACGCTTCTGAACTAGCGCCAGAGCTACGACTGGTAGACATCACTATACCCAACACCTAGGATATGCACAGTTTCTAAATTTTTGTGATTCTAAAAGTGTTTATTATACAGTATAAGACTACACTAAGTGCTTATATAGTATAGTAATAAAGGGAAAGTCCATATGCAGCTGATAATGACTACAAACATAATTATAAGCTAATTAATTATCATAACAAAATTGGCGGGAAAATGCCTGCGGACTTTGTATTTTAAATATAAGTTATTTATGAATTTGGGTAATTTTAAAATATATAAAACTGTATGCATTGACCAGAGTATGTGTCACCTACAGACATTTTTACTAACTGCATATATTATAGAATTGTTGAGAGGGTGGATACCTCCGCGATGTCGCCCATTTCCCACAGTGCACCGCGGTAAACCTTGCGTTCAGCGCCTCTATCGACCACTGTAGGCATTTATTGGTAGGGAGAATTCGGGCTCTGTCTCTAGTCTTTACATTAAGTATAGAAACATTAACTGCCAAGGGATTCAATCTATAGTCGGCTACAAATTTAAATTACAGGGTCTGCTTATAGACTGCGAAGATGATTGGGGTGGAAGAGGCAGGTAGTCAAATTAATTATACAGTACAAAGCAAATCTTAAACGTGCCAAAGTAATCTCCATCTCCATCTCTATTGATAATGTGTAGGGCGCTGGACTTGCGCATATCACACATATAAGGGTATTAGGGTGGAGGATGGGGGGTCAGGATATAGGATGGGGGGAGCTAAGTGGAGGGTTTTATGGTGTGTGTGTGATGTGGGCGAAATGTTAGTTTATTCGGTGTTTGAATGCGTCTAGTGTAGAACTATTTATTGTATCTTCTGGGAGACTGTTCCAATCCCGTATGGTTCGTGGAAAGAATGAGTGTTTGTAGAAGTCGGTATTAGTGTGGTATGTTTGGTACTTATGAGAATGTGTGTTACGAGTGTTGTGGGTGTTTGAGTTGTGTAGGTATTCATGTTTTTTAATGTCCATATAATTGTGTGATTTTATACATTACTGTGAGTCTGTGCCGGAGTCTTAGTGTGTTAAGGGGAGATTTCCACCTGGAGGATTTTTTTCGTAACTTCTTTCTCCCTCATGTTTAGCTTTGCTTTTGATATTATAAAAAGTTTGCCCCATTAGTTTAGCAATTTTAAGAACTTTCACCCCATATTAAGACTTTTCGTGCCATTCAGGTGTCAATTTTATCCTGGCGAGCGATAGCGAGCCTGTAATATAAGAGGAACCGGCCTTTGGCCGGAAAAATTTTCTACCAAAAAATTTACAAATTTATCTTGAAAGAGAGTAAAGGGAGTGTTATTTTAAAGTTGATGGAGGTCTAGGGAACCAACTAAAAACCTCCCCTTAACCTGGCTGCTTTTGTGTTAATGTTTTAAAGTGTGTTAATGTTAGATTGTGTATATGGATCCCATACTGCGGCGCAGTACTCCAGTGTTGGGCGAACAAGGGTGTTATAAGCTATGCGTTTGATGTCTCATGTACATACAATTGTGTAAATTCCTCCTCAAGAACCCTAGTGTGCGGTTTGCCTGACTTTGTATATGATGAATGTGAGTGTTGAATCTTAGGTTGGTGGAGAGGTGGACGCCAAGATATTTGTATGAAGGAACTGATTCTAGTGGTTGGTTGTGTAATGTGCAATTGAAAGTGATGGAGAGTTAATAAAGATAAGCCAAACTTAAGCATTGAAATTTCGATTTTGGTTAACTTAAAATTTGCTAAGCTAGATAAATAATTAATCAAATACTATTAGAGCGAACAAGGTTGAAAACCGCGGAACTAATGAGGGGGGGGGGGTATAATCGCCAAGTTAAAATTAATCGTATAAGCGTCAAACTAAGTAGAAGTTCTGAAACACCACACTAATGGATAAACAAAATGTAATCTAAAACGGCAAAACAATTCTATAAATCGCCACAATAAGCAGACATAATTAACTTGAGAACTCACCCTTACCGGTACTGACATACTGACCAGCTGCCCCAAAAGTCTTCCTGAAGTAACCTCCTACTTCACACAAACAATCAGTTGAACCGAAACTTATGAACACTAAAACCTTTTCGAAACCTTGGATTTTGATTTAAACAGTGTATTATCATAAAGTACTGTACTGTACATCACTATTACAATCATATCATAGAAAACAATAATATATAGTATATGTGAGAAATAAATTGACTACACCGGTATCTGGGGAATGTTGGCAACAACCTTCCGATAGAGTAACCTCACTAGAGTGAACAATTTCCTACCAGAACCCGGTGATTGTATATATTGTAGAGATTAATTAATGTTAGGTAATTTAGTACTGTATAAGATTACCTTGATCAAGTTAATTTAGTTATAAAACCTTGTAGAAATAAGTTTAGAAGAACTGTAAAGAGGATCAGTTTAAATATTCCCGCGACCGCATACGCGATCCACCGTTTGCTTTAGGGTCGTTAATATCTTGATATTATGTTCACTAAATCGTTGTGAAACGATGTTCACCTTTATAATTATATAATTTAAATGCTGATAATTATTTATATGATTTCGTGAAGAGGGAATGAACCCTTGGTAACGAATTAATATATAGTTTATTTAAGAGTCGGAAATTGAAGTTCCGATCAGACGCTAGTAAAATTCTGAACGGTAGAGAAGTGTCCCGTGATCTCCTCCACCACAATTCCCACGCCCGGCCCGGAGTCCTGACCTATAACCCTTATCTACCGAAGCCGGAATCCTCTGAACTAAACCAGGACCCTAGTTATAGCTAAGTCATTGATATATATGGCCATTTATACAATGTTTAGTTAGGGCATCCTGAGAGATAGGCTACCATAGTTCATACCATAAGGTAGGCGATCTCAGACTTTATTTTTATTTATGTTGATTAATTTTATATTTCGATTGGTGTGGTAAGAGATAACCTTTGGCCATATTATCCCCCACAGTACACCATACAAGAGTCCTATATACCCTATGACAACAGGGGGTGTAATCTGTAGGGGAGGTTTTTAGTGTGTTTCCTAGACTTCCATTAAGCTTGAAATTACACCCCCATGACCCCCTTTCAAGATAAATTTGTAAATTTTTCGGTAGAAAAATTTCCCGGCCGAAGGGCGGTTCCTCTTAAATTACAGGCTCGCTATCGCTCGCCAGGAAAAAATCGACACCTACATGGGACGAAAGTTCTTAAAAGTGACATAAGTGGGGTGAAAGTTCTTAAAATCGCCAAACTAAATGGGACGAACGTCTTAAAATCTCAGAAGCAATGGGGCTAAACATGAGGGAGAAAGGGGTAAAGAAAAAAAATCCCTCAAGTGGATATCTCCCCTTAAGCTTGAAGGATATCTAGGGACCAAACTAAAATCCTCCCCTTAAGGAAGTTAGCTAGTTTTTTTTTGTTTATTGGTTGGTGTATTAATTCATGTATTCATATATTGTTTATAATTTCCTCGCTAGACCTCCCTCAAACATAGAAAAAAAAACCCTGGAACCCCCCCCCCCTTTATCAAGATAAATTTGTATATTTTTCAGTAGAAAAATGTTTACCTTGTAATGATGCTAAAATAGTGATGTCTACGGTTTTAACTTTCAAGATAGTGACACCATTTGATAGCTTATTCTGGCTATCATTAGACGATTTTACGCAGTTTAGGAAGGATCTGTGGGAATTATATGGGTAAAGACTGTGTTAATTAACCCTCTGCCTTCCATATACCCTTACTAATCTGAAGGAAATCGTCTAATAATAGCCAGAAAACAGAAAAGAAATGCGTATTGGATCTTGAAAGGGTTAATTTTCTTATAGCCCGAAACTCGTAAGTAGTCTATTGATATAGATTTAAGGGGGGTGACCTGTTTTTCTTCTGTCCTTTTCTATCTTTCTCTGGCTTGTATCCAATTGGCCCCATTCAGCCTACTGTTTTAAGACGTTCATCCCCATCCAGGTGTCAATTTTTTACTGGTGAGCGGTAGCGAGCCAGCATATTTTTTATTTTTGTTTGACAGCAGGCTAAATTTGTACATTTTTCGATAGAAAAATTTCTCCGGCGAAGCCGGATTTCATCTTATAATGCTGGCTCGCTATAGAAATCGACACCTAGATGGGGATAAACGTCTTAAAATAGTTGGCTGAATTGGGCCGAATGGATACAAGCCAGAGAAAGAGAGAAAAGGACAGAAATAGCAAAAACCAGGTCACCCCCCTTTAATACCACGTCCTTATAATTTTATTCTGGCTTCTATTAGACGATTGTGTTCAGGTTAGGATAGACTTATAGTAATTATATAGCTTGGAACTAACTAAAGTAACCCCTTCAACTATCACAGTTCCTTACGAAGCTGCATAAAATCGCCTAAATAAAGCTAGACTACAATTATAAAGACTTCATCGGTACTGAAAGGGTTAAAGATTCGAGCAGCCACGTGTGTCCAGGCATTTTGGTTCGAATTTCCCTTAATTTTGGACCTGTCACTCTTTCAACTATGGGGGAGGCACTCTCTAAAGGCAGTTCTGCCTTTTGCCTCTCTCAATCACATAGAAAAAATAAAAACAAAAATAGTGTAATCCTAGAAAGTGTGACGTCACACGGGTATAGCGTTATGAGTAGGATCGGGGATATTAAATGGTCATAGATTCCAGTGGTTTTCGCTCAACAAGTGTTATTGGTATCTTTATAGTTACTGGAAAAAGTGCTTATCCCTCAGAGTATTAGTCAGTGTCCGAAACTTTGTGAAATATCTGACAACACTTATTAATGAGGACCCTCCCGTTTTCCTTTGCGATCGTGCTGCCATCTCTCGAACGTGCGGCTCGCTATTTTCAGTCTTTCTTTCCTCTCTATCCAATCTGTACTCTATGACTGTAATGAAGCTTTACAAGCTTATAAGTATCCGAACAAAATTGAACGTACAAAAACAATGAATCTTTAATAAGCCCGCCAAAATAATTTCAACGGATCGACCACAAGTGTTCGAACCGCGCGAAAAAAGGAAGGATGGTTCTCTCTCTCTCTCTCTCTCTCTCTCTCTCTCTCTCTCTCTCTCTCTCTCTCTCTCTCTCTCTCTCTCTCGACTTAAATACGAACCAAAGACGAATCTGGCTGGGCAGCGTTGGGTTAGTCTTCACTGAGCGTTCGTGGCATAAGCATCTAATCTACGTAGTCATCTCTGTCTACGTTAACTTCCAGACTTTCGCAATCCTTTCATTAACGGCATACAACGAAACTAATTGAATCGGTAGCCTAATATATAATGTTTCTATTAGTAGAATTTTAGTTTCTATTTATTGAATAATTAAGGGTAAACCGGACTTTTAGCACCAACAGTGATTTTAGTAAGTATTTTTTTAGTAAGTAAGTAATATACGTGGAATTAGATTGTGCTACAGTTATTTAACCCCTTCTGTACCGGTGCTGTTTTAACTTTATTCTGTCCATTAGACTATATTATTCAGTTAAAAAAGGCTTTAAGCAATTTGCAGGCTTCGAACTAGCTCGCTTAAGGGGAGGTTTCTAGTGTGTTGCTTAGACCTCCATCAAACTTAAAATTACAACCCCTAGACCCCCTTTCAAGATAAATTTGTAAATTTCCCGGCTGAAAGCAGGTTCCTCTTAAATTGCACGAGAGGTCTTAAAATTGACAGAAATGGGTTGAAAGTTCTTAAAATCAAAATAATAGGCGAACGTCTTAAAATTAGAAAAGCAGTAGGGCTAAACGAGGGAGAAAGGAGTCCAGAAAAAAAATCCTCTAGTGGAAATCTCCCCTTAACGCTTTGTACCAACCCAAACTCTCTTTAAGCTGCTGCACACAATAGTGAAAATTTATCTAGAAACAAATATATAGACGTCGCTGGTACAGAATGTGTTAACGAAATCATTATGACTCCTGCTATATTGAAATTTCAGCTACGCAAGTTTAGTGGTGACTAATTTAACATATTTGAATTCTAAAATAATAAGATAACATAGCCGTGGAAATAATGGTGTTGGATACTGGAAAATGTTTTGAAATCGGTGTAAAGCTCTTGGCATTAATGCCCTGGAAAGGAAGAGTAACTATACTCTATTTTTTCCAGCTGATGGTAAATTGAATCTCTTAGTAGCTGATTACTCGATATGTAACTGAAATATATGAAACTAATATGGCTGTGTCTTATTAATGCCAAGGTTTCATAATTAACATCATATTTCGCTACAAAATCTACCTTATAGCCGAGTAACAAAGATAGAAACATGGCAACTTAACCTCAGCTGGAAAAAAATAGACTATAGTAAATTTATCTATCTTCTGCCAGTGACATAGTGCTCGAAAACTCGCTACTGCCCTCCACCCTAGAGTCTACTGTGATTAACCCTCTCACGTTCTTTGACGCGATTTTGAGCCTACTAGGGATACTTTAAAGCCTTTGTTACCATCAGGGGTATTTAGAAACCTTTAGTTTAGTTACTTTAACCTCTACAGTTGTCTTTGAGTTAGCTGTGGGCAGAAAACTAATTTTGGAGAGGTAATTATAAGAGTGAGAGAACTCTATTTCTTATTGCTAATCTGGCAACCTCAGTCATATGGTCATGAGAGGGTTAAGGCGCTTATTGAATTCTACTTAACTGTCGTGGTGAGTACCTGCACGGTCTTAAGTTTTATTGCTTTGGACTTTGATAAGAATAGTTATGAACATTAACCCCTTCAGAATGATAGAATGATAGAATAATGATAGAATGGGTATGGAAAATGTGCAAACTAGCATGGGAGAAGGGGAGTGCACCCGATGACTGGAAGACTGGCATAATAGTCCCCCTATATAAGGGCAAAGGGGAAAGAGGAGTGTGTGGTAACCACCGAGGAATATGTCTTCTAAGCGTAGTAGGGAAGGTATACAGTAGGGTAGTGATTGAGAGAGTGAGAGTGAGAACGGAGAAATGGATAGGCGACGAGCAGGGAGGTTTTAGGAAGGGAAGAGGATGTTAGATCAGATTTTTACCCTGAATTGTGTTGTGGAGAAGTATCTGGAGAAGAAACAAAAGGTGTATGTTGCCTTTATGGACTTGGAGAAGGCCTATGACAGAGTGGATAGAGAAGGTTTGTGGAAAGTACTTAGAATATACGGAGTAGAGGGCAAGTTGCTGAAAGCAGTGAAGAGCATGTATGAGGGTGCAAAGGCGGCAGTACGTGTGGAGAGTGAGCAGAGCGAGTTCTTTGACCTGAATGTTGGTTTGAAACAGGGGTGTGATGTCCCCGTGGTTGTTTACTGTATATATGGATGGAGTCATGAAAGAAATACTATCAAGAGCAGTGGATGTTGGTGTATCGCTGAAAAGGGAGGGAATTGAGTGGAAGCTACCTATACTGCTGTTTGCGGATGATACAGTTCTGATGAGTGATAATGAATGGGAGTTGCAGGGTCTGGTAAATGAGTTTGGAACAGTGTGCGAAAAACGGAATTTGAAGGTAAATACGGGGAAGAGCAAGGTTATGGTCTTCGAAAGGGGTGAAGTCACAGAGTGTGAGGTGAAGCTGAACGGTCAGGCTATGGAGATCGTCAACTCTTTTAAGTATCTGGGCAGTGTGTTGAGTAAAGATGGGACTATGGATGAAGAGGTGCGGGAGAGGGTACAACAGGGGAAGAGGGTTGTAGGAACGCTAAAAGCAGTAACAAGAAATAGGGTGGTCAGTATGGAAGTGAAGAAGTCCTTGCATGACAGTGTGGTAATCCCGACACTGACTTACGGAAGCGAAGCATGGACGTTGGTTGAGAGACTCAGACCAAGAGTGAGAGCAGTAGAAATGAATTACTTAAGGAGTGCGTGCGGAGTTACATGGAGGGATAGACAGACTAATGAGGAAGTAAGAAGGAGGTGTGGTGTGGAGGTAGATGTGCTGGAAAGTGTGAAAAGGAACAACTTGAGATGGTTCGGCCATATGGAACGTATGGAAAGCGAGAGAATGACTAAGAGGGTGTACGAGAGCGAGGTGGAGGGACAGAGAGGGAGAGGTAGACCGAATATGAGGTGGAAGGATGGAGTGAGGAACTACATGAACGAAGGCGGTGCTGGTTGGGGGGAGGGGCGTCGACTGACTGGGGACAGAGGTGCATGGGGGCGGTTCGTTCGTGGCCACCCCTTCGGGGATCGCGGCGTCAGGCAATAGATAGATAGATAGAACCCCTTCAGACTCTTATAACGCAGAGGTTGCCAGATTAGCAATAAGAAATAGTTCTCTCACTCTTATAAATACCTCTCCAAAATTAGTGTTCTGCCCACAGCTAACTCAAAGACAACTGCAGAGGTTGAAGCAACTAAACTAAAGGTTTCTAAATACCCCTGATGGTAACAAAGGCTTTAAAGTATCCCTAGTAGGCTCAAAATCGCGTCATATGTCGGAGAGGGTAACTATTCAGATTAGTAGGCAAGTCTAGCGCTTAAAAGGTTACAAAACTCAATGGTTTGAAGTACCACAGATCTATCCTAAGCTTCATAAAATCTAAATATAATCTGTCGATTTAATAACGAGGGTTAGGCTAATTAAATAAATTGCCCTTTGACGATAATGTCTACTACTGTTCACTGTCAAACGCTATTTCCACTACCGCGAAACGATACACTTAAATTATCGCAGTTTTAACCCACAATAATAATCTACTGTATATGTAACTTCTAAATATCGAAAGATAAACCTAGGCCTATGTTAGTATTATATAACCGGAACAAAATTCGGTAGCGTTCAAGATGTAGTGCCGCCTTGTTTTGCATGTTTTTTTTTTGTTTTTTTTTTTTTCAAGGAATACAGTAGTTTATTGTTGTTTATCATGGTTTGAGTGGAGGATTTGTATTAGTTTACCCATTACTCCAACAATCTTAAGATAACCCCCCCCCCCCCCCCCCAACTAGTGAGGAGGGCCATGAAGACAGGGAAAATGTGGGGTTAAAGACGTAAAAAGGCGATAAGGAGGTATTAAAACAAAACTTGGCTCGGGTTTTCATGAATTTGAAAGACACATAACCCCAAAATGGAAAAACTCTAGCCAAGTTTTGACGAAAGTTGGCTCGGGTTTTCTGATGTTTGAGAGTCCCAACACACAGTAAGCTAATTATGAAAGTTGGCTGGGGTTTTCATGTATTTGAACTGCATAAAACCTAAAAATGGAAAAACTCAAGCCAATTTTTGGCGAAAGTTGGGTCGGGTTTTGCGATATTGCAAAGTCCAAAAACACAGTAGGCTCACAGAATGTGTAAACTTGGGGCAACAGTTGTGATATCGGGTGTATCGCCTACCTCTGAACGGGTATATCATAGTGTTTACTATACCCCTTTAAAAGGACATTAGCCTAACCTAACAACCTTACCTAACCTATCCTAGTATTATGGGTGGGGGCTGCTACCCCCGCCCCCACACACCCCTAAAAAGCGTATAATGTGATAATAAGCATTTGTAAATAATACCGCAAGTACGAATCTTGTTTGTGAGACTAGTATTAACGAATAAACAACCCAACCTAATCCTTGAAAAAAAAATAAACTAAAAATGCTAAATAACGTAAGTACCAATCCCTTGTCATGAACGTAAACCCCAAACCCTAACCACTATTAGACAAAACAAAATGAGTTTGTACCTTAATGTGTAGGAGGATAAAGTTTAGCCGCAAGAAGAAAGTGGTGCAATCGTGTTGCTGGATCCGGAAAGGCCTTATGGAAAAGGAAGAGTGACAAGTACCCTTTAAAGTGTTCCTCCTTGCGTCCAAACCGTGGGACCTTTTCACGAACAGTCCTCCAGTTCCTCTCGATGTTTTGGGTATGAGATCCAGTGTCGGGGTGCACGAAATGTTGCGAGTAGTTTACCGTGGTGTATGTATAGCCTTCCAGGGAAAGAGTGTTGTAGGAGGCCCAACAATCTGAGTGGATATGCGTACCTGGCAAAATCCTCTCCTTGATAATGTTAACTAATGTATATTTTTTTCTATTTTCCACAGCAACCAGAAACACCTTTTTGGACCCTCTTTCAAAGGCCCCAAAAACCCACTGTCCCTGAATGACTCGTCCCCTATGATATTTCCTTTGTCCAAACTTTGCCTCATCAATTTCGACGTCTTTTCCTGGGCCCCCTAATTTGTCACAGTGGTCGATGCAATAATGAATGGTGACTTCACTGCAGAAGGAATACCAATTGACGAGTGTTTGTTTGGACACGCGGCACTCGAGGGCTACACTGTCATATGTCCCCAAATTAGCCGAGTAACAATAACAAATAAGAATGACTTTAAAAAACTCTAACTTGGCATTTTCAAAGAAGGTGCCGATCTTAGCCCCGACGTCAAACCTGCACCTGCCTTTCCTCACGTGTTTCCCGTGAGGTACTCTGGTAACTTTATCACACTTCCATCTGTTGTTATCATTAACTTTTAAATCGGCACCACAGCTGTCACACTTCACAGACCTTTTCACCAGATTGTGGGCCGCAAGAAACTCCCACAGATCGTCCCAGTTTTGTAAAGCTAGGTGTAGTTCACCAATATTCTTAGAGCAGCCTTCACACTCAAGAGCCGTCTTTGTTTAACAAACCCGGGTCTGACAGTGTGTTCACCTGGTCGTGACGTATCAGCTGGTTCTGACGTATGATCAGCTGATGGTGTTCCAATAACACTACTTATGATTTCAGAATAGTGTATTATTGTTATATGTTCGTGAAAATCTAGAGAGAAGTGTGGTATTATCGTGCATTATTAATATTGAGGTCTTGCAACAATATTACAAGTGTTTATAGTCGCCTACAAATATATACAGAACGTGTTGAAGCAGAATATTGAGCCTGGTGAATTCGCGGAATTCGTAAGATATTAGGTTTTAAAAAGCCCGGGCGGAGCCGGAGGACGGAGGTATTCGAAGGGGTTCGACGCAATGCTTGAACCGACCGAAATCAAGACCGCACAAGACGATGTTTACATTTTTTACTTCGATTTTCGGTGTATTTGTCTGAGTATTTGTTCAATGTGTCGATAACGAAAATCCTCCATGCGGACTATAATGAGAAAAATATGGCGAATCTATTGGTGCCTATTTTCATTAATAAATTCTTTCTCATAAGGTGGCACTAGTGTCTTTGAATATTATCCAAAATTCCACTAGGCTATATATATAATAATCGCCTTAAATGGCTGAAAGACTTATTGAAGTTTTTTAGTTTAGTCATAATTTAGGCATGTGGATTCAAAGTATATAAGTATGCGTATTATTAAGTCATTCAAAATGTTAATTTAAGTATAATACAGTATATAGGCTAAGTAGGTACCGGTACAATCGCGCTAAGTGATGTCTCGGCACCAAGTATGTTTTGATCAATAATTGGTATCGGCAATATCTAATCTTCATTTCTTCATATAGTGAAATGTACAAATGTTCCTACACTTACCCACTCTATTCAACATCTGACAGACATTAATACAGCACAGAGCAAGCCAAACGTAATGACAGCTGAGACAGGACTTATTAGCGCGACCGTACATGGCGAGCAAAAATTATCAATGCATAGACCTAACCAAACAATCGTATTTTCTAGATTATCCCAATAGAAGAGGAAATGCAAATTTAAAATTACAGTAGCAAAACAAATTAAATATCTATATTGATGCGGACTAACTATTTTAATAACATTCCAAACAGTAGAGCCTATATACTATTCACGCATTTTTCCAAAAAATCCAATACTATTTGTTTATCATAAATGGTTTATTTTATAGCTTATGAAAATTACCACTAATATAGGCTACCCTCGCGATTCTCGCAGTCCTAAGACTGTAAATTATTTTATACGGTATTTGTTTTGTATTTAGATAAGTTATACTCTTAACGGTAAATCCAGTGATCCCCTAAGGGGTGGCCACGAACGAAACGCTCCTATGCACCTGTCCCCAGTCAGTCGACGCCCCTTCTCCTATCCAGCACCGCCTTCGCTCATATACTTCACTCAGTCCCCTTCCAACTTATACCGTGCCTCTCCCTGTCTTTCCACCTTCTTATATGTAGTCATTCTCTCGCTTCACATACGTTCCATATGGCCGAACTATCTCAAGGTATTCCTTTTCACTTTTTTATAAATGTAAGTGTTATTTTAATATAGCCTAAATATCTTCACAGGTACAGCTGAATTCCTGAAGTTGGAACCTTGCAGAGAAGAAGACTACTACTACTACTACTACTACTACTACTACTACTACTATTTGTGTCCTAAAAGACTGAACCTTTCGAAGTTAAAACAGCTTGGATGGACACAATCCTGGTTTTAGATAAGTACAGTGTTGGTTTATTTTAGTTTGACATTTTTTAGTAATGAGGTTGGCCTGAATAGTAACCAGTTAGATGATATTGACTTAGTTCAGGTCTATTTACCCATTTATAACCTCGCTAGAGAAAGTTTTGTCGTGGCAGATGTTCCACAACTCAGTCGGTCGGCATTTGCTTGAAACAGTCGGTTATTGTAGATTTTTAGGACAAAACTTATCTGTTGACCATGGCAACCCACTGTCTCAAAGTAAATGTTCCTAGACAGATTTAAAATTAGATAGTTCCTGTGTAGATTATAGTGCTGCTGCAATAACTAAATTTTGTAATGTATTAGTTTTAAGTAGAGAAATTATGTTGGTACTTTTGAGAAATAAAATACAGTCGGCCCTCGGGTAACCCTCCAAAACCACGGATGGCGTTATACGACGAATATACTTTCAATGCAAGTTAATTTGAAACAGAGATTCATCATTTTCATTTTCATTTCATTTTCTATGGAGCTCGTCCTGGAATCTTTAAGACTCTGAACCTCACGATTCTATACAGGACTGGCCATTTGTATCGGCACTAGCTCAGAGAAGAGTGTTGAGAGGGGAGAAGGGGTGTTGGAGAGAGAGGAAGCTGTTGGAGTGGCTTTGTTATGTGTGTTTAGTCTGTATACGTAGTCAGGATGTCCCCTGACTGGGTGCGAGCATGTGAAACATGCTAGGACGTACTACCACACCCACTAAATGTCCGCCGTGGCAGGGATTCGATCCCGGGTCTTGCAGATTCACACGTGAGCGTGCTCACCACTGGACCACCACGGCTCAGCTGATTTTCAGAGTGACCGAAATCGTGTGTGTTATTGAGTCAGTTTGTGTGTGTGTGTGTGTGTGTGTGTGTTGTTCTTGTGTGGCTATGTCTAAACCAGAGTTATTTCTGTATGCAATACAATGTTATTATAATTTACTCTTATGAAATTGACTTTCATTTTACCAGATAGTATTTATAATAGTAAAAGCCAAAGAAAAATAAATTAAACTATAACTCTAATGAAAGCGGTAGATTGTTGGCAAGTTTAGCCAAGCTCCCGCCGCCTGCCTCACACGCAGACGCCATGTGGTTTGTTATTGTTGAACTACAGCTGAGCAGCATTGTTTTAGTGTCAAATAAATGGCATTTCATAGTACCATTGGTCTTCATTGGATATATTATTGACCCCTAGTATGAAGGTATGTTGCCAACGTAATAATACTGACAAATATATAGATAAATTGGGTGGTAAATGGTCAAAAAAGGGGACTTTGGGAGAGTGGCCAGAACGAATGGAATTTTTCCCATATAACCTAGCCTATGCTTTATGTAACCGTGTTTGCCTAACACGGCCTTGGGCCGGTACGATATACCCGCGTTACCCAAGGGTGGACTGTATAACAACCTTAAGTGTTATTTATTTGGGAAAATGTGGATGTAATTTGGGTAAGATTAGGAGTAGCGGGCGTACTACTATCAACATACAGCATAACATTCGATCATCAAAAAAATTCTGGTATAATTTCTGGAATATTTTGCCCTGTTATCGCAAACTAGACTGATGGTAGATTAATTTAAGTAATCAAAAGTTGACCTCATAAGCTGCCAGACCAGTGTTGAGGATAAAATGTTGTGGGAAAAAGTGCTTGTGTGATAATAATTCTTCTATAAAACATTAACCAAACTACCTAACCTAACCTAACCTAGTATTCATGTAGTACTAGGTTAGGTTAGGTTAGGTTAGGTTAATGTTTTATAGATGATTTATGCTGTATGTCGGTAGTGGTACGCCCACTACTCCTAATCTTACCGTAATTTTGTTCTGGAAATATAAATTAAGATTATAGTAAATTTAATTTAACCCACGATACTAATACCTTACCTTGTTACCTTGTGGAGATTTTGGTCGACGACCTCAGCTACAGGAACTGCCACTGCTTCCTCCAATGAAGTGGTACTCGGTGAACCAACTTGTAGTGTGGCCACGTATGGTAGGATGGCGTGGGAGGTGTGTCTTCTATCTTCTGTAGGAAGGTATGTAGATGTTTCTTGAAAACCTCTACCGTACAGGATGACATATTCTTTAGGTAGGTGGGGAGACCGTTGAAGAGCTTAGGCGCTGATCTGCTGAAGGAGTTTGCCCGCAGTGTCATGGTGCTTCTGCTGCTGGTATTCAGGCCTTCTACATAGCACGATCTCCCCCTTGTCCTTTCTTGGTTGAGCGTGATTCCTATATTGGGTACGTGGTCTTCAAGAATTTTTCAGACTTAGATTATCTGGAATCGTTCTCTACGCCTTTGGAGCGAGTATAGTTTGAGATGTTTAAGGCGATCCCAGTAGTTCATATCTTTCACGGTCTCGATTCTATTAGTAATCTATGCTAATCTACTGTAACCTAAGGTACCGGTAACCTTGTGTACAGTTGGTCAAATAGGTTGTGTCGCCGCTGTCAATAAGTTTTGCTCTCCTGTGTGCTGCATATCTCACTCAAAACTATGAATTAATGCTTGGATAGTGTCGATGCCAATTATTGATAGAAATATACTGTTCCACGACATCACTTATTTGGCAGGCTACATGGATATAATTTCGCCAATAACCTTGTTCGTAAGCGGTACTCAATTGTACATGCAGTAATAATTTGTAGTCTTGAAAAGTTGAGAAGTTGTCTTTATTGTGTTGCCCTTGTTTGTTTTGCAAGTTTTAAATCATAATTTCTAATATCCTCCATACTAGATTTAATGTACCGTATTTGAAATGTTTAGTCTCATCCTTTAGAAGATTTTTTTTTTTTTTTTTTTTCCTGGTTACTGGCGAATTATTTACTTGGGCTGTATGGTAGAGGTTAATAAGTGTTGTCAGATATTTCACAAAGTTTGGGACGCTGACTAATAATTTGAGGGATAAGCACTTTTCCTAGTAACTATAAAAATACCAATAACACTTTTTGAGCGATAACCACTGAAATGTATGACACTTAATACCCCCGATTGTACCAACTCTAATCGAACTTTAACTTTTATTTTTTCCATCTATTAGCAGTCCATGGGTTAAACAAAATCATCCCAGTGTATGCGAAAAACCTTCATGCCTGAGTGTGGGATTGAACTTGGGTCACCTGGGGTGGGAGGCAGACTTTCTCCACTACACTACAGAGCCGGTAGTACGTAGGTAAAGCATATTTTCTCAATGTGATATGAAATACCGGTAGGCTTCTAGTGGTTAAATGGAGCCAGATCTATTTAGAATGTCCCAAGTTTTGTTGTTGTTGCTGTTCCCCAAGCTGCCTGGCCGAACAGCCCCAAGGCCCCGAGCAAGGCCAAGGCCACAACCGAGCGCCCCCACAGAACCCCCCCCCCCCTGCCGACCACAATAAAGCCTGGGTGACCGAAGCCACTCCATGGCGGGGAGCTGAGGAGGGTGAGGAAACGCCCGGGAAACCAAAGCCCCACCCAGGGCCCTGTGTCCCTCAGCAATTATGAAGAGAAAGTTGAGGGGCAAAGGAAAAATGTGACGCTTTGGCTTCCAATCTTGGTAGATTGGGAGGTCAATCCACGGAAGAGACGCCGTCACTTGAGATCTAGAAAATATATAAGTAAAAGGAACAGTCAGATTAAGCTATGGGTATGGCAGAGATTGCTCAGTTCTCACTCTGATAGACCAGCCCATCACCAGAATGTCCCAAGTTAACCCCACCAGTACCATCTATGGCAGTGGTCTTCATTGCGCGGCTCGCGAGCCAGTGGCGGCTCGCAATGACCTGATTGGCGGCTCACAAGAGAGGAGAGAGAGAGAGAATTTCTTTTTGCTTTTCTTTTAAGAATTTCAATATAATAATTGTTACTAGTCTTGTTCTATAAATTTGTGGTTATGGAAACCCACAAAAAATGTAATTTAGTTCCTATATATATTTTTGTTCTACTTATCCTTGTGGCTTATTTGCCTTATGGCTTATGCGCCTTATGGCTTATGGGGCTCTCACTCTGAATATGTCCTGAACTTTTGGCTCTCTTGAAAAAATTAGTGAATAACACTGATCTATGGTGTCAGAGTGTACAGCAGTCCAGTAATAGGCTTCTAGTGGTTAAATGGAGCCAGATCTATTTAGAATGTCCCAAGTTAACCCCACCAGTACCATCTATGGTGTCCGAGTGTACAGCAGTCCAGTATTAATATTTTGTTTTGTTCGCAGATGTGAAAAGGGGTCAAAGACTTCTACAATGGTTGGAGCTGTTGCGGGATACTGGCAGCCGACTCGCTCTGATTTTGTTAGGGCATCTCTAGTTGCTAGGCTAAATTATATTTGAATTTACTTAGAACTTAAAGCCTTAATTTATAGTTAATTTTTTTAATACATTATTCAAATCCTGCACTTTTGATATTTACCAATTTCAAAATTAAATTGGGCTAAATGCTACTAGTCACGATTATTAAAGTAAAAAATAATTTAGAGGTAGCCTAAACATGTACCTTACATGTACCTTACGAGCGGCCTAGGCGGTATATAATATGTAGCCACCAGCGGGGTGTTTTTAGCCAAAATAGGGCTGTTTACGTGATCATTTTCATGCCTAAATAAGACCCAGAGCGTAAAACCAGTATCTATCCCTGAAAGGGCATAAACACAGCTTTCCAATGACACCATAACGATCCTTTTATGATGGCTAGTTTTCTTGCAACAACCGCGCAATGCGAGTGCAAAAAGCATGTAATTTGGCACTTTCCCCATACAATTCCGTATATAGTGAGAGAGGGGGGGAGGAGGTGGGATTCGTGTCCGTAGGTTCGCCGCGGTGGTCTGGAGCAGTCATACGCTCGCTACTCTCCTTGTCTCTCACTTGTCTCTCTCTCTCAGCAACATTACGTGCTGAAATTGCCACACGACCTATGTCGAGCGCCGCCAGATAGTCCAGATTTATTATACTCGACTTATGTTGCGCCCCGACAGTTATGGGTTAAGCAGATTATAAACCTCTGATCACACCACCACCAAATAAATCATCACCTGCAAATTTTCCTAAATGATTTTATTACTTTATTTAAATTGAGAAATATACACTGTACCTTAAATTTAGAGTAAAAGGAAGGAATATTAAAATACTGCACTTGCATTGAAATTGTATTTGTATTAAATTAAAATGCTATTGCTCCATATTAGTTTATTTTTAGAGTTTTACATTGCCATTGTTGTATTAAATATTAAATTAAGAAATAATCTGACTCGATATTGTTAAAGTATAAAATTAATTAAATATTAAATATTGTTAAAGTATAAAACTAAGGATTATAGAGGTAGAGATATTAAATATATTAAATTCTGCAGATAAAAAAAGAAGACCTGCTTCTACACCACCACTACCACCACCACCACTACCAACACCACAACTACCACCACCACCACCTCTACCACCATCACTCCTATTATTAAAGCCAGGTATGTTAGGATATTATGGGGCCATTATTTCAAGCTGCATATAGCCTAGTAAATGAATTTATGGACATTTTATTAAAAAGGCAAAATGTGTAATTGTGGATTACAGTTTATAAAGTAATTAATTAAAACTATTTATTATTTAAAGTACCGTACTGTACTGTTCTGTTGAGATTAAAGTACCGTACTGTACTGTACTGTTCTGTTGAGATTAAATAAGTGCCAAACTGTATTTTTGGATTACTGCCTAAAATATTAAATTTTAGAATAAGTTAATTAGGATGAAACCTAAGCCTATATTTTGGATTAGTTGTTAAATAATAGAAGTAATTATCATCCTGGTAACCAACATTATGTAGTTGAGAACATGGCCCTACAGTATATGTCCTATATTAGTCTGCCTCATATTGTAATAGAAGTACCAACTCTTATATTTGTTTTAACTTGACTGCCAATATGAATTTTAACACCTTACGAGCGGCCTATGCGGTTTATTTATGTGTACCGCCCAGCGGGGTGTTTTTAGCCAAAATAGGGCTGTTTACGTGATCATTTTCATGCCTAAATAAGACCCAGAACGTAAAACAAGTATCTATCCCTGAAAGGGCATAAACAGAGCTTTCGAATGACACCATAACGATCCTTGTATGATGGATAGTTTTCTTGCAATAACCGTGCAACGCGAGTGCAAAAAGCAGGTAATTCGGTACTTTCGGTACATAATTGAGTATGTAGCGAGTGAGAGAGGGAGGAGGGAGCTGAGATTTGTGTCAGTAGGTTCGCCGCGGTGGTCTGGAGCAGTCATACGCTCGCTAGTCTCCTGCCACCACTTGTCTCTCTCTCTCAGCCACATTACGTGCTGAAATTGCCACTCGAGTTATGTCGAGCGCCGCCACATAGTCCAGCTTTATTTAACTCGACTTAAGTGGCGAGCCGCTTTTTAAGGGTTAAACAAACATCCTAGGGAGATACCTTCTAAGAATGCACCTTCGTGCAGAGGGTTTAAAGTTGGCAGCACAGGAGTGTTTTATTAGTCTGTCTTAAATATTGCTAAAGATAATATAGACTTTACTTATAATTTAACTTAATTTTGTTGCAACTAATTTCTAAATGTTTTGTACAGTAAATAACATTAATATAAATTAATTCCAGTTACTGTTTTATAAACAAAAATTCCAGTATAGACAGAAAACACATATTTATCTGATATGAGACTTTTTCATTCATATAAGGAATAAATGTCATAAAATGACAAAAAGTATATGCTATCTAGATCAAGCCATGTACATTGAGGGTGCTCCTCGCGGATAAAGTCATTGCCCATTGGGGTGAGGGCATAGCAGGTGGTACCACGGCAGTAAGACAGTCTAACGGGTGGGGACTGTCTCTAGGACTCTTGTTCTAAAGTCTCTAGGCGGATCGCTGCTGTTGCTTGCTTCTCAAGCTTGCTATGCCTGAGGTCAACATGACCCCTCGGGGTCGTGGAATTAGACCTGGATGATGCAGTTTTGCACCATTGTACGGCCCTACACTCTCAATGCTTTACAAGGAGCTTTTTCTACTTAGTTCTTATGCTTAATTTAATATTTAATACTTGCAAATCAACCAAAAATAACCTTTAGTCACTTCAGATGAAAATGTTAAGTGTTTTACATTTAAAGCAAAAATAAAATCCATTCCTTATTGAGAACTTTTAGTAAAGTAAAAAGATAAACTTGCAAAGACAAAGTAACTTATCCAAATAAATGGAAATAAGACTAATTTAGTAGCTATTATTTCAGTTAGCGGATATCCTATAGTTCCTCCTGTGTTGCATGTCATTCCTAAGGCACACCCATGTAGAACATGGAACTGTCTTTTTATTGATATATAATTGGGAAATGTTACTATAACATTTCTATTGACATCAATGACGTCTACAATAAGTCATAGAATTTTCAATATTGTTAAAAGGGTTAACAACCTTTTGTATACAGTTAATGTTCACTCACTTAAATCTCTTGAATTAGTTTGGTTACTGTCCATTAAAGTTCAGTTTCTTGTTTTGTTTAGATAATAGACTTAAATTGCATATCTGCTCTTAAAAGTAATTTTAATTACTCATTTGAATGTTTATAATTTAAAGTAAAGTAGTTTATTCTAGAGTATGATATAAAGTATATTTTATAATTTAAAGTAAAGTAGTATATTTGAAAGCTTGATCTAAAGTAATTAAATTTAAACTAAAATTGTTAATAATCCTTCAAAGATTTATTTTATTTTATGCTGTAAATTAACTTCTAGAGTCTATTACAAAGTAGTATTTTGAATTTACTATTTTTGTCAGTAACGTTGTTTTAAATTTTAAGTGGGGACATACTGTATAGCAATATTGCGCCGCAAAATTTAATTTTCGCGCTTCGAAACTTTGTTACTTCGAACATTGAATGCTTATAGTCTGTGATTTTGAAGGTGGCAAAAAAGTTAATTTATTAAATTATTTACTGCCCAATACAGTAAACTACGAACTTTACAGTAATATTGCATTAAAATTATATTTTCCTTTGTTAGTGATAATTTCCACGTATTGATTTTGATTAAAGTTATTTTTTTGTATTTATATTGTTACTTGTTTTGGTTAGTTTATTTGAAAGTTTTAAATTATAATATTGCACAAGAGGCATAGCGGTTCATTAATTATCAGATCTAATGTTAAGGAATAAACTTTTCGCCATGTTTAAAAATAATGGATTATAGCTATTGGCAAGTCAGGTTTTGTTTGTTTTTGAATGTCTAAGTTTAACACATTAAGGAAGCGTACAATCTTTAAATAGTTCACTGGTAACCTTGTTCAGAAACTATAAATTGTAAGTTGCAACCACTTAAAGTTTTCATGATATTTTAATAGCTTGTGAATAAAGTTTCTATTGTCAGAAATATCTAGGTTAATGTCTAAATTTCAAACTTTATCTTGAAGGTACAATTTTATACTTAATATTGGTTTACTATTTATTTAAAGTAACTTTGATCAAACTTTCTTGACATGGCTTTTATTATTTAATGTAATATGTTGCTTTGCTCAAATGTAGTATACATTTAATTGCTCTGAAACTTTAAATTGCCTTGTTCTTTAAGTCATTTAAATTGTTTTGCTCTTTAACTATATTTTGATACTTTTTGTCAGTTAAATGTAAATTAGTTTGCGTAACTCTTAGATCTTTAAGTTGGCTGTCGTAGACTTGCCGAATAAATGTGTGAAATCTAGAGAATATGGTTTTCAGTGAACTATATTTAGATTGTACAATAAGAGTTGGTACATAGATTACAAAATGAGGCAATGTTTGAATTTGTAGTGTTGAAGGCTGTAATTGTGTAAAAGTTTAAAGAAATTTAAGATTTTATTTATTTTATATTTTTTCTCCGGATTTAAAGTAAAACCAATTTATTATTTTTTAATTATTTTCTTCGGATTTAAAGTAAAATTCAGTCTATACAAATTTTGGAACTAAAATGGTTCGAAATGTCTACAGCATTCCATTACGGTTCAAATAGGTAATTTTAAGTGAATAATTTTAAGGTACTGAAAATTTATATGTACCGGTATGTAATTTATATTAATTTGGCAGAAAAATCAAACGGTTAGTCATTGCTAGTTTTATCCTGGTGTGAAATTAAATTAGTCTTTGACATTTTTAAATTTTATTCTGGCTATGGTTAGACTATTTTAATATGCTTAGAAAACTTCTTTATAGTTAAAGGGTAACTGTTAGGTCCTGTGATGGTTATACACCATCCTCTTTTATGATAGTCAACTGGGAAACGATACTTAAGGATGGCCTTAGGTGAATTAATATTTTTTCACCAACCAACTTTACTTCTAACTCGATTAATGAAATAACAAATACTCGAACCTAGGATACTCGCACCGAAATTCCGCGCATTTATGAATGTCGCTATGAAGGCAGTAAATCCCTAGTAGATTGTTGAAACATGCTTCCTATGTCAGACACAACAGAAATTTGTAAATAGATGTTCTACTTATATACATACATACATAAAATTTGAAGACTGAGTGTTCCACACATAATTGCAGTTTGTCTCTTTTCTTAATGGCGGCATTCCAGGCAACCCTGTTAAGGGCTGCTTCACTTGTCAAGTTCTTGGATTTGAGATCGGCACGTATGGTCTGATCCCAGGTCTTCCTCGGTCCACCCCTTGGTGCAGCTCCCTCCACAATCACAGACCTGCATTTTTTCACCCAATTTTGTTCATCCATTCTCTCCACATGTCCATACCATCCCAGTCTACTTGTACGCATCATCTCGCTAATACTCTTTATACCTAAACGTCTCCTCAGCTCAACATTTGTTATTATATCCTGCAGCCTGGCCCCACACATCCATCTCATACCATTGTTCTTTTCAATAGTCAGTTTCCTTTTGCTCACTCGGTTCCTCTCTCTCAAAGGTATTGGCATTTATCCACTGGATCACTCAATGTTCAGCAGTTTAGTACTTCTGCTATAGAACTTGCTTGACATAAATTTATCTCTGCATTCTCCTTTTAAAATTTCTATCGCATGACTATACCACCTCAAAATATTTGTCTTGATCCATTCACCCGCTCCGCATTAAATACACATAAATTTATCTGTGCATTCTCCTTTTAACATTTCTCGCACATGATCATACCACCTCAAAATATTTGTCTTGATCCATTCAGCCGCTCCGCATTAAATACCCGCAGTTCCCTGCCCCTCTTGAAAGAAAAGTACATACCCCTATTGCTGCCTCTGTCCAGCCTATGTAAACGTCTAAAAGATAGCCTGTCCTCATTGACCTTAACCTCTTCTATCTGTAGCAGCACCGTTCTTTTAACTTTATTCTGGCTACTATTAGACTATTTTATTAAGTTTAAAAAGAGCCTCCAGTAATCAAAGGGCTTCTAAGTATCGCATCTTGGTTAAATATTTTAACTATCACAAGTGCTTCTTAAGCTGCACAGATTATAGTTTAGTTATAATTATTGCATTAATTTGTATATTATTATTAAATGTAGGTAAAGTCTAGTTAAAAAAGACTTCGCCGGTACATGAGGGTTAACTGGGAAAAGTCTATCACATGCCACCTTTGCAGATTATGCTTCAAACACTTTCATACAAAATACTATATCTATTGCTGAACGCCGTGATCCCTGAAGGGGTGACCACAAATTAACCCTCTCAGACATATGACTCTATTTTGAGCCTATTAGGGATGCTTTAAAGCCTTTGTTACCATCAGGGGTATTTAGAAACTTTTAATTTAGTTACTTCAACCTCTGCACTTGTCTTTGAGTTAGCTGTGGGCAGAAAACTAATTTTAGAGAGGTAATTATAAGAGTGAGCAAACTCTACTAATCTGGCAACCTCTGAGTCATATGTGCGTGAAAGGGTTAATAGCTCCCATGTACCTCTGTCCCCAGTCATTAGACGCCCCTCTCATCCAGCACTGCTTTCACGCATATACTGTACGGTACTTGACTCCATCCTTCCACCTCTCGGTCTAACCTTTGCATCTGCCGTTCCACTTCATACTTGTACACTTTTTTGTAATTCTCTCGCTTCCCATAAGTTTCACATGGATGAAACCTCTCGGTGTTCCTGTTCACATTTTCCAGCACATCTACATCCATACCACACCACTCCCGTACTTCCTCATTCTCATGTACAGTATATCCCTCCGCTAAATATTTAATTTAAAAATATCTTGGATCGCTAATCTCCCTTGCACAACTATCTCGTCACTCTCCCTCCTTTCCTAGTTGCACAAAATCAGTTTAGATATTAAAAGCATTAAAGCTCTTGCAGTTGGTCAAATGTTATTTTCATATATTTTCAAATGTTTGGCCTAAAGTTTCTATTAATGATATACTCTCTAATCCCATTTGTAATCGGTTCGGCTATAAGTTTAGATTTATGTTCTGAAACTATTTTTAGCGTTTGTTTATAAGTTTAGCCTCGTACTATCCTCTCAAACTGCATTACTTTACTGTAGCCCCTGTCCCTCCTGTTTAGCCCCATTAGTACAAAGATTTTGAAGAGCTTCGCCCTATTAGTTTGCCGATTTCAAGACCTTTTGCCAGATTTATGTTAATTTTGCCTGTAGTATTCCATTCAGCCACTCCGCATTAAATGCCCGTAGTTCCCTTCCCCTCTTCAAAGAAAAGTACAGATCCCTATTGCTGCTTCTGTCCAGCCTATATAAGTCTAGAAATAGCCTGTCCTCGTAGATCTTGACCCCTTCTGTACCGGTACTGTTCTTTTAACTTTATTCTGGCTACTATTAGACTATTAAATTCAGTCTAAAAAGGGCTTTCAGCAATCCACGGGCTTCTAACCATCTCTGTTAAACATTTTAACTACCACAGATCCTTCTTAAACTGCAGATTATAGTTTAGTAGTTATAATTATTGCTCTAGTTAAAATTATTATTCTTAAATGGAGCTAAAATCTAGTTAAAAATAAGTCTCCGATACAGAAGAGTTAACTTGGAAAAGTATCTCTTTCCACCTTTGCAGATTATGCTTCAAACTGCTTCATACAAAATATATATCTATACTCAGGCCCAATCACCACTTTAACTTATTATTTTTTTATTTTGTTTTTATTTATTTTTTATTTTGACTATATTGCCGTATGCCTTGATCCCTGAAGGGGTGACCACAAATTAATCGCTCCCATGCACCTGTCCCCAGTCATTCAACGCCCCTCCCATCCAGCACCGCTTTCACTTTCACGCATATACTGAAGTCAATCCTTCCACCTCTGTCTACCTTTGCTTCTGCTCCTGCATTTAACTCTTGCACTATTTTATTAATTCTCTAGTGCCACATAAGTTTCACATGGCCGAACCATCTCTTATGTTCCATTTCACACTTTCCAGCACATCTACATCCACACCACACTGCCCTCTTCCTCATTCTCATGTATATCTCTCTGCTAAATATTTAACTTAAAAATATTAAGCTCTCCAATCTCACTTGCAAAATTTTCTCAACACTCTCCATCCTTTCCTAGCTACAGAAAACTAGTTTATATATTAAAAGCATTAAAGCTCTTGCAGTTCGTCAGATGTTATTTTCCGATATTTTCTTAAAATGTTTGGCCTAAAGTTTCTATTCATGATTCAGTACTCTACTCTCAAATCCCATTTGTAATACGATTTGGCTAGAAGTTTAGATATATGCAGTTCTCTGAAACACTATTTTTAGTTTGAGTTTAAGTTTAGCTTCATACACTCTTCAAACTGCATTACTTTAATGTCTCGAGTTTTCTTTTCTGGACCCCTCTCTCTCATGTTTAGCCCCATTAGTATTAAGATTTTAAGACATTGGTTTTGCCGATTTCAAGAAGTTTTGCCAGATTTCTGTTTCTATTTTGCCAGTATTTGTTTCTAGCATACTTTAATTGACCATATAAGTTAGTGAGCGCTCTCGTTCCTTTGCAACCTACAAATAGACAATTTGCGCTTCCATTGTCCTTAAGAATTATCCACACTTGCAGCTTTACACATTTGAAGCCTCTCCTTTGTTTACAAAGTTAAGGGGACAGGGTTTATATTTTTAAGTTTGTTTTTAACCCGGGAACTGCCGGGAGACGCTTAAGAGTTCCCCCGGCGGACTGCGGGAAGACTCTTAAGAGTAAGGGAAAAAAGATCCATTTAAAACACTCTACTTTTTTTTTGTTTTTTTTTGCCCCTGGGCCATGCCAAATATCACTCCTCCACCTCCCCTCCTTCCCCACTTTCCTCCCCTCCTTCAGTTATCACCTATTTTCCCTGTTATTCACTTATTCTGTGGTTTATTTTCGTGCTAACTTTAGCGAGTTGGTAGCAGGGCGTTGTCATCACTGTTACCAAGCGTGGGAAAGAGCGAGAGAGAGACTATTGCGGAACAGTGTCTCTCCAGACAAGGGGAGGGGTGGAGGTCAGGGAGGTTGCCTCAGCCATACATTATGTAACTCCCGGCCTGTATTGCTGATTTTGACCATCCAAACACAGTTTCCACTTGTTTTATTGTTGTAACAGGTTAATACCTTTATAATCAACCTATAATAGGTGCATATGGATAAGTATTAATGCTATTTATGGTAAAATAACGATGTTAGTGATGGGAACCGCTCAAATACGTCAGCACAGGAGTGTGGTGTCTCATACCCCCCATGCGCACTTCTTAGGTTAAACAAGCACTCGCTACAGACTGAAGAAAAAAAATAATCCTTCCGAAGCTTCATAAAATCGTTAAGATGCAGCAGATATATACACAAAATACTTCACTGGTACAGAAGGGGTTAACCTGAAATTTTACAAACTACCAATTGAAATGTGGACCATTAGTTCTAATGAGCCTTCCTCTGTAGTTTCCTCAAAGGGAGTCTTCTGGAACCCCTTCTCCCTCATGTTAGCCCTATTAAATGTTGATTTTGAATAATTTGTCCCTTTAGTATGGCTATTTAAAGACTACTCCAAGTGTTAATTTTTTCTTGGCATGTCATCGTGTAGGCTACCTGCATTTTTGTACCGAAAAAGGGTCCAATTTATCTGAATGGTGTTTTTTGTGTATTTTAATGTTTATAGAGGTTTTAGAGAAGACGCCCAAAATATTTATAAAGCTCTCCTAAGTATTTAGTCGATTTTGGCAGTGAAAGTATATACTGTATGTGGCATGCATATTAAGGAACATCCCATTATTAAGGGGAGATCTCCACTTAAGGGATTTTTTTCTTGACTCCTTTCTCCCTCATGTTTAGCCCCATTGCTTTTGATATTATAAAACGTTTGCCCCATTAGTTTAGCGATTTTAAGAACTTTCACCCCATATTAAGACCTTTCGTGCCATTCAGGTGTCAATTTTATTCTGGCGAGCGATAGCGAGCCTGTAATTTAAGAGGAACCGGCCTTCGGCCGGGAAATTTTTCTACCGAAAAATGTACAAATATATCGTGAAAGGGACTCAAGGGGGTGTAATTTTAAGCTTGATGGAGGTCTAGGGAACGAATACCTCCCCTTAACATGAATCCTCCATTACAATCCCCAATGTACTTTAATAATTTAATGAAAGCATATTGTCCTCCCGGGGATTCGAAGTCAGGACACCAAACCCAGAACATAATAATAATAATAATAATAATAAGCATGTTACTTATTTCTCACAAGCGCAAATTTTTCCGCAGAATTCACTGGTGCTCTAAAACAATTAAGCATGTAAACAATTAAACCACAGACAGTTATAGGTTTATTTCACGATTAATGTCCATTTTTGTATTTTAGATATAAATCTAATCATATCCGAAATTCAGAATAGCATCCTTGGTCTCGCTTCTACATTTTCCTCTAAATTATAATTTAATCCCTGTGGGGGTCCACATGAATGAATTCCCTCACTGCTAGTGTCATAAATGTAGTTGATTTAAATTATTCTGCATAATTATTTCATAATTATATTTTATTAAGCGTTCTTTCCACATAGCGATTTTGATTAGTTCTTTTGCGTTTATCTTGTCCCAGTTTTGTTTTTTTATTTTGGAAGTTCTATATTATAATTATTTAAGCTAAGTTTTAGGTTGATCATAAAAATTGAGCCAGCACCTCTCTTCCCACCCAACCACAAGTTTGGTGGTAATGTATACATAGACTCAATTGTTCATTCTCGTCCTCGGTCTGTCTCTGCCGTTCTGGCCAAACACTTCACTTATTCTTTTAGGTCAGTATCCATAGGCCTACAGTTAGATTATCAGTGGTTCTAATAGCGTGGGAATTTTAACTTTTATTTTATTTTCTAGTACACATTGAATTGATTATATATATATATATATATATATTAATATTATTTTTTTTAAATCTGTATAAAATTATCTAACTGCCAGAATAAAAATGTTTAAGTATAGGTGATTGTGTTAATGCAAATGTGTATTTTCTGCCAAGTTAATGCATACCGTGTACCGTTTTTGCAGTTCTCCCAATAAGAAACTGAAAATATTTTAGACTATTCCAATTATTTTATAATTGCTATACAATTAATTCCGCTCTCGCAATATTAATATTAGACTCCATCAGAGCCAATTTGTTATTAATGTATAAATAATTAACAAAATAAAGTAAAAGAAATTTGTGGTTATTGAATATATTATAAATCATACCAAAGATATTCTTCATGTACAATTACACTAAATTCAACTAAGGATGGCAATGAATTATAATGATTAAATTAAAGTGGGAGAATTCTGTAAATTCATAAAAGATGTGAAATATAATGTAATACAGTATATATGAATAGATTAAGCATTATAGTAGGTCAAAGTATTTATAGGTTTGACAAATGTATACAGTACTTTTATTTGTAAGTTGATATCATTTTAAAAAATCGATATTAAATAGTTAGGAAGTGAAATTGTTTTTGAATCATGACTTAAAGTTAAATAGTTACGTTATACATTTTGAAACTTTAAAATATTTGTATTGACTTAAAAAGAAGTTATAGTATATAAATGTTTAAACTTTATTTGTTTTTACTTTTACACTTTAAACACTTTAAACAAATACAGTATACAGTTTTAGACTTCAATATTTTAAACCTGAAATTTAAACTCACTATTACACTTTTAAACTTCAATATTTCAAATTATATGGACATTTTTACACTTTATACAAATACAGTATACAGTTTTAGACTTCAATCCAATATTTTATACCTTAAACTTAAACACACTTACACTTTTAAACTTCAATATTTCAAATTATCTGGAAATTTTTACACTTTCAACAAATACAGTATACAGTTTTTGACTTCAATATTTTAAACCTGAAACTTAAACACAATATTACACTTTTAAACTTCAATATTTCAGTTTTAAACTTCAATATTTCAAATTATCCTGACATTATTACACTTTAAACAAACATTGTATATATTTTTATACTTCTATTTTTTAAGCCTGAAACTTAAACATAATATTACACTTTTAAACTGCAATATTTCAAATTATCTTGACATTATTACACTTTATACAAATACAGTATAAATTTTTAGACTTCCATTTTTGAAACTTGCAACTTAAACACAATATTACACTTAAACTTCAATATTACACTTTTAAACTTCAGTATTTGTAATTATCATGACATTATTACACTTTATACAAATACAGTATACATTTTTAGACTTCCATTTTTGAAACTTGCAACTTAAACACAATATTACACTTTTAAACTTCCATATTTGAAACTTGCAACTTAAACACAATATTACACTTTTAAACTTCCATATTTGAAATTATCCTGAAAGTTTTACTTTATACAAATACAGTATACATTTTTAGACTTCCATTTTTTAAACCTGAAACAAACTCAATATTACTTTTTTAAACTTCCATATTACAAACTTCAATATTACACTTAAACTCCAACATTACACTTTTAAACTCCAATATTTCATTTTAAACTTCAATATTTGAAATTATCTTGACATTATTACACTTTATACAAATAAGTATACATTTTTAGACTTCCATTTTTGAAACTTTGAACTTAAACACAATATTACACTTTTAAACTTCCATATTACACTTTTAAACTTCAATATTACACTTTTAAACTTCCATATTTGAAATTATCCTGAAAGTTTTGCTCTTTATACAAATACAGTATACATTTTTAGACTTCCATTTTTTAAACCTGAAACTGAAACACAATATTACACATTTAAACTTCCATATTTGAAATTATCCTGAAAGTTGTACTTTATACAAATACAGTAATCACCACCCATAACGAGGGGCGTCGCGCTCCTTGGTGCCGCTAGAGGAGCGGCGAACACATCCAAAGGTATCCAAAGGTAAGGTAAGTATACATTTTTATACTTCCAGTTTTTTAAACTTGAAACAAACTCAATATTACACTTTTAAACTTCCGTATTACACTTTTAAACTTCCGTATTACACTTTTAAACTTCCATATTACACTTAAACTCCAATATTACACTTTTAAACTATTATTACACTTAAACTTCAATATTACACTTAAACTCCAATATTACACTTTTAAACTCCAATATTTCATTTTAAACTTCAATATTTGAAATTATCTTGACATTATTACACTTTATACAAATACAGTATACATTTTTAGACTTCCATTTTTGAAACTTGGAACTTAAACACAATATTACACTTTTAAACTTCAATATTACACTTTTAAACTTCCATATTACACTTAAACTTCCATATTTGAAACTTGCAACTTAAACACAATATTACACTTTTAAACTTCAATATTTGAAATTATCCTGAAAGTTTTACTTTATACAAATACAGTATACATTTTTAGACTTCCATTTTTTAAACCTGAAACAAACTCAATATTACTTTTTTAAACTTCAATATTACACTTAAACTTCAATATTACACTTAAACTTCAATATTACACTTAAACTCCAATATTTAATTTTAAACTAAATTATCTTTACATTATTACACTTTATACAAATACAGTATACATTTTTAGACTTCCATTTTTGAAACTTTGAACTTAAACACAATATTACACTTTTAAACTTCCATATTACACTTAAACTTCAATATTACACTTTTAAACTTCCGTATTTGAAACTTTCAACTTAAACACAATATTACACTCTTAAACTTCAATATTACACATTTAAACTTCCATATTTGAAATTATCCTGAAAGTTTTGCTCTTTATACAAATACTGTATACATTTTTAGACTTCCATTTTTAAACCTGAAACAAACTCAATATTACACTTTTAAACTTCCATATTACACTTTTAAACTTCCATATTACACTTTTAAACTTCCATATTACACTTTTAAACTTCCATATTACACTTTTAAACTTCCATATTACACTTTTAAACTTTCATATTACACTTAAACTCCAATATTACACTTTTAACCTCCAATATTTCATTTTAAACTTCAATATTTGAAATTATCTTGACATTATTACACTTTATACAAATACAGTATGCATTTTTAGACTTCCATTTTTGAAACTTTGAACTTAAACACAATATTACACTTTTAAACTTCCATATTTGAAACTTGCAACTTAACACAATATTACACTTTTAAACTTCAATATTACACTTTTAAACTTCCATTTTTGAAATTATCCTGAAAGTTTAGCTCTTTATACAAATACAGTATACATTTTTAGACTTCCATTTTTTAAACCTGAAACAAACTCCATATTACACTTAAACTTCCATATTACACTTTTAAACTTCCATATTACACTTAAACTTTAATATTACACTTAAACTCTAATATTACACTTTTAACCTCCAATATTTCATTTTAAACTTCAATATTTTAAATTATCTTGACATTATTACACTTTATACAAATACAGTATACATTTTTAAACTTCCATTTTTGAAACTTGGAACTGAAACACAATATTATACTTTTAAACTTCAATATTACACTTTTAAACTTCCATATTACACTTAAACTTCAATATTACACTTAAACTCCAATATTACACTTTTAAACTCCAATATTTCATTTTAAACTTCAATATTTTAAATTATCTTGACATTATTACACTTTATACAAACACAGTATACATTTTTAGACTTCCATTTTTGAAACTTGGAACTTAAACTCAATATTACACTTTTAAACTTCAATATTACACTTTTAAACTTCCATATTTGAAATTATCCTGAAAGTTTTGCTCTTTATACAAATACAGTATACATTTTTAGACTTTAATTTTTTAAACTTGAAACAAACTCAATATTACACTTTTAAACTTCCATATTACACTTAAACTCCAATATTACACTTTTAACCTCCAATATTTCATTTTAAACTTCAATATTTGAAATTATCTTGACATTATTACACTTTATACAAATACAGAATACATTTTTAGACTTCCATTTTTGAAACTTTGAACTTAAACACAATATTACACTTTTAAACTTCAATATTACACTTTTAAACTTCCATATTTGAAATTATCCTGAAAGTTTTGCTCTTTATACAAATACAGTATACATTTTTAGACTTCCATTTTTGAAACTTGGAACTGAAACACAATATTACACTTTTAAACTTCCATATTACTTTTAAACTCCAATATTTCATTTTAAACTTCAATATTTGAAATTATCTTGACATTATTCCTAGTTATACAAATACAGTATACATTTTTAGACTTCCATTTTTGAAACTTGGAACTGAAACACAATATTACACTTTTAAACTTCCATATTTGAAATTATCCTGAAAGTTTTGCTCTTTATACAAATACAGTATACAATTTTAGACTTCCATTTTTGAAACTTGGAACTGAAACACTATTACTTTTAAAGTTCCATGTTACACTTTTAAACTTCCATATTACACTTAAACTTCAATAGTACACTTAAATTCTAATATTTCATTTTAAACTTAAATATTTGAAATTATCTTGACATTATTACACTTTATACAAATACAGTATACGTTCTTAGACTCATTTTTTAAACTTGGAACTTAAACTTCCACATTACACTTTTAAACTTCCATATTACACTTTTAAACTTCCATATTACGCTTAAACTTCAACATTACACTTAAACTCCAATATTCCACTTTTTAACTCCAATATTACACTTAAACTTCAATATTACACTTAAACTCCAATATCACTTTTAAACTCCAATATGTCCTATTAAACTTCCATATTACACTTTTAAACTTCCATATTACACTTAAACTTCAATATTACACTTAAACTCCAATATTACACTTTTAAACTCCAATATTACACTTTTAAACTCCAATATTTCATTTTAAACTTCAATATTTGAAATTATCTTGACATTATTACACTTTATACAAATACAGTATACATTTTTAGACTTCCGTTTTTGAAATTTTGAACTTAAACACTATTACACTTTTAAACTTCCATATTACACTTTTAAACTTCCATATTACACTTTTAAACTTCCATATTACACTTTTAAACTTCCATATTACACTTAAACTTCCATATTACACTTAAACTCCAATATTACAATTTTAAACTCCAATATTTGAAATTATCTTGACATTATTACTAGTTATACAAATACAGTATACATTTTTAGACTTCCATTTTTGAAACTTGGAACTGAAACACAATATTACACTTTTAAAGTTCCATATTACACTTTTAAACTTCCATATTACACTTAAACTTCAATATTACACTTTTAAACTCTTAATATTTCATTTTAAACTTCAATATTTGAAATTATCTTGACATTATTACACTTTATACAAATACAGTATACATTTTTATACTTCCATTTTTTAAACTTGGAACTTAAACAATATTACACTTTTAAACTTCCATATTACACTTTTAAACTTCAATATTACACTTTTAAACTTCCATATTACACTTTTAAACTTCCATATTACGCTTAAACTTCAATATTACACTTAAACTCCAATATTCCACTTTTAAACTAATATTACACTTAAACTTCAATATTACACTTAAACTCCAATATTACACTTAAACTCCAATATTACACTTTTAAACTCCAATATTACACTTAAACTTCAATATTACACTTAAACTCCAATATTACACAGTTAAACTCCAATATTTCATTTTAAACTTCAATATTACACTTTTAAACTCCAATATTACACTTTTAAACTCCAATATTACACTTTTAAACTTCAATATTACACTTAAACTTTAATATTACACTTAAACTCCAATATTACACTTTTAAACTTTAATATTTGAAATTATCTTGACATTATTACACTTTATACAAATACAGTACATTTTTAGACTTCCATTTTTTAAATTTGGAACTTAAACACAATATTACACTTTTAAACTCCAATATTTCATATTAAACTTCAATATTTGAAATTATCTTGACATTATTACACTTTATACAAATACAGTATACATTTTTAGACTTCCATTTTTTAAACTTGGAACTTAAACACAATATTACACTTTTAAACTTCCATATTACACTTTTAAACTTCAATATTACACTTTTAAACTTCAATATTACACTTTTAAACTTTAATATTACAATTTTAAACTCCAATATTACACTTTTAAACTCCAATATTACACTTAAACTTCAATATTACACTTTTAAACTCCAATATTTGAAATTATCTTGACATTATTACACTTTATGCTAATACAGTATACATTTTTAGACTTCCATTTTTGAAACTTGGAACTGAAACACAATATTACACTTTTAAAGTTCCATATTACACTTTTAAACTTCCATATTACACTTAAACTTCCATATTACACTTAAACTCCAATATTACACTTTTAAACTCCAATATTTCATTTTAAACTTCAATATTTGAAATTATCTTGACATTATTACTAGTTATACAAATACAGTATACATTTTTAGACTTCCATTTTTGAAACTTGGAACTTAAACACAATATTACACTTTTAAACTTCCATATTACACTTTTAAAGTTCCATATTACACTTTTAAAGTTCCATATTACACTTTTAAAGTTCCATATTACACTTAAACTTTAATATTACACTTTTAAACTCCAATATTTCATTTTAAACTTCAATATTTGAAATTATCTTGACATTATTACTAGTTATACAAATACAGTATACATTTTTAGACTTCCATTTTTGAAACTTGGAACTTAAACACAATATTACACTTTTAAATTTCCATATATGAAATTATCCTGAAAGTTTTGCTCTTTATACAAATACAGTATACAATTTTAGACTTCCATTTTTGAAACTTGGTACTTAAACACAATATTACACTTTAAACTTCCATATTACACTTAAACTTCCATATTACACTTTTAAACTTCCATATTACACTTTTAAACTTCCATATTACACTTTTAAACTTCCATATTACGCTTAAACTTCAATATTACACATAAACTCCAATATTACACTTTTAAACTCTAATATTACACGTAAACTCCAATATTACACTTTTAAACTCCAATATTTCATTTTAAACTTCAATATTACACTTAAACTTCAATATTACAGTTAAACTCCAATATTTCATTTTAAACTTCAATATTACACTTTTAAACTCCAATATTACACTTTTAAACTCCAATATTACACTTTTAAACTCCAATATTACACTTTTAAACTCCAATATTACACTTTTAACCCGTACAGCCCCAGCGACGCGCCGCGTCGGCGATGTATGTAACGCACAGCCCCAGAGACGCGCCTGGCGCGTCACCCTAATTGCGCCGACCGTAACCTCAGGTGTAGCCACTCAAGAGGGCTCAGATTTGTATGGGAACTGTGTACGTATCCCACGCAACCGTGCCGATGGTTGAAAACTCTCAAAGTCCACGTGCGTGCGTGTGAGCGCGCAATAACCTGTTTTTTTGGGGTAATTGCCTTCAATTTTTTACTCTTGTAAAATACGTTTTCGGGGGCTCTGTAGGACCATTCTTTAAGCTTTTTGAGCAGTTTTTCTTGGTTTTTCCTTCATTCCTAACCCATTTGCTATTGTTTCTGGAATAAAACCATTTTTTGAAAACCGGCCGGGTTCTGGTGAACAAACATTACAAAACTAGCCGGGGCTGGACGGGTTAAACTCCAATATTACACTTTTAAACTTCAATATTACACTTAAACTCCAATATTACACTTAAACTCTAATATTACACTTAAACTCTAATATTACACTTAACCTCCAATATTTTATTTTAAACTTCAATATTTGAAATTATCTTGAAATTTTTACACTTTATACAAATACAGTATACATTTATAGACTTCCATTTTTGAAACTTTGAACTTAAACACAATATTACATTTTTAAACTTCAATATTACATTTTGAAACTTGCAAATTAAACACAATATTACACTTTTAAACTTCAATATTACACTTTTAAGCTTCCATATTTGAAATTATCCTGAAAGTTTTGCTCTTTATACAAATACAGTATAAATTTTTAGACTTCCATTTTTTAAACCTGAAACAAACTCCATATTACACTTAAACTTCCATATTACACTTTTAAACTTCCATATTACACTTAAACTTTAATATTACACTTAAACTCTAATATTACACTTTTAACCTCCAATATTTCATTTTAAACTTCAATATTTTAAATTATCTTGACATTATTACACTTTATACAAATACAGTATACATTTTTAGACTTCCATTTTTGAAACTTGGAACTGAAACACAATATTATACTTTTAAACTTCAATATTACACTTTTAAACTTCCATATTACACTTAAACTTCAATATTACACTTAAACTCCAATATTACACTTTTAAACTCCAATATTTCATTTTAAACTTCAATATTTTAAATTATCTTGACATTATTACACTTTATACAAACACAGTATACATTTTTAGACTTCCATTTTTGAAACTTGGAACTTAAACTCAATATTACACTTTTAAACTTCAATATTACACTTAAACTTCCATATTTGAAATTATCCTGAAAGTTTTGCTCTTTATACAAATACAGTATACATTTTTAGACTAATTTTTTAAACTTGAAACAAACTCAATATTACACTTTTAAACTTCCATATTACACTTAAACTCCAATATTACACTTTTAACCTCCAATATTTCATTTTAAACTTCAATATTTGAAATTATCTTGACATTATTACACTTTATACAAATACAGAATACATTTTTAGACTTCCATTTTTGAAACTTTGAACTTAAACACAATATTACACTTTTAAACTTCAATATTACACTTTTAAACTTCCATATTTGAAATTATCCTGAAAGTTTTGCTCTTTATACAAATACAGTATAAATTTTTAGACTTCCATTTTTGAAACTTGGAACTGAAACACAATATTATACTTTTAAAGTTCCATATTACACTTTTAAACTTCCATATTACACTTAAATTTCAATATTACACTTAAACTCCAATATTACACTTTTAAACTCCAATATTTCATTTTAAACTTCAATATTTGAAATTATCTTGACATTATTACACGTTATACAAATACAGTATACATTTTTAGACTTCCATTTTTGAAACTTGGAACTTAAACACAATATTACACTTTTAAACTTCCATATTTGAAATTATCCTGAAAGTTTTGCTCTTTATACAAATACAGTATACATTTTTAGACTTCCATTTTTGAAACTTGGAACTTAAACACAATATTACACTTTTAAACTTCCATATTTGAAATTATCCTGAAAGTTTTGCTCTTTATACAAATACAGTATACATTTTTAGACTTCCATTTTTTAAACCTGAAACAAACTCCATATTACACTTAAACTTCCATATTACACTTTTAAACTTCCATATTACACTTAAACTTTAATATTACACTTAAACTCTAATATTACACTTTTAACCTCCAATATTTCATTTTAAACTTCAATATTTTAAATTATCTTGACATTATTACACTTTATACAAATACAGTATACATTTTTAGACTTCCATTTTTGAAACTTGGAACTGAAACACAATATTATACTTTTAAACTTCAATATTACACTTTTAAACTTCCATATTACACTTAAACTTCAATATTACACTTAAACTCCAATATTACACTTTTAAACTCCAATATTTCATTTTAAACTTCAATATTTTAAATTATCTTGACATTATTACACTTTATACAAACACAGTATACATTTTTAGACTTCCATTTTTGAAACTTGGAACTTAAACTCAATATTACACTTTTAAACTTCAATATTACACTTAAACTTCCATATTTGAAATTATCCTGAAAGTTTTGCTCTTTATACAAATACAGTATACATTTTTAGACTAATTTTTTAAACTTGAAACAAACTCAATATTACACTTTTAAACTTCCATATTACACTTAAACTCCAATATTACACTTTTAACCTCCAATATTTCATTTTAAACTTCAATATTTGAAATTATCTTGACATTATTACACTTTATACAAATACAGAATACATTTTTAGACTTCCATTTTTGAAACTTTGAACTTAAACACAATATTACACTTTTAAACTTCAATATTACACTTTTAAACTTCCATATTTGAAATTATCCTGAAAGTTTTGCTCTTTATACAAATACAGTATAAATTTTTAGACTTCCATTTTTGAAACTTGGAACTGAAACACAATATTATACTTTTAAAGTTCCATATTACACTTTTAAACTTCCATATTACACTTAAATTTCAATATTACACTTAAACTCCAATATTACACTTTTAAACTCCAATATTTCATTTTAAACTTCAATATTTGAAATTATCTTGACATTATTACACGTTATACAAATACAGTATACATTTTAGACTTCCATTTTTGAAACTTGGAACTTAAACACAATATTACACTTTTAAACTTCCATATTTGAAATTATCCTGAAAGTTTTGCTCTTTATACAAATACAGTATACATTTTTAGACTTCCATTTTTTAAACCTGAAACAAACTCCATATTACACTTAAACTTCCATATTACACTTTTAAACTTCCATATTACACTTAAACTTTAATATTACACTTAAACTCTAATATTACACTTTTAACCTCCAATATTTCATTTTAAACTTCAATATTTTAAATTATCTTGACATTATTACACTTTATACAAATACAGTATACATTTTTAGACTTCCATTTTTGAAACTTGGAACTGAAACACAATATTATACTTTTAAACTTCAATATTACACTTTTAAACTTCCATATTACACTTAAACTTCAATATTACACTTAAACTCCAATATTACACTTTTAAACTCCAATATTTCATTTTAAACTTCAATATTTTAAATTATCTTGACATTATTACACTTTATACAAACACAGTATACATTTTTAGACTTCCATTTTTGAAACTTGGAACTTAAACTCAATATTACACTTTTAAACTTCAATATTACACTTAAACTTCCATATTACACTTAAACTTCCATATTTGAAATTATCCTGAAAGTTTTGCTCTTTATACAAATACAGTATACATTTTTAGACTAATTTTTTAAACTTGAAACAAACTCAATATTACACTTTTAAAGTTCCATATTACACTTTTAAACTTCCATATTACACTTAAATTTCAATATTACACTTAAACTCCAATATTACACTTTTAAACTCCAATATTTCATTTTAAACTTCAATATTTGAAATTATCTTGACATTATTACACGTTATACAAATACAGTATACATTTTTAGACTTCCATTTTTGAAACTTGGAACTTAAACACAATATTACACTTTTAAACTTCCATATTTGAAATTATCCTGAAAGTTTTGCTCTTTATACAAATACAGTATACATTTTTAGACTTCCATTTTTGAAACTTGGAACTGAAACACAATATTACACTTTTAAACTTCCATATTTGAAATTATCCTGAAAGTTTTGCTCTTTATACAAATACAGTATACAATTTTAGACTTCCATTTTTGAAACTTGGAACTGAAACACTATTACTTTTAAAGTTCCATGTTACACTTTTAAACTTCCATATTACACTTAAACTTCAATAGTACACTTAAACTCTAATATTTAATTTTAAACTTAAATATTTGAAATTATCTTGACATTATTACACTTTATACAAATACAGTATACATTTTTAGACTTCCGTTTTTGAAATTTTGAACTTAAACACAATATTACACTTTTAAACTTCCATATTACACTTTTAAACTTCCATATTACGCTTAAACTTCAATATTACACTTAAACTCCAATATTCCACTTTTAAACTCCAATATCACTTTTAAACTCCAATATGTCCTATTAAACTTCCATATTACACTTTTAAACTTCCATATTACACTTAAACTTCAATATTACACTTAAACTCCAATATTACACTTTTAAACTCCAATATTTCATTTTAAACTTCAATATTTGAAATTATCTTGACATTATTACACTTTATAAAATACAGTATACATTTTTAGACTTCCGTTTTTGAAATTTTGAACATAACACAATATTACACTTTTAAACTTCCATATTACACTTTTAAACTTCCATATTACACTTTTAAACTTCCATATTACACTTTTAAACTTCCATATTACACTTAAACTTCCATATTACACTTAAACTCCAATATTACAATTTTAAACTCCAATATTTGAAATTATCTTGACATTATTACTAGTTATACAAATACAGTATACATTTTTAGACTTCCATTTTTGAAACTTGGAACTTAAACACAATATTACACTTTTAAACTTCCATATTTGAAAATATCCTGAAAGTTTTGCTCTTTATACAAATACAGTATACAGACTTCCATTTTTGAAACTTGGAACTGAAACACAATATTACACTTTTAAAGTTCCATATTACACTTTTAAACTTCCATATTACACTTAAACTTCAATATTACACTTTTAAACTCTTAATATTTCATTTTAAACTTCAATATTTGAAATTATCTTGACATTATTACACTTTATACAAATACAGTATACATTTTTATACTTCCATTTTTTAAACTTGGAACTTAAACACAATATTACACTTTTAAACTTCCATATTACACTTTTAAACTTCCATATTACGCTTAAACTTCAATATTACACTTAAACTCCAATATTCCACTTTTAAACTCTAATATTACACTTAAACTTCAATATTACACTTAAACTCCAATATTACACTTAAACTCCAATATTACACTTTTAAACTCCAATATTACACTTAAACTTCAATATTACACTTAAACTCCAATATTACACAGTTAAACTCCAATATTTCATTTTAAACTTCAATATTACACTTTTAAACTCCAATATTACACTTTTAAACTCCAATATTACACTTTTAAACTTCAATATTACACTTAAACTTTAATATTACACTTAAACTCCAATATTACACTTTTAAACTCCAATATTTCATATTAAACTTCAATATTTGAAATTATCTTGACATTATTACACTTTATACAAATACAGTATACATTTTTATACTTCCATTTTTTAAACTTGGAACTTAAACACAATATTACACTTTTAAACTTCCATATTACACTTTTAAACTTCAATATTACACTTTTAAACTTCCATATTACACTTTTTAACTTCCATATTACGCTTAAACTTCAATATTACACTTAAACTCCAATATTCCAATTTTAAACTCTAATATTACACTTAAACTCCAATATTACACTTTTAAACTCCAATATTACACTTAAACTTCAATATTACACTTAAACTCCATATTACACAGTTAAACTCCAATATTTCATTTTAAACTTCAATATTACACTTTTAAACTCCAATATTACACTTTTAAACTCCAATATTACACTTAAACTTCAATATTACACTTAAACTTTAATATTACACTTAAACTCCAATATTACACTTTTAAACTTTTTAAACTTTAATATTTGAAATTATCTTGACATTATTACACTTTATACAAATACAGTACATTTTTAGACTTCCATTTTTTAAACTTGGAACTTAAACACAATATTACACTTTTAAACTCCAATATTTGAAATTATCTTGACATTATTACACTTTATACAAATACAGTATACATTTTTAGACTTTTTTAAGCATGAAACTTAAACACAATATTACTTAAACTTCAATATTCCACTTTTAAACTTCAATATTACACTTAAACTTCAATATTCCACTTAAACTTTAATATTACACTTTTAAACTTCCATATTTCATTTTAAACTTCAATATTTGAAATTATCTTGACATTATTACACTTTATACAAATACAGTATACATTTTTAGACTTCCATTTTTGAAACTTGGAACTGAAACACAATATTACACTTTTAAACTTCCATATTACACTTTTAAACTTCCATATTACACTGAAACTTCCCTATTCCACTTAAACTTTAATATTACACATTTAAACTAATATTTCATTTTAAACTTCAATATTTGAAATTATCTTGACATTATTACACTTTATACAAATACAGTATACATTTTTATACTTCCATTTTTTAAACTTGGAACTTAAACACAATATTTCACTTTTAAACTTCCATATTACACTTTTAAACTTCCATATTACACTTTTAAACTTCCATATTTGAAATTATCCTGAAAGTTTTGCTCTTTATACAAATACAGTATACAATTTTAGACTAATTTTTTAAACTTGAAACAAACTCAATATTACACTTTTAAAGTTCCATATTACACTTTTAAACTTCCATATTACACTTAAATTTCAATATTACACTTAAACTCCAATATTACACTTTTAAACTCCAATATTTCATTTTAAACTTCAATATTTGAAATTATCTTGACATTATTACACGTTATACAAATACAGTATACATTTTTAGACTTCCATTTTTGAAACTTGGAACTTAAACACAATATTACACTTTTAAACTTCCATATTTGAAATTATCCTGAAAGTTTTGCTCTTTATACAAATACAGTATACATTTTTAGACTTCCATTTTTGAAACTTGGAACTGAAACACAATATTACACTTTTAAACTTCCATATTTGAAATTATCCTGAAAGTTTTGCTCTTTATACAAATACAGTATACAATTTTAGACTTCCATTTTTGAAACTTGGAACTGAAACACTATTACTTTTAAAGTTCCATGTTACACTTTTAAACTTCCATATTACACTTAAACTTCAATAGTACACTTAAACTCTAATATTTAATTTTAAACTTAAATATTTGAAATTATCTTGACATTATTACACTTTATACAAATACAGTATACATTTTTAGACTTCCGTTTTTGAAATTTTGAACTTAAACACAATATTACACTTTTAAACTTCCATATTACACTTTTAAACTTCCATATTACGCTTAAACTTCAATATTACACTTAAACTCCAATATTCCACTTTTAAACTCCAATATTACACTTAAACTTCAATATTACACTTAAACTCCAATATTACACTTAAACTCCAATATCACTTTTAAACTCCAATATGTCCTATTAAACTTCCATATTACACTTTTAAACTTCCATATTACACTTAAACTTCAATATTACACTTAAACTCCAATATTACACTTTTAAACTCCAATATTTCATTTTAAACTTCAATATTTGAAATTATCTTGACATTATTACACTTTATAAAATACAGTATACATTTTTAGACTTCCGTTTTTTAAATTTTGAACTTAAACACAATATTACACTTTTAAACTTCCATATTACACTTTTAAACTTCCATATTACACTTTTAAACTTCCATATTACACTTTTAAACTTCCATATTACACTTAAACTTCCATATTACACTTAAACTCCAATATTACAATTTTAAACTCCAATATTTGAAATTATCTTGACATTATTACTAGTTATACAAATACAGTATACATTTTTAGACTTCCATTTTTGAAACTTGGAACTTAAACACAATATTACACTTTTAAACTTCCATATTTGAAAATATCCTGAAAGTTTTGCTCTTTATACAAATACAGTATACAGACTTCCATTTTTGAAACTTGGAACTGAAACACAATATTACACTTTTAAAGTTCCATATTACACTTTTAAACTTCCATATTACACTTAAACTTCAATATTACACTTTTAAACTCTTAATATTTCATTTTAAACTTCAATATTTGAAATTATCTTGACATTATTACACTTTATACAAATACAGTATACATTTTTAAACTTCCATTTTTTAAACTTGGAACTTAAACACAATATTACACTTTTAAACTTCCATATTACACTTTTAAACTTCCATATTACGCTTAAACTTCAATATTACACTTAAACTCCAATATTCCACTTTTAAACTCTAATATTACACTTAAACTTCAATATTACACTTAAACTCCAATATTACACTTAAACTCCAATATTACACTTTTAAACTCCAATATTACACTTAAACTTCAATATTACACTTAAACTCCAATATTACACAGTTAAACTCCAATATTTCATTTTAAACTTCAATATTACACTTTTAAACTCCAATATTACACTTTTAAACTCCAATATTACACTTTTAAACTTCAATATTACACTTAAACTTTAATATTACACTTAAACTCCAATATTACACTTTTAAAAACTTAAACACAATATTACACTTTTAAACTCCAATATTTCATATTAAACTTCAATATTTGAAATTATCTTGACATTATTACACTTTATACAAATACAGTATACATTTTTATACTTCCATTTTTTAAACTTGGAACTTAAACACAATATTACACTTTTAAACTTCCATATTACACTTTTAAACTTCAATATTACACTTTTAAACTTCCATATTACACTTTTTAACTTCCATATTACGCTTAAACTTCAATATTACACTTAAACTCCAATATTCCAATTTTAAACTCTAATATTACACTTAAACTCCAATATTACACTTTTAAACTCCAATATTACACTTAAACTTCAATATTACACTTAAACTCCAATATTACACAGTTAAACTCCAATATTTCATTTTAAACTTCAATATTACACTTTTAAACTCCAATATTACACTTTTAAACTCCAATATTACACTTTTAAACTTCAATATTACACTTAAACTTTAATATTACACTTAAACTCCAATATTACACTTTTAAACTTTAATATTTGAAATTATCTTGACATTATTACACTTTATACAAATACAGTACATTTTTAGACTTCCATTTTTTAAACTTGGAACTTAAACACAATATTACACTTTTAAACTCCAATATTTCATATTAAACTTCAATATTTGAAATTATCTTGACATTATTACACTTTATACAAATACAGTATACATTTTTAGACTTCCATTTTTTAAACTTGGAACTTAAACACAATATTACACTTTTAAACTTTAATATTACAATTTTAAACTCCAATATTACACTTTTAAACTCCAATATTACACTTAAACTTCAATATTACACTTTTAAACTCCAATATTTGAAATTATCTTGACATTATTACACTTTATGCTAATACAGTATACATTTTTAGACTTCCATTTTTGAAACTTGGAACTGAAACACAATATTACACTTTTAAAGTTCCATATTACACTTTTAAACTTCCATATTACACTTAAACTCCAATATTACACTTTTAAACTCCAATATTTCATTTTAAACTTCAATATTTGAAATTATCTTGACATTATTACTAGTTATACAAATACAGTATACATTTTTAGACTTCCATTTTTGAAACTTGGAACTTAAACACAATATTACACTTTTAAACTTCCATATTACACTTTTAAACTTCCATATTTGAAATTATCCTGAAAGTTTTGCTCTTTATACAAATACAGTATACAATTTTAGACTTCCATTTTTGAAACTTGGAACTGAAACACAATATTACACTTTTAAAGTTCCATATTACACTTAAACTTCAATATTACACTTAAACTCCAATATTACACTTTTAAACTAATATTTCATTTTAAACTTCAATATTTGAAATTATCTTGACATTATTACACTTTATACAAATACAGTATACATTTTTATACTTCCATTTTTTAAACTTGGAACTTAAACACAATATTTCACTTTTAAACTTCCATATTACACTTTTAAACTTCAATATTACACTTTTAAACTTCAATATTACACTTTTAAACTTCCATATTACACTTTTAAACTTCCATATTTGAAATTATCCTGAAAGTTTTGCTCTTTATACAAATACAGTATACAATTTTAGACTTCCATTTTTGAAACTTGGAACTGAAACACAATATTACACTTAAAGTTCCATATTACACTTTTAAACTTCCATATTATACTTAAACTTCAATATTACACTTCAACTCCAATATTACACTTTTAAACTAATATTTCATTTTAAACTTCAATATTTGAAATTATCTTGACATTATTACACTATACAAATACAGTATACATTTTTATACTTCCATTTTTTAAACTTGGAACTTAAACACAATATTTCACTTTTAAACTTCCATATTACACTTTTAAACTTCCATATTACACTTTTAAACTTCCATATTACACTTTTAAACTTCCATATTACGCTTAAACTTCAATATTACGCTTTTAAACTCCAATATTACACTTAAACTTCAATATTACACTTAAACTCCAATATTACACAGTTAAACTCCAATATTACACTTTTAAACTCCAATATTACACTTAAACTTCAATATTACACTTTTAAACTTTAATATTACACTTAAACTCCAATAGTACACTTTTAAACTGCAATATTACACTTTTAAACTCCAATATTTAATTTTAAACTTCAATATTACACTTAAACTCCAATATTACACTTTTAAACTCCAATATTACACTTTTAAACTCCAATATTACACTTTTAAACTTTAATATTACACTTAAACTCCAATAGTACACTTTTAAACTGCAATATTACACTTTTAAACTCCAATATTTCATTTTAAACTTCAATATTACACTTAAACTCCAATATTACACTTTTAAACTCCAATATTACACTTTTAAACTCTAATATTACACTTTTAAACTCCAATATTACACTTTTAAACTTCAATATTACACTTAAACTTTCATATTACACTTTTAAACTTCCATATTACACTTAAACTTCAATATTACACTTAAACTTCAATATTACACTTAAACTTCAATATTACACTTAAACATCAATATTACACTTAAACTTTAATATTACACTTAAACTCCAATATTACACTTAAACTCCAATATTTCACTTTAAACTTCAATATTTGAAATTATCTTGACATTATTACACTATACAAATACAGTATACATTTTTAGACTTCCATTTTTTAAACTTGGAACTTAAACACAATATTACACTTTTAAACTCCAATATTTCATATTAAACTTCAATATTTGAAATTATCTTGACATTATTACACTTTATACAAATACAGTATACATTTTTAGACTTCCATTTTTTAAACTTGGAACTTAAACACAATATTACACTTAAACTTTCATATTACACTTTTAAACTTCCATATTACACTTAAACTTCAATATTACACTTAAACTTCAATATTACACTTAAACTCCAATATTACACTTTTAAACTCCAATATTTCATTTTAAACTCCAATATTACAATTTTAAACTCCAATATTACACTTAAACTTCAATATTACACTTAAACTCCAATATTACACTTTTAAACTCCAATATTACACTTAAACTTCAATATTACACTTTTAAACTCCAATATTACAATTTTAAACTCCAATATTACACTTAAACTTCAATATTACACTTAAACTCCAATATTACACTTTTAAACTCCAATATTACACTTAAACTTCAATATTACACTTTTAAACTCCAATATTTGAAATTATCTTGACATTATTACACTATGCAAATACAGTATACATTTTTAGACTTCCATTTTTTAAACTTGGAACTTAAACAATATTACACTTTTAAACTCCAATATTTCATTTTAAACTTCAATATTAAAATTTTAAACTCCAATATTACACTTAAACTTCAATATTACACTTAAACTCCAATATTACACTTTTAAACTCCAATATTACACTTAAACTTCAATATTACACTTTTAAACTCCAATATTTGAAATTATCTTGACATTATTACACTTTATGCAAATACAGTATAAATTTTTAGACTTCCATTTTTGAAACTTGGAACTTAAACACAATATTACACTTTTAAAGTTCCATATTACACTTAAACTCCAATATTACACTTTTAAACTAATATTTCATTTTAAACTTCAATATTTGAAATTATCTTGACATTATTACACTTTATACAAATACAGTATACATTTTTATACTTCCATTATTTAAACTTGGAACTTAAACACAATATTACACTTTTAAACTTCCATATTACAATTTTAAACTTAAATATTACTTTTAAACTTCCATATTACACTTTTAAACTTCCATATTACGCTTAAACTTCAATATTACACTTAAACTCCAATATTCCACTTTTAAACTCCAATATTACACTTAAACTTCAATATTACACTTAAACTCCAATATTACACTTTTAAACTCCAATATTACACTTTTAAACTCCAATATTACACTTAAACTTCAATATTACACTTAAACTCCAATATTACAGTTAAACTGCAATATTACACTTTTAAACTCCAATATTTCATTTTAAACTTCAATATTACACTTTTAAACTCCAATATTACTTTTAAACTATTATTACACTTAAACTTCAATATTACACTTAAACTCCAATATTACACTTTTAAACTCCAATATTTCATTTTAAACTTCAATATTTGAAATTATCTTGACATTATTACACTTTATACAAATACAGTATACATTTTTAGACTTCCATTTTTTAAACTTGGAACTTAAACACAATATTACACTTAAACTCCAATATTTAATTTTAAACTTCAATATTACAATTTTAAACTCCAATATTACACTTAAACTTCAATATTACACTTTTAAACTCCAATATTTAATTTTAAACTTCAATATTACACTTTTAAACTCCAATATTACACTTAAACTTCAATATTACACTTTGAAACTAATATTTCATTTTAAACTTCAATATTTCAAATTATCTTGACATTTTTACACTTAACAAATACAGTATCCATTTTTAAACTTTAGTGTTTAGGCTCATATTTATGAAATTTTATTTATATATGTAATTGAAATAAATACCAATTCGACTTGCAAAAAATTTGATATCCTAAAATATATGAATAATTTATAATAAAAAAAACAAGTAAAAAAATAAAAATAAAATAAATAAAAAAGTAAAAAATAAAAATAAAAATAAAAATATAAAAATAAAATAAAATTAAAATATTTAAATACCACTACCAATATAGCCTATCAGCCTACTTTCAGCAGATTCCAAGTTTCTTTAGATAGTTTACCCAGATTCCAAGTTTCTTTAGATATTTAGTTTTTTAACCTAACCTAAAGGTTAGGTTACGTTTGTTTTTAATTTAGTTTTTTTTCTTTTTTTTAGGTTTGTAGTTTTTTATTTTTAATATATACAGGTCAAAATAACACATTTCTCAATTATAACCTTTATTAATAAATTCATACATCCTAGAATATAAAGGGGAGGGAAGGGAGACAGAAGGGGGTAGCAAATGAGGGGGGGGGGTAAGCAAATGAGGGGGAAGGGAGAGATAGAGCGGGGGAGCAAATGAGGGAGAAGGGGGGAGGGGAGAAATAGAGAGAAGGCGGGAGCAAATGAGGGAGGAGGAGAGAGGGGGGGACAGAGGGAGGAAGGGAGAGCACAAGAGGGAGGAGAGAAGGGAGAACAGATGAGGGAGGAGAGTAGAAGCAAATGAGGGGAGAGAGCAGGGGTAGCAAATGAGGAAGAGAAGAGCAGATGAGGGAGGGGAGAGTAAAGAGCAGATGAGGGAGGAAGAGAGAGCAAAAGGGAGAAGGGGGAAGGAGAGAGAGAAGAGCAAATGAGAGAAGGGGGGAGCAAATGAGGGAGGAAGGGAGATTGAAATAGAGAGGGGAGAAGGGGGGAGCAAATGAGGGAGGAGAAAGAAGAGCAGAAGAGGGAAGGGAGATCACAAGAGGGAGGAGAGAAGGAAGAGCAGATGAGGGAGGAGAGAAGGGAGAACAGATGAGAGAGCAGGGGTAGCAGATGAGGGAGGGGAGAGTAAAGAGCAGATGAGGGAGGAGAGAGGGGGGGGGGAGGAAGAGAGAGAGCAAAAGGGAGAAGGGGGAAGGAGAGAAAGAGAAGAGCAGATGAGGGAGGAGAGAAGGAGGAAGAGAGAGGGGGGGGAAGCAAATGAGGGAAGGGAGATAGAGAGAAGGGGAGCAAATGAGATTGAAATAGAGAGGGGGGGGGAGCAAATGAGATTGAAATAGAGAGAAGGGGGGAGCAAATGAGGGAGGAGAAAGAAGAGGGAAGGGAGATCACAAGAGGGAGGAGAGAAGGGAGAGCAGATGAGGGAGGAGAGTAGAAGCAAATGAGGGGGGAGAGGACGAGAGCAGGGGGAGCAAATGAGAAAGAAGAGAGCAGAAGCAAATGAGGGAAGAGAGAGCAGGGGGAGCAAATGAGAAAGAAGAGAGCAGAAGCAAATGAGGGAAGAGAGCAGGGGGAGCAGAAAGAGAAGAGCAGATGATCGAGGAAGAAGAGAGCAGATAAGAGAGCAGAAGCAAATGAGGGAGGAGAGGGGAGAGCAGAATAGGGAGGAGAGAAGGGAGAGCAGATGAGAGGGAAAGCAGAAGAGAGCACAAGAGGGAGGCAAGAGAGATTAGAGGGTGGAGAGGAGAGAAAGGGGGGGGGAAGCAAATGAGCGAGGAGAGAACAGAAGAGGGAGGAAGTGAGAGAAGGCAGAGCAGAAACCAGAAGATGGAGGAGACAAGGGAGAGCAAGTGGGGGAGAGGGAGAATAGAGTAGGGAGAGAAGGCAGAGCAGAACAGAGAGGAGAGAAAGGGGGAGAGAGAGAAGAGAGACCAGAAGAGGGAGGGAGGAGAGAGAAGGGGAAGCAGAAGAGGGGAGAGCGAGAGAAAGTAATGAAGGATGTTAGGCATAATAGTCATTATATAGTACAAATATAGAACAGTGGGGGAGCTATCTAATTATTGAATGACGCCACTATAATATTGGCCCCTAACCTATATGATGCTTATCAAACAATATGTACATATTTTAATACACATGCAAATGGAAACCTTATACATATTAATATTCAATAATAACTACATTACTTCTATTACTATAAACACTACTACTATCTATCTATTGCCTCACGCTGTCATCCACGAAGGGGTACCCACTACTAATAAAGATAATAACACTATATAATACAAAAACAATAAATTTAATCACTCTCTATATAATACAATAAACAATCTAATTAAAACAATCAATACAATCACACATTAATACTGTATCTATCGATCTATCGAATAACAACACTAGGAATCTATCAACTTAATGCCATAATTATCAATCTAACTTTAATATCTATCACATACAATAATTACAAACAACTAATATATAATAGTCTCGAGTCGGCCACCCCAAGCTAAGGGTTAAGTGCCTCAGTATAATACATAGGCCTACATAAATACAGTCTCGAGTTGTGCATCTTTCTGATTCATCAAACTGCACATACCATCACACAACATTTATATACTAGGTCAAAATTAGTAACACGATTTCATTCCGTTCGGGATAGCTACACACATTTAAAGCCACGATTTGTGACACTGAGTGTACTGCATATAGAAATAATTAAAATAAACATATGTCTCGATTCGGCCACCCCCCACACCCGCTATGGGGTATATGCCTGAGTATATACATAGCCTACACACCTATAACACAATCAACATAATGTAATAATATGTATCTAAGTTGGGTATCTACCTATAAATATGAATAAAATACAATGTAAGTTATCAATCTATCTCAAACTCATTACAAAATACATTCATAATCAATCAATAAAAATAATAATCTCTCGAGTCGGCCACCCCAAGCTAAGGGTTATGTGCCTCACTATAATACATAGGCCTACATAAATACAGTCTCGAGTTGTCCATCTTTCAAAATCATGAAACTCCACATATGATCACTCAAAATGTAGATTCTAAGTCAAATACACTCAACATTTATATACTAAGACAATTTCATTCCCTTCGAAATACCTAAAAATACATTTAAAGCCACGATTTGTGACATTGAGTGTACTGCATGTAAAACTAATTAAAATAAACACTCTCAATTCCGCCACCCCACCAGCTATGGGGTATGTGCCCGAGTATATACATAGCCTACACACCTATAACACAATCAACATAATGTAATAATAGGTATATAATGCAATAAATATATTTGTTTCATATTTATACCTTCATATTTAACTTACATATCTATCTATCTAAACATAATTACAAACTATATTTATATTGTCCTTGTCCCACTTTTGGTTTGTTTAGTTTGCAAGTTTTATATTTGCATTCATAATCAAGCAAAAACAATATTAACAATCTAAATTACCTATTTAAATTGAACACTTCAAACAGATCTATCTTACTATTGCCAGAAGCCAGTCCCTGAGTGGGTGGCCACGAATGACCCGCCTCCATATGCTTCAATATGCTGACGCAACTCACTCAATTATCTAGCATGTAGAGATGCACTTTTTAACGCCATATACTCCCTTCATTTAACAGAGCTAGGGCGTGCCCTTGTAAGAGACTTTTACATTATACTGTACTGGAATTTTAATAACTAATTTAACACAACACTTGTCAATACAGAATGCAAAATGATAAAACTACACTGTCTGCATCAACTTCTTGCCCACTTTTTATCATTATCTACATATTTCACTACAACAACAAATATTTCTCCTAATCGACCAGCCACACAAACGGCTGACGGACCGCGAAAGTGCTCCCGCAACTTTAAGTCTTCTTTCTGTTCAGGCTCTGTCTACTGTCGCCCACCCACAGCAAAGAGCTATTTGCCTAAGATATACATACACATAGATACAACACTATATACTTGTCTATTGTTGGCCACCCCCAGCAAGAGGGTATTTGCCTGAGATATACATATACATACAACACTATATACTTGTCTATTGTCGGCCACCCCCAGCAAAGGGCTATTTGCCTAACATATACATACACATACAAAACGATATACTGTACTGTAATATGAAAATATGACATTTACCATCACCTGGAATAAATAACACAATAGCTTCCTAACGTTCAATCAATTATAGCATATCTAAAATGAAAAACTAACAACTTCCATTGTAAAACTTAACAAATAAACAAACCAACAGTGGGACAAACACAATATAAACTACAAATATCTAAACCACTATCACACAAGAGCAGTCAACATTCGATGCTTAACATTATTCTGGCAACATTTCTGCAACATTTTCCACGGGCATCCGAAACAAAACTGACCAAACATGATTTTAACTGACAAATATTTCTAATGTTGACCCATATGCTGCCAGACCAGTGTTAACCCTTTCAGTACCAGCGACGTATGTTACCTTTTACTATTTGACACACTTGTGTGCAGCTTAGGAAGGATATGTCCTAGGTAAAACGATTGGTTGAGTCATTCGAAGCCTGGTAATTGCTAGAGATCCTTCCTAATCTGAATACAAGCGTCCAATAGTCCTAATAATATTAACAAAAGGACGTCAACGGTACTGTACGGGTTAATGATAAATATCCAAGGAAACACCGCTCGTGTCATACCACCTTTACACTCTTCATACCTTCCACATAATATACACTAGTAAACACATTGCCCGGGGTGGCATACTCGAGACAGACTGAACCAAAACTACATTTATAGTTCCAATTCTTAGGGTCCTTCACCACTTTAGCATTCCCTCCTCCCTTTCTCTGGTGAACTTTATCAGGAGTCGTACTAATCCTAACATATATTGAATACTAATACTCATCCAAAACAATTAAGGCTATTTCAAACTTCAATTCAATAAGAAAATTAATACTTATACTATTCCTTACTCATCAAAAACAATTAATGCTATTTCAAACAAGTAAATACTCAAATTTATAGTTATACTATTCCTTACTCAAATCAAAAACAATTAATGCTATTTCAAACTTTAATTAAACACTAAAATGTGTACTTATACTATTCCTTACTCATCAAAAACAATTAATGTTATTTCAAACTTTAATTAAATACTAAAATTCATAGTTATACTATTCCTAACTTTCAATATACTGTACAGTAGTTATAATAAGCCTACCTTTACATCAAAATACTAAAAACACAGCAATTATACTAGTCTTCTATCAAGTTATGGCTGTCTCGAGTCGGCCACCCACAATAACACACACACTAATCAACACAAACAAACAAATAACAAATATATCATCAGTTTCATTTTAACTGATAGAGTGGTGGCAAATTGAACCCTTTAAGGGGGGATGGCCTGGTTTTCTGCTCACCCTTCTTCCTCAAGCTTACCCCCAATAATTATAAGATGTTAACATGTTTGCCCCATTAGTTACTCGATTTTCAGACCTTTCGCCGCATTCTATTAGTCAATATTTAGACCTTTTGTGCTATTTAGGTGCCAATTTTTTCCCTGCCGAACGATAGTGAGCCTGTAGAGAGAAAGAGAGAATGAGCTATTTTTCAACAGCCTACTGGGCTGCAGCCCTCATAAGGCTGGTAGTGAGCCTGTAATGTTACAACAACCGACCTTTGGCCGGGACATTTTTCTACCAAAAAATGTACAAATTTATCTAAAAGGGGGATCTGATGTTTCTTTTTTTTTAAGTTTGATGGACCTCTAGGCAGGAAACTACAACAAATATTAAATACATGCAAACATCGAAACCATTAACCATCCACCTTTAATTGCCTTTGTCTTTATATTATGTCGTCCTTGCAAGTTTTACATTATACTGTACTGGAATTTTAATAACTAATTTCACAGCACACTTATCGATACCGAATGCAAAATTATCAAACTACACTGTCTGCATCAACTTCTTGCAAACTTTTCATTAACTACACATTTCACTACAACAAAAACTACTTCTCCTAGTCGACCAGCCACAGAAACAGCTGAGGGACCGCGAAAGTGGTCCCGGAACTTTAAGTCTTCTTTCTGTTCAGGCTCTGTCTAGTGTCGGCCACCCACAGCAAAGGGTTATTTGCCTAAGATATACATACACATACAAAGCTATTAAAGTACTTGTCTAGTGTCGGCCACCCACAGCAAAGGGGTATTTGCCTAAGATATACATACACATACAAAGCTATTAAAGTACTTGTCTAGTGTCGGCCACCCACAGCAAAGGGGTATTTGCCTAAGATATACTGTACATACACATACATACAAAGCTATATAAAGTACTTGTCTAGTGTCGGCCACCCCCACTAAAGGAGTATTTGCCCGAGATATACATACAAAACTATATACAGTACTGTATCATGAAAATATGATTTTTATCATCAGCTGCAATAAATAAGACAATAGCTTCCTAATGTTCAATCAATTATATCAAATTACAAATGAAAAAGCAACAACTTAAAATGTAACTTGCAAACTAAAGAAACAAAAACTGGGACAAACACAATATAAAGCCAAAATCACACAAGAGCATTTTTAGCCAACATTCGATACTTAACATTTGTCTGGCAACATTTCTGGAATATTTTCAACGAGCATCGCAAACTACACTGACGAAACAAATATTTGTAATGTTAACCTCATATGCTGCCAGACCAGTGTTAACCCTTTCAGTACCAGCGACGTGTCTTACCTTTTTACTAATTGACACACTTGTGTGCAGCTTAGGAAGGATATGTGCTAGGTAAAAGCCTTGGTTGAGTCAGTCGAAGCCTGATAATTGCTACAGATCCTTCCTAATCTGAATACAAGCGTCCAATAGTCCTAATAATATTAACAAAAGGACGTCAACGCTACTGTACAGGTTAATGATAAATATCGAGGGATAAACCGCTCGTGTCATACCACCTTTACACTATTCATACCTTCCACATAATATACAGTATATATAGTAAACTCCCTTTTATCCAAAATTCATAACTCTTTGGACATTTTGGATAACCTATTTTTTTGGATAAATGACTCCCTCTATATACAGTATATGGTCAACTATACGGTTTTCAATGCATCAAACAATTTCTAGGCTCTCTAACCTTCAAATTATCATCTTATTCAAGTTATGTCCACTTCAGAGCGAATACATTGAGGCAATTAACCCGGGAGCTGCGGGGAGACTCTTAAGAGTTCCCCCGGCGCACTGCGGGGAGACTCTTAAGAGTCAGAGAAAACAAAAATCAACTTTTGACATCGAAAAAAAAAAAATTTTTTTTTTTTTTTTTTTTTGGCCCCTGGGCCATGCAAAATCTCAGTCCTCTACCTCCCCTCCTTCCCCACTTTCCTCCTCTCCTTCAGTTATCACCTATTTTCCCTGTTATTCCCTTATTCTGAGGTATATTTTCGTGCTAACATTAGAAATCCGATTGGAGGGTGTGGTCATCACTGATAGCAAGCGAGTGCAAGAGAGAGAGAGAGAGTATCGATCGACTGTGTCTCAGTGGCCTTGGGGGAAATTGGCGGGAAAGCAGATTGCCTCACCCATACATTATACAACTCGCGGGCTATATCTCCGATTTTGACCATCCAAACGCTGTTTTCACTCGTTTTATTGTTGTTTCAGGTTAATACCTTTATAATCAACCCATAATAGGCGCATATGGATAAGTATTAATGCTATTAATGGCACAATGAATATTTTAGTGACGGAAACACCTCAAATACGTCAGCACAGGGGGACGTTTCCAATTACCCCCATGCGCACTTCAGAGGTTAAGGACCCACAGTTTGGCCAAGCCAAACTTAGAATATGCTAAAATCAAACCAAAGATCATACAAATACTCAAACCAAAAAATAACTTAAGGTAAACTTCAACCACACAAAACAGGCAAACAAAAACACAAAGCTAAACAATGGTAATAAATTCCATCACAAAACTAAACCATAAAATCCAACCAAACACTAAAAAACTGAACACTCAAAAATGCTAAACTATAACAAATGCTAAACTCAAAGCCAAAACTATAGAACAGTAGTCAATGCTAAGCCAAAACTATACAAAACGGTAAATGCCAAGCCAAAACAAGACAAATAAACATATATTGGTCAAATCCAACACAACACTAGCAAACTGGAAACCCAAAGCCAAAACTATAGAAATTCCAAATGCCAAGCAACAACTATCTATACAAAACTGCAAACGCCAAGCCAAAACTATAGAAAATCAAAACGCCAACCCAAAACTATACACAACTGAAAAACACCAACCAACTGTAGAAAACGGTAAACGCAAGGCAAAAAATACAACGGTAAATTCTAACCCCCCATTATAAAGAACACTCCAACCAAAACACTAAAACACTTAAACTCCAACCCAAGACTAAAAATAAACTACAACCCAAGGCTACCCTATACAAACAAAACATATCAACCTATGACTAGAAAACGCCAAACACAAACACAAAACAATACAAACTAGTAAACGCAAACCCAAAAGTATAGAAACATTAATGACAACAAATAATACAAAAACGTAAACGTGAAGCCAAAACTATACAACTAAACTACAACGCATTATAAAGAAGAAACTCCAAACAAATATTACAACAAAATGCACCGTATACTCCAACCCAACAAAAAACAAACATTCAACCCAATATTAGGCTATACACTAGCAATTCGTGACAAACCCACAATGTTCATGGCTACCCCTTCACGGGAATTACAGCGTCCAGTACAAAATTAATAAATAAATCCATCAATAAAATCGTCCAAAAAGTGAATAATATAAATACACAAAAACTAAAGTGGGCTATGTGCCAGAGTATATAAGTAGATACATGTTGTTCTTACTATATGTACAGTGTGCATATTCATAATTACCGGTACCTACATATTTGACTACAACAACAAATATTTCTCCTACTCGACGAGCCAGAGAAACGGGTGAGGGAGCGCAAAAGTGGTCCCGGAACTTTAAGTGTTGTTTCTGTTCAGGCTCTGTCTAGTGTCGGCCACCCCCCACCAAAGGGGTATTTGCCTGAGATCCAATAAGTAATAATATTCCTAATTTCCCAATTCGACACTACAAATAATTGCTATAAAAGAACAATACAAGACTATACTGCTTCCAAAATAAAAGAACATTACAAGACTATACTGCTTCCAAAATTATCCATGACTAATTTTCTGTAGCCTTGGATATTTTTAATTTTCAATAAATCATTCGATTTTCTGCCTTTCTATGTCAATTATTCATCATCCTCGTGCTTTTCAATACGGTATATAATTTTCTGTAGGGATTCTCCAATATTGTAGACTGGTAGCTTATTCCTTCCTCCTCGTCTTGTGGTAACTTGCGGAGAGCGTACGAGAAGCGGTGAGCAGCCTCCTTCAGCCGATCCTTACGGCACAGTGCCACCACGTCCTCCTGGAGTATGTTCAGCACCATAATAATCCCTGGAGGGATTGCACATTTATTATATATAGGAAAAGTGGGGATTGAGCCTGAGTATATAGATAGATAGATATAGATTAAAATGTAAAACTTGCAAACTAAACAAACAAACTTGGACAAAGACAATACAGTATAAACGAACTAAAAAGTTATGGTTCAAATTATAACAAACTCTTTACAATTAATACTGCTGTATATACTACTACCTATACTGATGTTTGCGGATGATACAGTTCCGATGAGTGATAATAAATGGGAGTTGCAGGGTCTGGTAAATGAGTTTGGAACAGTGTGCGAAAAACGAAATTTGAAGGTAAATGCGGGAAAGAGCAAGGTTATGGTCTTCGAAAGGGGTGAAGTCACAGAGTGTGAGGTGAAGCTGAACGGTCAGGCTATGGAGATCGTCAACTCCTTTAAGTATCTGGGCAGTGTGTTGAGTAAAGATGGGACTATGGATGAAGAAGTGCGGGAGAGGGTACAACAGGGGAAGAGGGTTGTAGGAATGCTAAAAGCAGTAACAAGAAATAGGGTGGTCAGTATGGAAGTGAAGAAGTCCTTGCATGACAGTGTGGTAATCCCGACACCGACTTACGGAAGCGAAGCATGGACGTTGGTTGAGAGACTCAGACCAAGAGTGAGAGCAGTGGAAATGAATTACTTAAGGAGTGCGTGCAGAGTTACATGGAGGGATAGACAGACTAATGAGGAAGTAAGAAGGAGGTGTGGTGTGGAGGTAGATGTGCTGGAAAGTGTGAAAAGGAACAACTTGAGATGGTTCGGCCATATGGAACGTATGGAAAGTGAGAGAATGACTAAGAGGGTGTACGAGAGCGAGGTGGAGGGACAGAGAGGGAGAGGTAGACCGAATGAGAGGTGGAAGGATGGAGTGAGGAAGTACATGAACGAAGGCGGTGCTGGTTGGGGGGAGGGGCGTCGACTGACTGGGGACAGGTGCATGGGGCGGTTCGTTCGTGGCCACCCCTTCGGGGATCACGGCGTCAGGCAATAAATAGATAGATAGATAGATAGATAGATAGATAGATAGTTACAATTAAAAACTATTGAAACGACAACACACTAAACAAAATCTATGTGGAAAAAATGCTTATAAATTTATCAGAAATTAAACTGAAAATAACAAACAATCCAAGTTAAGTTTACCCTGTATTGTCTTCATAACACCATACTCCAAAGGGCAATGCGACGGAGAACGCCAAAGCTACGCAATGCTTCAGCGTATGACCCTCAACTTTACTTTTAGGACTTCTAGAAATATAAGGGGTACTGAATAAATGATCTTAATTGACCCTCTGATTATCACAATTATTTCCTAAACTGTATTTATAATGTAAAACTTGCAAAATAAACAAACCAAAACACACAAACGAACACAATAAAAAGACAAAACAACTAATGAAAATCGCTATGTGGAAACAACAATACAGTACCGGTATTCTGTCTTCATAGCGTAATGCATAAGTGCGCGGAATTTAGATGCGAGTATCCTAGGTTCGAGTCCTTGGAGTGCCTCATGTATTTGTTGATTTCATTAATTTAATTTAGAGCCTAGAGGTGAAGTTGGTTGGTGGAAAAAACATAATGTTACCCCCAATATAATAAAAAACAAATTTAATACCGGTACTGTATAACAAAATTAGTCCCTGATGAAGGACACTTTTTCAAAGATGAATACAACTATTCTTCCTAAACTTAATCAAATCTCTTAGTGTTCTATCTATATACTCTATAGAGATAGAACACTAGGAGATTTGATAAAGTTTAGGAGATGTTTAGATATAAAGAGTATTAGCGAGGTGATGCATACAAGTAGACTGGGATGGTATGGACATGTGGAGAGAATGGATGAGTAAAATTGGGTGAAAACATGCAGGTCTGTGATTGTGGAGGGAGCTGCACCGAGGAAGACCTGGGATCGGACTGTACGTGCCAATCTCAAATCCAAAAACTTGACAAGTGAAGCAGCCCTTAACAGGGTTGCCTGGAACTCCGCCATTAGGACAAGAGACTGAAACTGCACGTACGTGTGGAGCACTCAGTCTTAACATTTTATGTATGTATGTATCCCATAATTCTGAAGCTCTATCTTAAGTCCACCACCCCCAGCTAAAAACAATTATAAATAAGTAAAAAAACAAAAAAACAAAATGGGGAATGTGCCTTAGATACAGATAGATAATTCTGGGAGGGTTACAGTTACTGACAGATAATTGTACTCAACTTAAGAACAACCTAAAGAAATCAAAGGGACACAAAACTATTGCAATGAATCTATTAACTCCCACAGGTTCTCCTTAAACTTAATAAACTGGCTAATGATAGCCAGAATAAAGTTAATATAATTACACACCAGTATCTTGATTAATCCTCTCCTTCCCACAAACTTTTTAACCTCAATTATGACATCCAATAAAGGGACGACACAATATAGATTAAAGAACTTATCAAAATCACTATGTGGAAATAACGCTTCAGCAATTAAATTGTAAAACTTGCAAAACAAACAAACCAAAACTAGGACAAAGACAATGTAAAGGCAAAAGAACTAATCAAAATCACTGTGGAAACAACGCTTTAGCAAAACAAAACTATGAAATTAAAATGTCAAACTTGCAAACAAACAAACCAAAACTGGGACAAAGACAATACAAAGGCAAAAGAACTAATCAAAATTGATATGTGGAAACAACGCTTTAGCAAAATAACATTATGAAATTAAGCCAAAATTGCACACAGACTTAAGTCGGGCCCCGCCACATAGTCCAGGTTTTTAGATACGGACTTAAGTCGGGCCCCGCTAATTAAGGGTTAATAATCGCATCCTCTAAAGGGCAAGGAGACAGAGAACACCGCAGCTACGCAATGCTTCAGTCCCTCAACTTTACTATTAGGAGGACTTCTAGAAATATAAGGGGTACTGAATAAATTATCTTGATTGACCCATCATTAGCACATTTGTTGTTGTTACTGTTCCCCAAGCTGCCTGGCCGAACAGCCCCAATGCCCCGAGCAAGGCCAAGGCCATAACCGAGCGCCCCCACAGAACCCTCCCTGCCGACCACAATAAAGGCTGGGTGACCGAAGCCACTCCATGGCGGGGAGCTGAGGAGGGCGCGGAAACGCCCGGGAAACCAAAGCACCACCCAGGGCCCTGTGCCCCTCAGCAATTATGAAGAGAAAGTTGAGGGGCAAAGGAAAAATGTGACGCTTTGGCTTCCAATCTTGGTAGATTGGGAGGTCAATCCACGGAAGAGACGCCGTCACTTGAGATCTAGAAAATATATAAGTAAAAGGAACAGTCAGAGTAAGCTATGGGTATGGCAGAGATTGCCCAGTTCTCACTCTGATAGACCAGCCCATCACCACATGACTAGAACCCAATCCTCTCAGCATCAGCTAGGAAAGGCCCTAGAAAGCCGGCTTTGGCGGGGGCATAGCTCCCCTATTTCAACCCCTTTCGGGGTTGGGCACCCGCCATTTAGCACATTTGTTTTCCTATAGCCTACTGTATGATATGGTGTTCTGCATTGTTATCCCCAATATAAACACTAAAAATGTAATACAGTAGGCCTACTGTATTAAATTGTAAAACTTGCTAAACAAACAAACCAAAACTGGGACAAAGACAATACAATATAAAGGCAAAAGAACTAATCAAAATTGCTATGTGGAAACAATGCTTTAGCAAAATATATATAACAAAATTAGCCCTTGGTCAAAGAAACTATTCCATAGACTAATACAACTATTCTTCCTAAACTTAATCAAATCTCCTGGTGGTAGCCACTAGAAAATAACAATTCTAAAATATGCCAGAATTCTGAGGATTAAACTTGCTGACAGATCGTTTTTACTCAACTTAACACCTTCTGTACCGGCGAAGTCGTTTTGGTTAATATACAGGAGACGCAACAATATTGGTAGCACATTTATAATGGTAGTTTTGGGTTCCTATCATCATATGCTTCATTTCTATATACTTTTTATCCCCGGGGAAAAAAAACAAAACAAATCTTTTTTTTAAATTTTTTTTCTTGGGATTTTTTTTTTTTGGTCATTAACCTAACCAAAAAACCTAACCTAACCTAACCTAATAGCCCCCAAATACATTTAGGTTAGGTTAGGTTTTTTGGTTAGGTTAATAATAAAAAAAAAAAAATCCAAGACAAAAATAAAAAAACCAAGATTTTCATTTTTCCCCCGGGGATAAAAAATATATAGAAATGAAGCATATGATGATAGGAACCCAAAACTACCATTAGAAATTTGCTACCTATATTGTTGCGTCTCCTGTATATTGACCGTCGTTTTAAATGTATTCTACCTATATTTAGACAATTTTGTGAAGCTTAACACACAAAGAGCGGGTGGGTCGGTAACTTCAACTACCCGCCAAGCGGGTGGTTTTACCCTAAATGGGGTTGTTTCCGTGCTCTTTTTCATGCATAAACAAGATCCAGAGCGTAATACAAGTATCTATCCCTGAAAGGGCGCAAACAGAGCTTTCCAATGACACCCGAACCATCCTTCTACGACCACTGGTTCTCTTGCAACGATCGTGCAACACGAGTGCAAAAACCCTAAAATAAGGTAATTTCCTTACATAATTCCCTGTGTAGCGAGTGAGAGAGGGTGGAGGAGGGTGTAATAAATTTCAGTCGATCCACGGCGGTGGTGGCGAGCGGTCAGGAAGCAATCTATGCTCCTCGCACCGCTCGGCTCTCTCGGAGCACATTACGTGCTCAAAATTGCACTAGACATGTCGAGGTCCGCATATGGGCACGTTTTCTTTAACTCGACATATGTCGAGCGCCGATGGTTAAGGGTTAAAAAGGATCTGTGGTACCTGAAAGGATGAAATGACATGGGTTGCCATTAAAGTGTTAAGAGGTCCTTCCTAAGCTGATTAAAATCATCTAACAGTTACCAGTATATAATGAAAACTTCATCACCGATACAGAAGGGGCGCTCGGTTATGGCCTTGGCCTTGCTTGGGGCCTTGGGGCTGTTCGGCCAGGCAGCTTGGGGAACAACAACAACAACAACAACATATATATTATACACTGCTGACAAAAGTGAGGATAAGGAAGGAGTGGAAACATGAGAGGAAACAGAGAAAACTGACAGTGGAGAGAATAAATGTGAGAAAATTAAGTGAAGAATGTAATGCAACAAAATACAGGGATATACCGGTACTGAGACTATAAACGACATGGATGTTATGATAGATATGGGAAATACTGTAGACGAAGTATGGAAAGGTACAAGAGACTACATGATTACAGCAGCTGAGAAAGTATGTGGGAAGAAAACCTTTAAAATGTGGAAAAAGAAAGGTAACGCATGGTTTACCAGAGAGATAGAAGAAATAGTGAACAAGAAGAAAGAGTTGAGAAACAGTATGCTGCCAAAGAATATACATAGAGAAACTAAAGATGCGAGGAATGAATATAAATACTTGAAACAAAGTGAAGAGCACGATACAAGATGCTAAAAGGAAGGCAGATGAGGAATATGGGAAAAACATTAGAGAACAGTTTCTGAATGACAAGAAAGCAGACTAGAGCTGTGAAAGAAGCCAGAGGGAAGAAGACTGAGTGTCTCAGGTAGTAGGATGAGGGACACGAATGGGGAAGTGGTGGAAGGTGATGGTGTGAAAGGTGATGGTGTGGAAAGATAATTTTACTAGCTTAGCCGTAAGAGTAGGGGGAAGGCAAACATCTCATCCATGGGAATGGAGAAAGGTAGAATAAACAGGGTAGATGAAAGCCACATAATAAGTAAGAGAAGCAATCAATAGACTTAAAATGGACAAACCTGTTGGAGTAGATAACATCCCAGGTGAAATGTTGAGATATGCATACTGTACGTTATGTAAATTACCATGGAAAAAGGAAGGAGTACCAGAGGACTGGAGGAAAGCAGTGATAGTACCCTTGTACAAAGGGAAGGGTAGTAAAGAGGAGTGTGAGAGTTATAGGGGAATTAGCTTGCTTAGCATACCTGCAAAGGTATACGCAAGAGTAGTAACAGAGAGACTGCAGAAGATAACGGATGACAAAATAGGCGAGGAGCAGGTAGGTTTCACAAAGGGCAGGGGCTGCGTTGACCAATGCATTTCTTGGTAGACAAGTATCTGGCCAAGAACAGAAAACTGTATTAACTGGAAACAGATTAACTTGCTCATGTAGTAATGTACACCCTATGTGGTGGATTGTGTTCTTTTATTTAATAATTTTCATTTTAGTAAGCGTTGTTTCCACATAACGATTTTGATAATTTAATTTGACTTTATATTGTCCTTGTCCCAATTTTGGTTTGTTTAGTTTGCAAGTTTTACATTTTAACTCTATGCAGCATTCATGGATTTGGAAAAAGCCTACGAAAAAGTAGACTGGGAGGGTCTGTGGGATGTGTTAACAGTATATGGTGTGGGAGGAAACTTGCTACATACATACATACATAAAATTTTAAGACTGAGTGTTCCACACATAAGTGCAGTTTCATTCTCTTGTCCTAATGGCGGCGTTCCAGGCAACCCTGTTAAGGGCTGTTTCACTTGTCAAGTTCTTGGATTTGAGATCGGCGCGTATAGTCCGATCCCAGGTCTTCCTCGGTCCACCCCTTGGTGCAGCTCCCTCCACAATCACAGACCTGCATTTTTTCACCCAATTTTGTTCATCCATTCTCTCCACATGTCCATACCATCCCAGTCTACTTGTACGCATCACCTCGCTAATACTCTTTATACCTAAACGTCTCCTCAGCTCAACATTTGTTATTCTATCCTGTAGCCTGGCCCCACACATCCATCCGCCATTCTCATCTCATTACGCTCCATTCTGTTGACATCCTCTACTTTAACGGCCCATGTTTCTGAGGCATACGTCATTGCACTTCTAACACATGAGGCATACACCTTTCCCTTCAGGGGGAGAGGCATTCTTTTCATGGTCAGGATTGGCATCAATTCTCTGAACTTCCCCCAGCCACCTAATTCTAGCAACAGTGGCAGCCTCGGCCCCACCACCGGCAGAGATGGTATCTCCTAGGTAACAAAACTTGTTCACCATCTCCAAAGACTCATTTCCAAAATTCACAGCCACAGGATCATCACTTAACACAAGCTCGCCTTTGCACACTACGCACTCAAATTTCTCTATTTCTGACTTATCCTTCGGCAGGGGCCCCTTTATTCTACTACAGCGCTTACTCCCATGGTGTACCCAACATCGACAGATGCTACATTGAATTGAGTTAACGCCCACTCCCTTTCCACACACTGCACATGGGTATGCACCGCTCTTTTCCACATTGCCTCGTCTCAAACTACAATGCATAACCTTGGTTTTGTTAATATTGACTCTTAAACCCTTGCTCGCCATGCCCTCTCTCCACTTTCTGAATTTGGCCTCAGCATCCTGCATACTGTCAGCTATTAGGACTAAATCGTTTGCATAAAACAGTTCCAACGGGAGTCCGCCTCTAAAAACTCTAGACAGCGCCTCCAAGACCATAATAAAGAGGAGGGGGCTTAACACTGAACCCTGATGGACTCCAACACGGACTGCGAACTCATCACTCAGTACACCCTTCACCCTCACCGAACTTCGCGAATCCTCATACATCTTCATTATCACATTATTACTGCTAATGGCAGTAAAATCTTTTTATAGGAATGCAATGGCAAATGTCAAGGTAGGGGTTAAGTTAAGTGAAAGTTTTGAGGTCAATGTCAAAGTAAGACAGGGATGTGTCATGTCAGCTTGGTTGTTCAATATATACATGGATAGAGTGATTAAAGAATGTAGGGCGTGATCAATATTTTGAAATTAAATATATAATTTCACAAATTTACTAGGGATTTCATGAAATCTCTGATTACACACATTACGCCCAACCCCGAAAGGAGCTATCCCCCCACCAAAGGCGGCTTTCTAGGGCCTTTCCTAGCTGATGCTGAGATGATTGGGTTCTAGTCATGTGGTGATGGGCTGGTCTATCAGAGTGAGAGTTGAGCGATCTCTGCCATACCCATAGCTTACTCTGACTGTTCCTTTTACTTATATATTTTCTAGATCTCGAGTGACGGCGTCTCTACCATGGACTGACCTCCCTACTGCAGATTGGGAGCCAAAGCGTAACATTTTTCCTTGGCCCCTAAAATTTCCCTTCATAATTGCTGAGGGGCACAGGGCCTTGGGTGGGGCTTTGGTTTCCCGGCTGTTTCTGCACCCTCCTCAGCTCTCCGCCTTGGAGTGGCTTCGGTCACCTGGCCTTTATTAGTGGTAAGCAGGGAGGGTTTTGTGGGGGCGCTCGGTTTTGGCCTTGGCCTTGGCCTTGTTCTGGACCTTGGGGATACTTGGCCAGATAGCCTGGGGAACAACAACAACACAGATTCCCTGTAACACATTATACCAGTTTGATAAAGATCCTTCCCAACATCAAACTTGTTAGTGTTAACCCTTAAAGATCGGGGTCGGACTTAAGTCCGGTTCCAATTTGCAGCAAGTTAGGAGCATTATTAAGGCTTTTAAAGGGTTAAAATCGAGTGCAAATGGCCGGGAGCGCAGCGGGCCAGACAGCCGACTCCCAGGGCTTACCGCCGCCCATTAACTCATGTTCCCTGTGTTCTCGAGAGGCCGGCAGTGTAGCCAGTAGTGAGCATAGCTGGGAAAAATATGCCACTATACGCTAAACTCCCATGTTACTGGTATCACTGTATGAGAACCACGAGTGCTACGTAGCTCGTTCTGGTCTCATTTTGAAGCTTTTAGCGCCGTTTTTTTCTAAATATTTTTTTTTTCATGCAGATACTTGATTTATCATGCAGGAGGGCCTGAATATGCCTGAATATGCCCAAATAGACCCGAACCCCCCCCCCCCCCCCCCCCCCCCCTAGACAAGGGTTAAGACGGAAAAGACAACTTAATATTAATAAAAAGGTTAAAATGTTAAATCTTATGAAACTTACCTTAAAATTACAGATGAATGACGACAACACTGGCGTCCTCAGTGATGCAGTGGGTTTGGTGTTGGGCTGCTACACAACAGGCCTAAATATGAAAAAAAAAAAATGAAATACAAGAACACAATCCACCACATACTGTAGGGTGTACATTACTACACGATTCTGCCTTTGACCGGGACATTTTTCTACCGAAAAATTAACACATGTATCTCAAAAACCGATTCTTGGGGATATTTTTATAAGCTTCATGGAGGTCTACGGAACAAACTTCGGGATGGATGTAGATTCCAGGCGTACGGTCGTCATGTTTACATAGGGCGATTGCCGCGGTTAACTTCGCAGCTGTTTTGACGGCGAGTTTTTTCTGTTATTTGCCCCCTGCTGGCAATATATATAATGATGACAATATGTCATGAGGGGGGGGGTGGGGGGGGGGGCAAAGCCCCCCCCTCAACATATTATTGTATCCAATGGCATTCAAAATAGATGGGAACTTGACTGCAAGTGTCCGACGCCTTCCCCGCCGCCATCATGTTTACATTTGTCGATCGCCGTGAATCAAGTTCAAGTCCCGGCAAAGCCCCCCCTCAACATATTATTGTATCCAAAGGCAGTCAAAATAAACGGGAACATGATGGCAAAGGTCCGACGCCACTACACATAGTGTAAACAATGATGGCGGTACACCCGCTCTTAACATTCTTGCCCAAACTTCTAACAATTACCTTACGTCATACTGTGTCCCTGGTGTAATAATTATTCCAATTAGTATAGAAGTTGTAATAGGTAACAGAAAATATGGGTATACAGTACTGTATAGGCCTAATAGTCATTATTTACTTTACAATAATAACTTCATCAAATAACACATACCATGCTTTCGCAGGGGTGGAAGGAAGCTGGATCAACATAGCTCTGTTAGCGTCGCAGAGCTTCGTCATCGTCGTCGTCGTCATTGTCGTGTTCTTCTTCAGGTTTCTTTTTGGATTGATGATTCAAAGATGACAGTTACCCTCCACTGTTACGCTGCGTTTGCATAATAATCTGCAACAGAACGCACACATCAATATCACAATATGGTAACACAGATATTACGTTACCTTCCCCCGAGGGTACCCACATCAATGACAATAAAATATACGGTAGGTTATGTTCAATCTATAACACACTAAGGAATAGAAAGCCTAAGTATTGACAATATATAGGGAAGGGTGTAGTATCCGGGCATACGGTAGTCATGTTTACATAGGTCGATCGCTCGCGGTTAAGTTCCTGTCTATTTGGACACCTATTTGTTTTGTTATTTGCCCCCTGCTGGCAATATATATGAAAACATGATCGAGAGCGTCTGTGTACTGTAAACACTGCGGGAGGTACGCCGAAAACTACATCCTTGCCATAAAATATATGTTATGTTCAATCTATAATACCGGTACACTTTGCTAGCGTCTGAGAAGGCATGAATGGGAACAGGATGGTCCATGACAACTCTCCGAGGAAAATTAAAACCCTTACAGAGACGAAGATCCGAAATAATGTCTTCCCACTCCTGAACCAGATTGCCAGTCAAAACCTCATCCCAACCTAATTTTATCCTCCATAATTGCTGAAGGAATAATCTTGATTTGATCGACACCGGTAGAACTATCCCCAAGGGGTCAAAAAGTTTAGCCGTCATACTCAAGCAAATCTGTTTTGTAATCTGCGAATATTGCGCGTACTGAACGCCGAATGAGAGGGTATCGGTGTCCGTTTCCGAAAACAACCCTAGCACTCTAACATGTGCTAACATGTGGCTGTCGATATCGTAGGTAACGGTATCCTCATACGACGATAGTGCTTGACGCTCAACCTGTGAGTATTCCTTAGGGGTTATCCCGATATGATTTAATTCCCACAAAACATTTAAGTCATTTTTGCATGGTGGAATATTACCAGTGGACATGTATTCGTCCATTGGGGTTACTGCTACTTTCAATACAGTAATTACTTCTGTGCTGGAGCTGGTAGGCTGTGCCACATATGAACCACTTATGGCGTACCCGTATTTGGTAGGAAGCAGAATTAGGCTACCTGACCTTTTATACCCAGGTCGCACTATATTGTAGTAGTGATCTGCACCGATGAGCAGCTCCAACTGATCTGTGTCCGTTGCGTGAGGATCGGCTAATTTTATGCCTTTACTTTGTAAACTAACCAGTTTAGACTTTAGGTTAAGTTCACCTTTATGTTCTGGCAATTCATCAACCACTATTGCGTCTAGATGATGAAATTTACCTCTGTGTTTGTATTGCAGTGCCACAACATTATATTCCCTAGAGGCTTGTTTCCCGGTAAATCCGTGAAGAGATAACTCCTCAGTTCCTTTAGAAATGTAGGAAAGGGAGGATAGAACAGAAGACTTCACAAAGGTCCTCTGAGAACATTGGTCAAGTAGCGATCTGATTTTAACACAATTATTATCCTTACCCTTTACCGGCAGCTGTACGGTGGGCAAGATTACTGTATTTTTACCTGTGGCAACAGACACTGTAGTTGAAGTAGCAGCAGTATGCTCTCTCTTGGTGTTATCCTCCGCTGGTCTACTTTCCTTCTCTTGTTTTTGTGTACACAGGGAATGAAAGTGTTTGCCCTTACAAAACTTGCAACTTCTTATGTTATGATTAGTACAACCCGAATGGCCATGCTCCTTTGACAAGCACCCAGTGCAGAGACGCAGTTGACGGGCTCTATTAACTTTAAGAGACCCTGTCTTATACTTCATACACTTGTACCATAAATAATTGGTGCCACTACACAGAACACAGTTGAATTTCCTGTACTCACTCTGGGCGGTAAATGTTGCCATAGCCATGGGTGTACCCCCTACTCTGTCTTGACCCACCATATTGTACACTTCAGCCTGGAGGCAATGAGTTAATTTCTTATAATCCAGGCTCGAGTCTCCCATTTCCCGTTTTATGGTTTCTTTTAGTGGTGATGGTAATTTATTGACAAGTCACCACACAAAATTCCTCCTAACAAATACCATGGCTAATGATTGACCTCATCACACTCTCTGTATTGGCATAGAAGTCCTTCAGGTCAGCTGTTTGGGTGACACTAATTGATTGAATTTGATAACGTAAGCTGCCTTGATTCGATCTGGATGCCCATATGTCTCTTGCAGGAGCTCTATTGCTGGGGCATAGCTTGCACCTTCGATAATGAATCCTTCGACTAGCTTATGTGCATCCCCCAGAAGCTGACCCTTTAGATAGGTGAAGCGTTGTATTTCTGTGAGGTCGGGATTGTCATGGATGGTACACTTGAACATCTCCCAAAATCCCGACCACAATGTGGCATCACCCTCAAATTTTGGAAGAGTAAGATGTGGTAATTTGACTGCGGATTTCTTTGGCTCTTTCTTGACCTCTGGAATCAAGATCCCCTTCAGTGTGGCAACGATTACTTGTATGCCCTCCATATATAGGGTATCCTCTCTTATCACCTCGATATACTCGGCGTCCTCGTAAGTGTCGGCCAGGTCCTCCTGTGTGACCTCATACTTGTCAAGTTGCTTTTGAATACTGAGCAACCTGGCCTCCACCTCCACTCTAGACGCCGAATCAAGGAATTCGTCAATGTCAGAGGTCAAGACCGTCAAAGAGCCCTTAATCCCAGCCCGACGCTTTAGTACACTTTTAGTCATGATTATACGGGAAGGAAATCTATTGACGCTAAATCAAACTATCAATGCCAGACCGAATAAGTTGCGGCCAACAATACAGTACTCCGAAAAATCAAATAAATCGCGAGCCGAAAATAAAATACCCTCACGAAATGCGGAATAAGAATTGTGCGCAATGTAGACTAGCAATCTGGAGCTTTTCGATTTAACTCCGTACATAATAGTTATGAAATTATAGAATCATTACGCCATAAGTTAAGAAAAGCCGGGAGGGAAATTTAGTACAATACAGTATAGGCCAAAAGTCTCCAGATGTAAAAAAAAAGAGAGGTACCATTTAACGTTATAATAAATTCAAGAATTTTAAGAGAGAGAGAGCCTATAGGGTAATTTAAACAGGCTAAACTCAATGGGTACCGCTAATTTTATATTATTAAATTTAATAAATAATAATAATAATAATAATAATAATAATAAGCATGTTACTTATTTCTCATAAGCGCCAATTTTTCCGAAGAATTCACTAGCGCTCGAAAAGAGAAAGAAAAAAGAACAAAAATCAATGCATCAAAAGAAGGCTTATATACAACACACATTTAACAATCACTAGCAGTGGCAAAATAGCCTAAACTCTATAGCCATCTGTCATGACACCTCTCTCAAGATCATAGCTTCTCTCAAAGAGAAAAGTCTTAAGTTGTCTCTTGAAGCATTCAACAGAACTCGGTTGTCTCATGGACAGCGGCAACCTGTTATACAACCTCGGAGCCATGTAGGAGAAAGACCTCTCAAAGAAAGAAGACTGCTGGAAAGCCCTTGGTTCATCAAGACGAAAAGGGTCATTGTCATGACGCACAACTACACCATGGTGTGCCGGTGGGCGCCTGAGAAGCTCCGCAAGGTACCTAGGCTCACCAAATTTGAGAACCTTAAAAGTCACCAAACACAACTTAAATTCTATTCTTGCTCTTACTGGCAGCCAGTGCAGTTCTATGTGAAGAGATGTAGTAGGAGTTCTAGGTAGAACACCAAAAATTAGTCTTGCGGCCCTGTTAAGAACAGACTGAACTTTCTTCAAAATATAATTTGGAAGACCCACCAACAGGGCATTGCAATAATCAACACGAGAGAAGACCAATGAGTGAACCAACGTCAGGAGGCAACGTCTGGTTAAAAACGGCTTCACCAAATAGAGATTTCTGATGTGCAAGTAACAACTTTTAACTATCTGGTTTACATGCTCTTTGAAATCTAATCGGGAGTTCACATATACACCCAGATTTCGAACAGAGTTGGCCGGTCGCAGCTGAGATCCACCCACATTGATGGAGAGGGCACCCACTATATCATCAGCTCTTCTATTTCCTCGGATGATGAGAATATCAGTTTTACCATCATTTAGTTTAAGTTTTCTCGCTCTCATCCACTTCTTGATATCAGACATCAACAATTCCATCTTACTCCGTATATCAACTATATTTGTGATTCTCACATAAATCTGGGTGTCATCTGCATAAAAGTGAAAGGTGACATTATGTGCACGAAGCAGAAGAGACAAACTGCTAATATAAATTATAAATAGGATAGGACCTAAAACTGATCCCTGCGGAACACCATACTGCAGGGGTGTCGAGTCCGAGACCACTTGATTTACCATCACACTCTGGGATCTACCTGACAAGTACGACCCAAGAAGCAAGAGAGCGGAGTCACGCACACCACAATCATAAAGATCACTCAATAACAACTCGTGATCCACTGTGTCAAAGGCCGCAGAGAGATCAAGCAAGACCAATAGCGAGGCCACACCACTGCAAATGTTCTCAACTAGATCATTATGTACTCTAATCAATGCTGTTTCAGTTGAATGATGCTGTCGGTAAGCAGACTGAAAAATTGGGATAGTTTCATTCTGCTGAAGTAGTGGTTGTAATTGGTCAAGTATTGCACGCTCTAATATCTTTGATATGAAGGACAGGTTGGAGACAGGACGATAGTTCAACATGTTCTCAACATCAAGTCCAGGTTTCTTTAGAGTAGGTCGGAGTAGTGCATGCTTTTCAGAATGTGGGAAGCTACCTTCAGAGAAGCACTTATTAATTATTTTGGAAATAAACTCAACTGTGTGATCATAGACTCTTGGTAGCTTGGAAACATTTATGGGATCCAACGGGCAAAATGTTTTATTGAGGTTTCTTATGTAGGACGAGATCATGTCCACCTCTACTGAGTGAAAGGATGAGAGGACATTATTAGGAATGTGTCGGGGTTGGAGTACAACTGAAAGTTCTTCACCAACAGAAGCATCATCCAGTTCCTGTCTTATGCGAGTTATCTTGCCAGCAAAAAATGCCACAAAGTTGGCAGCCAACTCGGCATCGGGTACAGAAGGTCTTAAGCTGACTCTTGTTTTTCCAAGTAAACGGTTTACAATTGAAGCCAACCTCCTCTGGTCATTACCACACGAGTCAACTTTTCCCTGATAATACACTTTCTTTTCATCTTTGATTGTGTGGACCACAGCTCTTCTGGCTGACAGATATTGCAACCATGTAGAGTCTGTTTTATTTTTCCGCCATTCACGTTCAGCTCTTCTACGCGCTCTTCTAAGAAATTTAACTCGAGTGCTATACCAGGGTGAATCATCTCGTACTATGATTTTCTTCTCTACTTCTGGACAGTGATGATCGAACACTAATTTAAGTGCATTTCCATGTACCTCCACCAGCTCATCTGAAGTAAGGTTGGAAGTATCAATACTTCCCAAGTACTGTTTTACTTCACTGCTAGCCAAATTTTGGTCTGCATTTTTATAATTTCTAAATCTGATTACTTTTTCATGTGTGAGTGGCTTAGGGAAATCAAAGCTGAAAGTAATCAAAGCATGATCAGAGGTATTAGGGTCAGCATTCTCAACATCAACATCCAGAACACCATGTGAAAATTGTGAAAATTGTGAAAAATGTGAAAATTGTACACAAGAAAACTTCATCTCAAGAAGTCACAAAGAAAAAAGTTTTGAATTGGATTAACACACACTCAGCCTATCAGCTATCATATTACCCCGCCTCCAGGGCACACGACGAGAGAAGAATTTAGAAAGACATGTGAATCAATAAAGAAGTTATTGGACAGTATAAATTTGAAATAGAATGAATAACCTTAACTTTTGAAATTATTATACAGTACAGTATGGATGATTTTAATCTTAGTGCCGTGCCAATTGTGCAAGATTTTCTAGGGTTAAAGTAGTTTTAATATAATTTAATGAGCCCGAAAAAGCATTTAAAGTAGGCTAATTATTATTTTGAGTACACTCGACCCTCGCAAATCCGGACTTTCAACAATCCGGACACAATCCGGAGTCCGGTCCGATCGTCCGGTAGTGCGTACCGTAACGCATACTTGTCCGAATACTTAAAATTTTGTCCGGTAGGTGGCTCTCGCGACGGGTGACGCCACCCGTTCCCGCCTAGTCATTCAAGCTTGTTTACAACCCGCCGTGCGACTACCTGGTTATTAATGTGTTATTATCGACTTTCATTGCCAGCCACCATGCCCCCCAAGCCTCAAAAGACTGTCAAGCGGGTAAAGGTTACTCTGAGTGTAGAACAAAAGCTAGAACTGATAAGGAAGCTTGAGAATGGTCGTACAGTGCTCCAGGTTTGTGAGGAGTATGGGTGCAAGAAGCAAACAGTCTCCGATATACGTAAGACCAAGGACAAGTTAAAGAACTATGCTGCTAAATTTTGTGTCGAAGGCAATAAATCTAAAACTGGCAAAGCAAGACCAAGGAAAAATATGACCACAGCTGATCATTCCCAGCTAGATGCAGCTGTACTGAAGTGGTTTCTTCACGAGAGGTCTAGTGGCGTGAATGTACGGGGTGTGGAGATTATGACCGCCGCAGTGAAGCTGGCTGAAAATTTAGGCCTAGCTAACTTTAAGGGTAGTGATGGTTGGTTATGGCGGTTTAGGAATCGACATGGATTGTTTAATGTTAAAACTCATGGGGAAAGTGGGAGTGCAGACAGTTCTGGGATAGAAGCTTTCCGTGCTCGTTTCCATAATCTTGTGGAGGAAGAGAACCTAACCCTCTCTCAAGTATATAACGCCGATGAGACTGGATTTTACTGGCGTTCTATGCCCAAAAATACCCAGGTAACGAAGCATGAGGGGAAAACAAAAGGAAAGAAACTATCCAAGGAACGATTATCAGCCCTGTGTGGGGGAAATGCCAGTGGCACGCACCGTCTCAAGCTGGCGATTGTGGGAAAAAGCAAGAGGCCACATGCAATGAGGAATCTAGACATCGAAACAGAACTGCCAGCCAAGTATTACCACAGCAAGAAAGCCTGGTTCAACTGCGCTATTTTTACTGCATGGTTTTTCGAATACTTCGTGCCAGCTGTCATGAGATATCAAGTGGAAGTTTTGGGCATCCCCAGAGACGAAGTGAAGGCAGTTCTATTGTTGGATAATGCCCCAGCCCACCCCAGCGCTGATATATTGGTCTCACCTGACGGGCGAATTAAAGTTGTGTACCTCCCGCCTAACACCACAGCACTTATCCAGCCCATGGACCAGGGCATTATTAGCGCCCTCAAGAGGAAATATACCGGGAAGTACCTCAATGAAGTCCTGGTGGTGCTGGAGGACGAGTCCGACTCAGTACAGGACACTCGTGGGGCACGCACACTGGCTAACATCAAAGCCTATAACATCCGCTCTGCTATTTGCAATCTTTGCTCTGCTTGGGATAGCCTACAAATTTCCACCTTAGCCAACTGTTGGAAACCATTCCTTCATGCCGATGATGATCCCAACGACTTCGAGGGGTTTGGTAATGATGCGGCTGCTGATTTCCACAACCTATTGAGGAATGCTGGGGAAAAGGATGTCACTGTGGAAGATGTTCAAGATTGGCTGGACGAGGCAGAGATAGTACCAGGGCATGAAATTTACACTCATGAACAGATCGCAGAACAGATCCAGAGCCAAGAAGCAGAAGAAGAGAGCAGTGACGAGGAAGAGGAACCAGTAAACCGACACAAACTATCGTCACTGAGGGCCAGTGTGGACGACCTGATTGCCTTCACTGAATACACTCCTGAGGTAGCGTCACACTACACCCAGCTACGTTTACTCAGGGAGGTAATCATACTGAAGCAGCACCAAGTGGGTAGGCAGACGAAAATCCACTCTTTCTTTCGCCGGCCAGCCACAGCCACCCTAGCCACCACCCAGGAGCCTCAGCCGGGTCCCAGTAGTGCCACCACCCAGGAGCCTCAGCCAGGTCCCAGTAGTGCCACCACCCAGGAGCCTCAGCCGGGTCCCAGTAGTGCCCCCGACCATCGCCGGCCAGCCACCACCCAGGAGCCTCAGCCGGGTCCCAGTAGTGGATGTGGATGTGAGGTGGATGATCCGATGGTCGTGGATTCGACCTCGGATTCTGATTAACCCCCTTCAATCAACCCCTGTACATAGTGTAAATAGAAGATTTAGGATAAGGTGAGTACTGTACAGTACTGTATATTACATAACTTTTATTTACTGCTAGGCTATTAATATTAATAATGTGTGTGCATATGTGTATGCGTGTGTGGTCCCCCCGTACACTATTTTCTGAATCCGGACTTTTCCTGTCAAATTCGGACAAGGCCCAGTCTCTTTTAGTCCGAATTTGCGAGGGTCGACTGTACTGTACTGGATCAGATTTATAACTTTTCATTCTGGGTAAAACTCCCGTCGCAGCCCTGACCTATCCACTAGTTTCCACATCCTGTCCCACTGGTGGTCAGGCACCTGGGGCGGCCAGAGCAAAGAGCGGACGAAAAAAACCCGACAGCCCCATGGGGCCAAAAGACCGGGGCCTGGAGGACATAGTAGGACTCATGACAAAAACAGGGATAGGCCAGCTCCACTCCAAGCAAGGCAACTACCGACCGCCGAATAACTCCCCCCCCCCCCCCCCCCCCCAAAAAAAAAGGGGGGGGGAAACTAGTGAAAGGTTTAAGGACCAATTATATGGTTAATTTAGATAAGTGGACTGTATATTATTGATATTGAAGAAGTATTAACCATATAGAATATTTACCCTTAGATGAACTCAGCTGGTGATTGGAGGATGGCGGAAAATAGGCTAGATAACTTGAAGTGGTTAGTAAGGTAAACAGCGTATGAAAAGAGGCTACAATAGGCTAGGATAGGATAGATATTTACGTTAAGTTTGTGCTAACTAACAAAGATGATGATGTAGTGACTATATGGAATATGAGATGAAAGTGAAGCGAAAACACCTGGTGAAGTAACTATGGGAAGAAGGCTTAGCGTGTGTAGCTGGGACGGAGGTTGGTTGGAGAGTGAGCGAGCGCGTTATGTTTGTCTCGGTCGTGACATACCGCGCACGCGCATAACATATGGAAAATGTATCCCATCTTTTTTACAATGAGATACTTATGAACAATCTTAAATACAAATATATATATATATATATATGGGAATTATAATCCTACAATACTTTCCCATATACAACTATAGAATAATATATTCTACCCAATCATGGAACGTTCGACCAAGGTTATGGAAGCGTTCAACTTAAGACTACGGAAAGATACGTAACGTAACGCTACATCAACCCAGATTACGTAACATCGAGACTGTTCATACTAGTTTGAGTACACTAAGTATGGACACTGTTCCCATCTATTTTGACTGCCTTTGGATACAATAATGTGTTGAGGGCGGGTGCCGAAATAGGGGAGCTATCCCCCCGCCAAAGGCGGCTTTCTAGGGCCTTTCCTAGCTGATGCTGAGAGGATTGGGTTCTAGTCATGTGGTGATGGGCTGGTCTATCAGAGTGAGAAATGAGCGATCTCTGCCATACCCATAGCTTACTCTGACTGTTCCTTTTACTTATATATACTTATATATTTTCTAGATCTCAAGTGACCGCATCTCTTCCGTGGATTGACCTCCCAATCTACCAAGATTGGAAGCCAAAGCGTCACATTTTTCCTTTGCCCCTCAACTTTCTCTTCATAATTACTGAGGGGCACAGGGCCCTGGGTGGGGCTTTGGTTTCCCGGGCGTTTCCGCACCCTCCTCAGCTCCCCGCCATGGAGTGGCTTTGGTCACCCAGGCTATTGTGGTAGGCAGGGAGGGTTCTGTGTGGGCGCTCGGTTATGGCCTTGGCCTTGCTCGGGGCCTTGGGGCTGTTCGGCCAGGAAGTCTGGAGAACAACAACAGCAACGTGACGATAGTGCGTTATGTGTGCGATTAGTTTGCTTGGGAACAGATTAACTTGCTCATGTAGTAATGTACACCCTATGTGGTGGATTAATAATAATAATAGTTCTTAAAGCTAGCGCATGCTAAGCTAGCTAAGGATAGCTCAATAAGGCCGATTAGGCGTATTTCCATTGGGGTCCTGTACTACTACCCCATCCCTTTGCTCATGAGGGATGGTAACGACTCAGTGGTTGTGAAAAATCTTTAATGCGCCGAGCGTGGGCGCGAACCCGGGCCTTCTGGGTGGAAGTCCGAGACGCTAGTCACTACACCAAGCGAGCCGCTTGTGTTCTTTTATTTATAAATTATTGTTTTACTAAAGCGTTGTTTCCACATAACGATTTTGATTAGTTACTTTGTCTTTTTACTGTGTTCGTATATGTTTTGGTTTGTTTATTTTGCAAGTTTTACATTATAAAAACAAATATAATAATGGAAATCAACAATAAACACATAAATAACCTGAAAAACAAATATAATGAAAATTAACAATAAATACCGGTACATAAATAACCTAACACACATTATGCATCTATTTTTAAGAGATACAGTACTTGGAAGTGAGATACAGTATTTTCTAAGTTTAATGGCCAGGCCGGTGAGAATCTTTAGATTCAGTGCTATAGGTAAACTATTATATGCTGCTATTACTACAACTATTATAACTTTAATGCAAATGTTACTGTTGACTAAAAAGACATGTTTTCATTCAAATAATAATAATACTGTACTATTGTTTTACTGAAATATATCAATAACATGCATTCATATTCTACACAAAACAATAAACACAACTGTGGTCTATTAAAACAATCAAAATTCTTAATAATAGTAATTTAGCAATAATAATCAGTCACGTAATTTTTATTAAGCAAAATTTCTCTAAATTCAAGATTCAATAGCACTTTAATAGTTAACAGACTATTACCCCACCCCCGTGCTCAAGGGAGGCAGTAACAACCACGGTTTACTAGAATTTTTTCTTTTTAAATCACGCCCGTGTGTCACCGGAAGTCAAGACGCTATCCACTTGACCAGCCGGTTGCCTAATGTAATAATAAGTAATAATTTTATAAGCTGCGGGTTAGTTAGTTAGTTATGTAGAGCAGATTAACCAGACCACTGAGCTCCATACGGAACTCTCATAAGCTGCGGGTACTCGTTACAAACTCGCTTCAATAGTTTAAGTACACTTAGTACCTGCATGGTATCTTTGGGATCGGATTCATCCAAATATTTACCACCAACATCGCTGGGTAAGTGGTCGGTACAGTAATTCAGATCTATCACCACTATAACTTATCCACAATTAACCTCTGAAGTGCGCATGGGGGGTATGAGACACCACACTCCTGTGCTGACGTATTTGAGCTGTTCCCATCACTAAAATATTTATTTTACCATAAATAGCATTAATACTTATCCATATGCGCCTATTATAGGTTGATTATAAAGGTATTAACCTGTTACAACAATAAAACAAGTGGAAACAGCGTTTGGATGGTCAAAATCGGCGATACAGGCCGGGAGTTACACAATGTATGGCTGAGGCAACCTCCCAGCCCACCACTTTCCTCCACCTCTGGAGAGAGACTGTCGATCGATACTCTCTCGCTCTCTCTTGCACTCGCTTGCTAACAATGATGACAACGCCCTGCTACCAACTCGCTAATGTTAGCACGAAAATAGACCACAGGAAAAGGGAATAACAGGGAAAATAGGTGATAACTGAAGGAGGGGAGGAAACTGGGGAAGGAGGGGAGGTGGAGGAGTGATATTTGGCATGGCCCAGGGGCAAATTTTTTTTTTTTTTTTTCGGTGTTTTAAATTGATTTTTTGGCCCCCTGACTCTTAAGAGTCTTCCCGCAGTCCGCCGGGGGAACTCTTAAGAGTCTTCCGGCAGTTCCCGGGTTAAGAGGGGATTTTCTGAACCTCCTCCTCCCTCCTCTTCAGCCCCATTAATCTTGGGATTTTAAGACAAGTCACCCCATTAGTTTGGCTGTTTTAAGGCCTTTCGTGCCATTAAGGTGTCTATTTCTTCCCGGCGAACAAAAGCGAGCCAGCAATTTACAACTTCGGCATCAAGAGCATCAATGAAAATATGCCAACAAGCAGGCTTTGGGAATGTGCAGAGAATGGATTATCTAATGTGAGTGAGATGATGCAAGTCTGTGAACATAAAGGTAGCTGCACTGAGGGGTAGATCTACTAAACTGTGGGATCCATTACTACAATCTGATCTCAAAATAAAATAAAAAATTATAAGTGAGGCAAACATGAATAGGGCTGCCTGGATGTGAGACAAAATGGCACCTTGTATGTATAAAAATATGTATAAAGATAAATTATAACACTTTGATAAAGATCCTTCCTAACATCAAACTTGTTAGGTGTTAAGAAGGAAAAGACAAAAACTGCATATTAATGAAAAGATTAAAATGTTAAATCGTATGAAGCTTACCTTCTAAACTAGCATGGGAGAAGGGGAGTGCACCCGATGACTGGAAGACTGGCATAATAGTCCCCCTATATAAGGGGAAAGAGGAGTGTGTGGTAACCACCGAGGAATATGTCTTCTAAGCGTAGTAGGGAAGGTATACAGTAGGGTAGTGATTGAGAGAGAGAGAGTGAGAACGGAGAAATGGATAGGCGACGAGCAGGGAGGTTTTAGGAAGGGAAGAGGATGTGTAGATCAGATTTTTACCCTGAATTGTGTTGTGGAGAAGTATCTGGAGAAGAAACAAAAGGTGTACGTTGCCTTTATGGACTTGGAGAAGGCCTATGACAGAGTGGATAGAGAAGGTTTGTGGAAAGTACTTAGAAGATACGGAGTAGAGGGCAAGTTGCTGAAAGCAGTGAAGAGCATGTATGAGGGTGCAAAGGCGGCAGTATGTGTGGAGAGTGAGCAGAGCGAGTTCTTTGACCTGAATGTTGGTTTGAAACAGGGGTGTGTGATGTCCCCGTGGTTGTTTACTGTATATATGGATGGAGTCATAAAGAAATACTATCAAGAGCAGTGGATGTTGGTGTATCGCTGAAAAGGGAGGGAATTGAGTGGAAGCTACCTATACTGCTGTTTGTGGATGATACAGTTCTGATGAGTGATAATGAATGGGAGTTGCAGGGTCTGGTAAATGAGTTTGGAACAGTGTGCGAAAAACGGAATTTGAAGATAAATGCGGGGAAGAGCAAGGTTATGGTCTTCGAAAGGGGTGAAGTCACAGAGTGTGAGGTGAAGCTGAACGGTCAGCCTATGGAGATCGTCAACTCTTTTAAGTATCTGGGAAGTGTGTTGAGTAAAGATGGGACTATGGATGAAGAAGTGCGGGAGAGGGTACAACAGGGGAAGAGGGTTGTAGGAACGCTAAAAGCAGTAACAAGAAATAGGGTGGTCAGTATGGAAGTGAAGAAGTCCTTGCATGACAGTGTGGTAATCCCGACACTGACTTACGGAAGCGAAGCATTCCGTTGGTTGAGAGACTCGGACCAAGAGTGAGAGCAGTGGAAATGAATTACTTAAGGAGTGCGTGCGGAGTTACATGGAGGGATAGACAAACTAATGAGGAAGTAAGAAGGAGGTGTGGTGTGGAGGTAGATGTGCTGGAAAGTGTGAAAAGGAACAACTTGAGATGGTTCGGCCATATGGAACGTATGGAAAGCGAGAGAATGACTAAGAGGGTGTACGAGAGCGAGGTGGAGGGACAGAGAGGGAGAGGTAGCCCGAATGAGAGGTGGAAGGATGGAGTGAGGAAGTACATGAACGAAGGCGGTGCTGGTTGGGGGGAGGGGCGTTGACTGACTGGGGACAGAGGTGCATGGGGGCGGTTCGTTCGTGGCCACCCCTTCGGGGATCACGGCGTCAGGCAATAGATAGATAGATAGATAGATAGATAGATAGCTTACCTTAAAATTACAGATGAATGAAGACAACACAGGCGTCCTCAGTGACCTAGTTGGTTTGGTGTTGGACTGCTAGTCTCCCCGGGATATACAGATCTGCAAGAAAAAAATTGGCATTCAAATTCTACATAACAATTATAAATACATATACAGTACAGTACTGTACTTGAAAGACAGTGCTAATTTCTGGTCTTCATTAACCCTTTCATTACGGGTGAGGTACATACAGGCATTTTGGCTCCAACATTCCTTGATTTTGGTCCTGTCACTCTTTAACACAGGAGGAGGCACTCATCACCGGCAGTTCTGCCTATTGTCTCCCTCATCCACATAATAAAAAATAATAATAATAAATTAAAGACTATGATCAACACAGTATGTACAGTAGGTCAGTCCTTTTGCCAGGCAGCTCGGTCTTCGGCATCCCTCTAGAGCCGGTATCACACAAGCGCTTTTTCACCTAACATTTATCCTTAACACTGGTCTGGCAGCTTATGAGGTCAACATTTATAATATTTCTGTCACCTAAATTCATCTACCATCAGTCTACTTTCCGATACCAGTGCAAAATACTCTAGAAATGTTGCCAGAAAAATTTTGATCATCGAATGTTGACTATAAAAGCTCTCGTGTGATATCGGCTTTAGTATCTTTTGCCGGTCAGTCATCTAAAATCAGAAACTTTCCAAACGGAGTCCCACAAGGATCCGTCCTATCGCCCGCACTCTTCAATCTGTACATGCACGATATAACTACACCCAATACGCCCCAAATAAACTTAGCCTCCTATGCAGATGACATAACACTCACATGCACACACCATGACCCAAAAAGAGCAACAGATCTCCTTCAACCCTATCTCAACACACTACATGGCTGGTGCACTACAAACAGACTTAATCTAGCCCCAGCCAAATCCACCGCAACCCTGCTCACAAGTTGGACAGGAGAACACGAATACATCAATCAACTCACCATAAACAACACACCCCTAACACATACACACACACCCAAAATCCTAGGAGTAACATATGATACTCATATGACATTCAAACAGCACACCACAAACATTAAAAAGAAACTGACACCCAGACTTAACGCCCTCAGGTCACTTGCTCACACAAAATTTGGACACAACAAAGAAACTACCACCACAGTATATAAACAATACATAAGATCAGTGATGGAATACGCAAGCCCAGCCTGGGCTTCTAACCTAGCTGAAACACATCATAAGACCTTACAGACTATTCAAAACAAAGCCCTGAAGATCATTACAGGTTGCACAGCTACTGCACCCCTCAGATCACCTACATCAATGAACCAAAATCCTCAAAGTCAAAGACCATCTGGACATGAGAGGCACTCAATTCCTGGCAGCAGCCTCCACGAACCAAGACCACCCACTAAACAACATGGCAACACACCCACAGACACCAAGAAATATCAAAACAACACCCAGCACACGGTATCACACACAATTATTGTTCTCTCTCCCTCCCTGCCCACCCCGAACCAACTTCCAGAAGCACATCCATACTCATATCTCTCACCGATCCATCCACTCACTCACAGACAACACGCAGCTGCATGCACGACCTCCCGAAATCCATCCTTCAGAATCCTCCCTTCCTCGCGAGGACAGAGTCCACCTGGCCTGGCTGAGATGCGGACACCATCCAGCTCTCCTGAGCTATCAGAAGAGACTGGAAGACTACATTGTCGACGCCTGCCCGGGATGTAACACAGCACCCCATACCATTAAACACATCATAGAAGACTGCATTTCACACAACCACTTATGCCAACAACACAATCTACACTCAATGAGAGCTCTGTGGGAAAGCCCGATCGTGGCCATGGCCTTTCTCAGGGACTCGGGGCTGTTCGGCCAGGCAGCTTAGGGAACAACAACAACAACAGGCTTTAGTTAGCTATTTGGCTGCAATTATAATGTAAAACTTGCAAAATAAACAAACTAAAACTGGGACGACACAAGATAAATGCAAAAGAACTAATCAAAATCGCTATGTGGAAACAACGTTTAATTTGTTTTTGTTTTTTAAATAAAAGAATAAAATCCACCACATAGGGTGTACACAACTACTCGTACATATTGTCCCGCACTTCAGTAAAGTTTCATGAGTAATATAAAATATATCCAGATGAACTATGAGCATAGTACCGTAACGCACCAATTCAGAGAGTTCGACGGCCATCGGGAAGGATGTAATTACCGGGTGTACCACTACCGACATACAACATAAATCATCTATAATACTTATAAATCTATGATACTAGGTTAGGTTGTTTGGTTAGGGTAATGTATTTTTTGTATCCAAAGGCAGTCAAAATAGACGGGAACATGATGGGGTACACCCGGTAACTACATTCTTGCCCGGCCATCTAATTAGATAAAACAAAATCCAATATTAAAGCATAAATCATGCCAGCAGGGGGGCAAATATTCACTGGCCTTGGGATAATTTGGGAAATGAAAGCAGTCAAATTAGACGCATAATGGTCGTGACCGCGAGCGTGCAAATTTCGCCCCGAAAAACTCCTTTGTATATAAAATTATGTATGATGTTAGTGGCCGTAAGTCGTACGCTCAAAGTTACGTTCGCGTTAAATTTTACTTTTTGTTTTGTTATTCCTCGGCAAGTTGTCATTTGCCCCCTGCTGGTAATATATATGACGACGACAATAAGTCATGGGGGGTGAGGGGAGCATAGCCCCCTTCAACCACGGCCAGCTGTTGGGTAAATTGTTTTGTTACTGGCCATGGGATACCATTATAGGATGAGGGGGACTTTACCCCTATCAGCTGGTCGTGGGATAATTTCGGGTAATTATTGGGAAAAGGCTCGCAGCCTTATTTTTCAGTTTTTGACAAATTAGCGTTTTCATGGTTTTAGTTATAATTCCAATGTGGGATACAAGATGGGTTCATCCCCCACATGACTTATTGAAATCATCATCTATAATAATAATGAGGGGAGTGAGGGGGCAAAGCCCCCTCTCAACCTAGGATCAATTGTATCCTATGGCAGTCAAAATAGAAGGGGACATGATTGCTAGCGTGCGACGGTGCGAGTATCCTAGTGTAAGCCAGGCGGGCGGTACACCCGAATAATACATCCTTTCCAAAAAATAAATATAATATATAGGCTAGGCTAAATACAATATCATAAAATAAAAATAATATATAGGCCTAGGCTAGGCTAAATACAATAGTCAAAATAGACGTGAACTTAACTGTGAGCGTGCGACTTATGTATAAACAAGGTGGATGCTACGCCCACTAGCACCATCTTAACCGTAGGGGCTACTGCCCCTACCCTCCGCTGAACAGTAGGCTATAGGAGAGCCATGTAAACAAAACGACATGCCAAACTCTGTAAATCGGCGAGCTACAATATTAGGTACGATTTTAGTTACTGGACACCTATTTGACAGGTACCACCAAGGATTTAATACATATTTTCTTTCGGTTTCCACGCATCCAACACCAAGCTACACCTTTTTCTGGTCCAGTAATAGTATTGAAAACGATATTATAGCTTTTTAACCGGGGAACTGCGGGGAGACTCTTAAGAGTTCCCCCGGCGGACTGCGGGGAGACTCTTAAGAGTCAGAGAAAAAAAAATCAACTTTTGACCGAAATGTTTTTTTTTTTTTTTTTTGGCCCCTGGGCCATGCAAAATCTCAGTCCTCTACCTCCCCTCCTTCCCCACTTTCCTCCTCTCCTTCAGTTATCACCTATTTTCCCTGTTATTCCGAGGTATATTTTCGTGCTAACATTAGAAATCCGGTTACAGGGTGTGGTCAACACTGATAGCAAGCGAATGCAAGAGAGAGAGAGAGAGTATCGATCGACTGTGTCTCAGTGGCCTTGGGGGAAATTGGCGGGAAAGCAGCTTGCCTCACCCATACATTATACAACTCGCGGGCTATATCTCCGATTTTGACCATCCAAACGCTGTTTTCACTCGTTTTATTGTTGTTTCAGGTTATTACCTTTATAATCAACCCATAATAGGCGCATATGGATAAGTATTAATGCTATTAGTGGTACAATGAATATTTTAGTGACGGAAACACCTCAAATACGTCAGCACAGGGGGACGTTTCCAATTACCCCCATGCGCACTTGTTAGGTTAAATGTGGTTTTCGACGAGAATAAAACGGCGCGTTTGTGCCGAAAATCGGCGGCGGGGGGAGTCCGTCGTTGCTTCGGATCGTCGCGTTTTTTTTTACCCAGGACGCTCGAGGTGATGGCCAGCTGTTTTACTTGCCCCCTGCTGGCCACATATATGACAATTATTATAATTCATAGTGGGGGGGCAGAGCCCCCCCTCAACCCTGTCCTGTATCCTACGGCCTATAACGCAAGTCTTTATCAAAATATGGGATCAAATTGGATTTTAGGTCACGTATGTGTTTTTTGTATTATAATCCTTTTCTCATCAGTTCCTTCATTGATTAGTGTGTGTTAAGGTGTTTTTCCTTCTGGAAATTCATAATTACCCATTATTTTGCAATATTAACCCGTACAGCCCCAGCGACGCGTCTGACGTGTCGGCGATGTATGTAACGCACAGCCCCAGCGACGCGTCTGACGAGTCACCCTAATTGCTCCGACCGTAACCTCAGGTGTAGCCACTCGAGAGGGCTCAGATTTGTATGGGAACTGTGTACGTATCCCACGCAACCGTGCCGATGGTTGAAAACTCTCAAAGTCCACGTGCGTGCGCGTGAGCGCGCAATAACTTGTTTTTTTGGGGTAATTGCCTTCAATGTTTTACTCTTGTAAAACACGTTTTCGGGGGCTCTGTAGGACCATTCTTTAAGCTTTTTGAGCGGTTTTTCGTGGTTTTTCCTTCATTCCTAACCCATTCGCTATTGTTTCTGGAATAAAAAAAAAATTTGAAAACCGGCCGGGTTCTGGTGAACAAACAATACAAAACTAGCCGGGGCTCCACGGGTTAAAACATGCCCCCTAAAACCATATTTTGTCATTACCCTAACCTAACAACCGGTATTTATCAAGGAAACCGGCCACAAATTTTCCTGGAAATTTGGAAGTCACCCATTAAATGAACATAACCTATACATCATATTAATATATGTTTCAACTTTCGAAAAAAACGTTTTCAATTACTTTGAAAAAGTTAATATTTACCTCCTGTTATCCACAGCCAAAACTGAAGATTGCGGAGTAAATACTGTAGACTTCATTCAATTTTTTATTGGGCGACCGTCAACCTTTTATTAATTACATACCAAACCAGCGGGGGTATGGGGGCGGCAGCTCCCACCTAATATACTAGGTTAGGTTAGACTAATATTACCCCTTATTTTCGTCTTTTACCTCTCAATTTCCCTGTACTTCATAGCCGTCCCCACTATCTGGGGCCGCATCTTAGTATTGTTGGATAATGGGGAAAACGGTTGGGTAGGATGTAGTGACCGGGCGTACCGCCATCTTTGTTTACATTACGCGTATTGGCGTCGGACCTTTCCCATCATGTTCTCGTCTATTTTAACCTAACCTAACCTAATTAGTTAGTTATGTAGAGCAGATTAACCAGACCACTGAGCTCCATACGGAACTCTCACAGGTCCATTCATGTATTCATGTAGTAATGACAGGGGGCAAATAGCAGAAAATATAGCGTCGAAATAGACGGGAACGTAAGTGCGAGCGCGGCGATCGCCCTATGTAAACAATGACGACCGTACGCCCGAACTCTACATCCATCCCAAACGTTTTTTCCGAAAGTTGAAACATATATTAATATGATGTATAGGTTATGTTCATTCGATGGGTGACTTCCAAATTTCCAGGAAAATTTGTGGCCGGTTTCCTTGATATTTTCCTAACAACCTAACCTAACCTGGGGGCTGCCGCCCCCAGACCCCCGCAGGGTTAGTATTGATATAGAATATTACAAAATACTAAAACTACGGTAAATTTTTTAAAATATTAGTTCTCAGCTGATCCAAGATGGCCACCATCAGCCTTATTTAACCCACAAAGTCTAAGGGAAAATAATTTAATATGCAGGGGTAAAGACATATATTGTGGCGACTAATACTCTATGACAAAGCTATAGTATACATTTAGAACATTATATCCCATACGTGACCTAAAATCCAGTTTGTCCAAAAATGGACCCAACAACTGGTTATATAAGCTTAGCCATTTGAAGTCGACCGCCAAGGCGGGACCGGGAAGTCACTCCGAGCGTAAAGTAAACCAAGCGACGCTACTTCCACGAACGCAACCGAGTTGTCTTTATATTTAGTCTCATAGGCCTATTATAGTGTCCCCATTGCTTTTTTAGTGTTTCGTACACCAGAAAAGGGTGTAGCTTGGTGTTGGATGCGTGGAAACCGAAAAAAAATATGTATTAAATCGTTGGCGGTCCCTGTCAAATAGGTGTCCAGTAACTAAAATCGTACCCAATATTAAAACCGTCGAAATCCATGAAATCCATATGGTAGACAACAAAATATTGACCCAAAATATATTACTGGAGCCAAAGTAAATATTTAACCTAGCTAGACTAATCTGAATATTTACCTTGGTTGCTTTGATTCACCCTTGCACATTATTTGAGTAGGCTACCTTCTCAACTTCAATAATAATGGTTAGACCAATAGCATCTGAGATAGGGGGGTGGGAAGTGGAGAACCCCCAAGGTAGGGCGTTTGACTAGGGTTAGCCTACTCAAATATTTAATAATTTACGATTAGCTTTCATTCTTATTAAACATAACCCTCAAAACACTAGAAAAACTCAAGCATATCAAAATCAGTGGCCTGAAAGTAAAATTAGGCTATACCAAGTTTGGGAGGACACTGACCAGTCTAGATGGCTACCGGAAACGTCAACACAGAATATTCTAGAATGAAATTAAGACTCACGATCTATTTAACCAGTCTGTAATCATCACATAAGATCTTCCACATATCCTTTAATGTCTGAAGACCAGCATAGCACATAAATATAGGAAAAAATTAAAACAAAACAAAAACATCGTCCAACAGGAGCTATCATACGGGCACACCACCACTCACCACTCCCTTCGCCTAAGTGAGGCTTTCCCTGTTAGCGTTGCCAGTCCTTCCGCTCAAATGTTGCTAGATTAGACCGCTAGATAATGATACCCTACATTTTTGGGGAATTTTGGGTATAAATTTCTACTATAACGCTGTAATGCTTATAATCATCTCTAAAATCACGCATATGTGGTCCTCATCTCAATAATACAGGAATATATAATATATCCCATCATGAGTCTAAAAATACACAAACTCCGCTAGATTCGATTAAAACTAGTATAATGACAAACAATCTGTTAAAAACACACAAATATAGTGTTGTATTTTTTACAACTGTCACAATAATCACAAATAGGTGGTCTTAATCTCAATAGTATAGGTATATACCCCACGAAAACTTAGACAATAGACGCTAGATGTAAGCAAGTCTCGCTAGGACCGCTAGATCAAGCATAAAAGTTGCTAGATTGCGAAGCCAAATACAAAAACAAGCGCTCAAATATGCTTCAAAACTGGCTAGAATGTCGATAGATATTATATAACATGCATAATATCATTAGATGATTGGCACAATATCTTATTATCGTTCTACAATCGTTAAATTCTCCAGACTATAGCCAATATTTATGTTGCTAGATATCAATAATTGCCGCTACACACAGCATATACTGTATATCTACATCTAGCAGAGGTCACTAAAATGGCAATGCTGTCACTACATACTGTATTGATGATTCGACTCGCTCAAACGAAACGAAACTCATTGTTTACTTTCGTATTTATATTTGTTCATCAATATTTGTTTATCTATGTAACACAATTATACAGTATATAGGTAATAATTATTTTAACTTTGATGTTAAATTATTATTAAAAGCATTAGTAGATAAAATACCGAGAATAATGCGAAATTAATATTTAGTCTGATTCGACTCATACCATATGAAGCACAAATTAGACTACAGTATTATCAAGTATTTAGATTTTACTCTGCAAAGTATAATTGGATAGCATTTGCCATAACTTTTACGCTTTAATGTACAATGCACAAAATTAGAGTAGGCTAAACATTTCAATTATTTCTAATTAGGTTTGAATCCATGTTTTTTAATATCAGAAAGCGAACTTGGAACTTGCTTTTCGACCAATGAGCATCCTCCACTTGCCAGTGACCCCGTGCGAGGCTAGGGTGGTAGATGCTGATTGGCTAATTTGAATTTACCCGAGTTATTAAACGATACAGTGATGCTCAAATGTCAATGCCTTTCCTAAATTGTGTTGATGTTTATCAATATATACAGTAATGTGAGGAAAAATAAAGTTCTTAGCACACACGATGAACATAATTGAAGTATAACTTTATTCATTGTTATTACTGAGTATTTTATTCATATATCAAATACGGGAAATAGACATGAAGGTCGAACTTGATTTTTGAGCATGACTGTATCATGAGCCCACGCTTTCTAGGGGAAAATTCCATGCTTTTAAAGGCCGCAATTATATTATACGTAATTATACACTCAAATAACGGATGTAAAATGTTAATGGTCACCAACAGATGATTTCATTTAGCCTCTAAAGACCTATTATTATTATTATTATTATTAGTAGTAGTAGTATCATTACCAGCAGGTTGGGCGTATTAATTTGCTTTATTATATAAATGTTAATTAATTTTTTTAGTTTCCTCCATAGACATCCATCAAGCTTAAAACACTAAGACCCACCTACAAGACCAATTTGTATATTTTTTTATATAATTTTTTTTCCGGCCGAAGCCCATGGAATGTGTTCTTTTATTTAATAAATTTTAATTTTGTAAGCGTTATTTCCACATAGCGATTTTGATAAGTTATTTTTACCTTTATCTTGTATCGTCCCAGTTTTGGTGTTTGTTTAGTTTGCAAGTTTTACATTTTAATTTATCTTAAATTATATAAAACAAAAATGCATCAATTGTATGAAAGGTCTAAATATTGCCAAAAACATTGGGCTAATGATGTTAAAATCGCCAAATGGTATAACATTTCAGAACTAATGGGGCTAAACATGAGGGAGAATGGGGTCCAGAAAAAGACAAGCTGGTCCGTATAAGCATATTTTACGTTGCAAATATTTAACCCCTTCAAGAATATGCCGCATTTTGATAGTTTATTCTGGCTATCATTAGATGATTTTATACAGCTTATACAAATAGCAAAAGAATGATACTATAGTCTATTTAATTTCAGCTGACGGTAAATTGAATCCCTCATGAGCTAATTTCTCGATACTTAAAGGAGAAATATAAAACTACTGTATTTTCATCCTATTAACCCGCTGAGGACCAGCTAGTTTAATAAATGTACCACCAGGGACCGGCTGTTTTGATTTTTTTTTTCCAGAAACAATAGCGAATGGGTTAGGAATGAAGGAAAAACCACAAAATAAGATAAAAAAGCTCAAACAATGGTCCTACGGAGCCCCCGAAAGTCGATTTTACAAGAGTAAAAAATTGAAGGCAAATACACCCAATATATCGGTTTTTGCGTGCTCACGCGCACGCAGTTGGACTTTGAGAGTTTTCAACCATCGTCAAGGTTGCGTGGGATACTTACACAGTTCCCATACAAATCTGAGCCCTCTAGATGGCATAGGACCGGAGTAATTGGGACCGGACCAGCCAGGACGCATGGTTTGCGTCGCTGGGGTTTAGCGTTACATACATTGAGGACGCATGGTTTGCATCGCTGGGGTTCTGTGGGTTAACACCTAGTTTATATAATTTGCACCATATATCAGTACAAAATCTTAAAAAAAACTAAAAAATCTTTATGGAAACTTTGCAATTTACCGTCAGTTGCAAATATTTATCACCTTGAAGATTATGCCGTATTTTGATATTTTATTACGGCTATCATTACCATAGATACATTCATATAGCTTATATATAAAAATAAAATAAAAACCCTTCTCCCTCATGTTTAGCATATTAGTTTTGAGGTTTTAAGACGTTCGTTCCTTTAGTTTGGCGATTTTGAAACCTTTTGCCTTTTTTTTTTTGTCAATATTTTTATTTTGTTTTGCCATTTAGGTGTCAATTTTTTCCTGGCGAGTGAAAGCGAGCTTCTAATTTTGGAAGGATCCGGCCTTTGGCCAAGACATTTTTCTACCGAAATCCGCAGAAGCTATCTGAAATTTTTTGTCAATAAATTGCTCTCCTCAAATGGTGTTTATGTAAAGTATACATGGAGTTAAACATTACGGTACCTTTTCACATCTCCGTAGACAATTTTCACCATCCAGGGGTTTATGTCTTCTACTTCTGAAGATAATTGGACTCCTCTGAAGATGTCTTGCCAATCATCTTCTACAGCAGCTGTTCCTGTAAAATTAATAGAAGATTAGTAAAATTTACACTACTATACTACTATTAAACCCAACCACCCATTAATAAAGCTTATACCTGTACCATACTATTAATAATAACAATACAAATACTATTACAGTACAATTACAATACAATTGATTAAAATGATGTCAGTTTGTTACAAATCTCGAGAGTTATTGTCAAAAGTTCTATACCAAGAAACAAACAGTACAGGTCTCCCTCACTATCCGATGCCCCGATTTACGATATTATTATAGCTTTTTATCTCGCTCACTATCCGATGCCCCGATTTACGATATTATTATAGCTTTTTATCTCCCTCACTATCCGATGCCCCGATTTACGATATTATTATAGCTTTTTATCTCCCTCACTATCCGATGCCCCGATTTACGATATTATTATAGCTTTTTAAGTGTTTGGGTTTTGGCTGGTCCGAGAACGCATCCCCATTAACCCATATAATTTTAGGGTTCGCTATATGATTTTTCTATTTAAGATCGGGTTCTCAGGAACGTAACCCAATCGTAAATCGAGGGACAACAGTACAGCACTATATTCTGTTTCTTTTCAGTTGACGATAAATTGAATCCCTTAGCGGCTAATTTCACGATACTTAAAGGAAAAATATGAAACTCCCATGTCTCTGCATCATCATAATAAGACCAAGTTTCTATAATTAGCACCCTATTTCACGAAAGAAAAAAAGAAAAACAAATAACTGAAAAATCTTGATGGGAACTTTGTCATTTACTGCCAGATGAAAAGAAACGTGTTATAGTTAGATGTCAAGCCCGGGCAACTTGATTTAGCGATTAGTGATAAACGCCTAATGTTCATGGTCACCCCTTCTCGGGAATTACGGTGTCTTTAAAAAAAAAAAAAAAAAAAAAAATATATATATATATATATATATACATAATACTATTTATAAAAAAACAAAATATATAAAAAATAAACAATATAAACAGCCTATAGTGCTTTTAGAAACACACAAGGACTATCAAGGGAAATCCATATAAACTTAAGGGGAGATTTACACTGGAGGGATTTTTTTTCTGGACCCCTTTCTCCCTCATGTTTAGCCCCATTGCTTTTGAGATTTTATGACGTTCGCTCCATTAGTTTGTCGATTTTAATAACTTTTGCCCAATTTTTGTCTATTTAAAAAACTTTCGTACCACTTAGGTGTCGATTTTTTTACTGGCGAGCGAGAGTGAGCCTATAAGTTTATGAGAAACTATGGAAACATACAAATTTATCTGAAAGGGGGTCTAGGGAGTGTTTATCTGAAAGGGGGTCTAGGGAGTGTTTATCTGAAAGGGGGTCTAGGGAGTGTTTATCTGAAAGGGGGTCTAGGGAGTGTTTATCTGAAAGGGGGTCTAGGGAGTGTTTATCTGAAAGGGGGTCTAGGGAGTGTTTATCTGAAAGGGGGTCTAGGGAGTGTTTATCTGAAAGGGGTCTAGGGAGTGTTTATCTGAAAGGGGGTCTAGGGAGTGTTTATCTGAAAGGGGGTCTAGGGAGTGTTTATCTGAAAGGGGGTCTAGGGAGTGTTTATCTGAAAGGGGGTCTAGGGAGTGTTTATCTGAAAGGGGGATGTTGGGGGTGTTTATCTGAAAGGGGGTCTAGGGAGTGTTTATCTGAAAGGGGGTCTAGGGAGTGTTTTTTAAGCTTGATGGAGGTCTAGCAAGGAACTAAAAGATAAATGAATATATGAATAAATAGACCCAAAAAATAACCACTGTCCCCTTAATTTAAAGCTACCTATACTGTATTATAGTTTATGAACTATGATGTCACTTAACCCAATCAGTACCAGGGACGTCCCTTTTATCATATTCTGGCACCTATTAAACGATTTTATTCAGCTTAGAACGGACCTCTAGCAATAATATGGCTTCAAACTATCTCAACCAACCTGTTTAATTACCACCGATCCTTCCTACGCTGCATAATATCGTCTAAATAAAGGTAGCAGACAACATAACACGTCGCTGGTACTCAAGGGGTTAACTATTAATTTTAACTACATATAATACATTTTATTTACAGTATAATTCATGACTATAGTCTGTTTATATAAAAATGAGGACAAATTGAATCTCTTAGCACCTGATTTTTCAATCAATATTAACCCTTAACTTGCAGCGACCGTCATACGACGGGAGAGAGAAAATTGGCCATCTGTAATTTATGAGCGCTGAGAGAGGGGCCAGGCGTTGGAGGGAGCATAGGCGGGCTCCAACCGCTTGCCACGGCGTCCGGCCGCACACTGAAGCCCGACATATGGCTGTCTCTCACAGACCAAAATCAGCCAATATTGCTACTATTTTACCGATTTTGCCCTTCGGTTGCACGATCGTTGCAAGATAACCAGATGTCAACAGGGATGATTCAGGTGTCATTGGAGCTCTATCATTGCACTTTGCTACAGTGATATAAACAAGACACCCCATCTCACGAGAGTTAATTTTAAAAAAGTATGAAAGTACTATATATTTCCATTATATAAATACTAAGTACAGTATTTATATTAAACAACATACCGGTACTTCACTAAACAATCTGTGTAATAGATGATTCAGGTGAGGACATTACAATTACTGTCAGATGAAAATAAAGACACTATAGTCCACTTCAAACATCTTAAATTGAAACAAGCACCAAGAGTATGAAATCATTGAAATCATATGAAATAATCTAAAATATTAACTCCACTCCAAACACCTCCCAATAAAATTAATGAAAGCATGTGATCTTCCCGGGATTCGAACCTGGGTTACCACATACAGATCTTAAACACTAACTATTACACCATCAAGACAGTTAACCCTTTGAGTGCCAGCGACGTGTATTATATTTTATTCTGGCTATATTTAAATGATAGTATGCAGCTTAACCCTTTGGCTGCGGGTAACGTTCTGGAATGTTTTGGCAAGTTACAGCAATTTCCAGGCTTTAAAAGCCTGTAAAAACCGTAAAAATCGAGTGTCAGTGGGTGGGAGAGTGAGGGGCCCACCTCCGACCCTCAGAGCACCGAGCGGCTCACTGAGGTTGGCTGTGTCTCGCACGGGTCTCTATCTGTGTCTCCCAACAGTGTAGCCAAGCGAGCGAGTGTTACATAATAGCGGGTTTCCCGCGTTTCACTGGCACCACTGCGGGTGAACCAGACCACGTACGGGGCCCGTTCTGGTGTCATTTTGAAGCTATTCTCGCCTAGTTTTCGGCAGAATACACTTCATTTAATGCAGATGCTTGATTTATCATTCAGGGGTGCCTGAATATGCCCTAAATAGCTCAAACATGGCCGCAGCCAATGGGTTAAGAAGGATCCGTGGTAGTTACGAGGGTTGGTTTAGAGAGTATGAAGCCATATTATTGCTAGAGGTCCTTCTTAAGCTGAATAAAATGGTCTAATCATTGCCAGAATATAATTAAAGGATGACACCGGTACTGAACGGGTTAATAAAAAACAGAAACTGAAATAATTTCCTCTAACCCGGGCTTTCCCAGCCAGACAGCAGGGCACCACACATCCATCATTCGTGGCCAGGGGGTAAAACGAAAGCCGAATCGCTTCTTTTTAGTATTTATCTTTGTATATACAAGGATAAAATTGTGGTATATTGCTCAAATTATGTGTTTTGAAGTGATAAAATGGCCAAAAGAAATGCTATTTCATGTTAGTTTTCTTGTATTTCTTCTCATATTCATTCAAGTCTAATAACAAAATTGCTCCAATTTGACACCCTGTTCGTGGCACGCAGCCGGCAGCTGGATCCCAGTGGGGAGAGAATGACAGCGCTCCAATGCCTCCCACACAGTGTTACCAATGAGTTTAGCAAGACCTTTGCTGATACTAGCGCAACCAGAACGGTTTCAAACAATCGCGTGCGGTTAAGCTGCGCCAGCTGAGAGCACACGTAAAGCGAAGTTGGGGCATTATGGGAAGTTGTGGACATTATGTGAGTCGGCTAAGAACAGACGCTGGGAGATCCTGGGTTAAGGGGGTCAGGGAAGGGGAGCGATAGCAAGCCTGTAATTTGGGAGATCAAGAAATTAATTTCCCATTGGCTACAGCAATGAAAGCACCATCATTGTATTCCAGTATACCTCCAATAGTAACAGACATCGACCAACCTCTGTCATCTTGATGCCACTGGTGATAATTTCCTCTCTCAACACTCAAATATCACCATCCCCACTATAAACATTTGGAAATACTGTACCGGTACAGTTATTATACTGTACTGTACTGTAGTCTTTGGAAGTTCAGTTGCCCACATTTGTTCTGTTCCTCTCTGTGATCTTATACATGGAATTATAATGTGCAGGATTTAATTACAATTTTAGTTTCTTAAGCAGTGGTTAACTCAACTGAAAATTAAAAGAAAACACTCGCAATTCATTCATATTCATTTTAGGTTCATACATAAGACCACAACAGGGAACAGAACTATGTGGGCAACTGTACTTTCTTCATGAACAAAAATAAACTAAAACCTAGTACACTACTTTGATTATTGTGGCACCTAAATAACGTCCAAAGAAAAACCTGTCTCCTCTCTCTTACAAAATCTCTATGTTGCAGGCGTTAATGCAATACTATTATAAATGTCAAATAATAAGAGGAAATTGAAAAGTACCTAAGGGATAAAATATGTCTAAACTAAGTACATTTGTGTAATCATAGCCACAATATATATTAAAGAGCTAATTTGTGTAACAAAGCTTAGCGATTTCGTTAATAATAGTAGTAATAATAATAATAATAATAATATTACAATATTACTACAGTAATTCTACTACTACTACTATAATATTACTGTAACTACAACTACTATAATATTACTGTAACTACAACTACTATAATATTACTGTAACTACAACTACTATAATATTACTGTAACTACAACTACTATAATATTACTGTAACTACAACTACTATAATAATAATCTAAAGACAAATAATAATCTTTATAATTTTCAAAAAGCGATATCTTTTCAGAGGAATTCGCTGGTCAGGAAATGTATGCATAAAAAGCTATATATTGCAAACAAATACAGAACATAGCAAGGTATGAACAGGGTAATTCAAACTTCCGTAATAATTTTAGCCATTAAAGCTATATTGTTATGTATAAATAATAAACCCTTTAACCCTTCCATGCAATTATGACGCAGAGGTTGCCAGATTAGCAATAGGAAATAGAGTTATCTCACTTATAATTACCTCTCCAAAATTAGTTTTCTGCCCACAGCTAACTCAAAGACAACTGCAGAGGTTGAAGTAACTAAACTAAAGGTTTCTAAATACCCCTGATGGAAACAAAGGCTTTAAAGTATCCCCAATAGGCTCAAAATCGCGTCATATGTCGGAGAGGGTTAAGATTGTTACTCTTTATAGCAGCATCAGATTTTTACAGCTTAGGCATTCTATAGGCTACCCACAACTGACATGTTCTGCTTTGTATTATATATTATTATTTGTTTAAGTTACCAAAGTTAGTTATAGATGCTTAAATAAATGGCTGGATTTTTTTTAGTGTAATATATAATTATATATATCTTATTATAGCACAATACCACACTGCAGAAATCCACTCACTGTACAAAGATCTATTTTGTTTTTGTTGCCCTTTATCTCCCCTTTCTTACCTCCTCTTTTACTCCCCCTCCAGTTCCTTCTACTACACTCCCCTCCTCCATCTCCCTCGTCTTTTAAATTTTTAATATCAGTAGTCCTTATTCTCTCTCTCTCTCTCTCTCTCTCTCTCTCTCTCTCTCTCTCTCTCTCTCTCTCTCTCTCTCTCTCTCTCTCTCTCTCTCTCTCTCTCTCTCTCTCTCTCTCTCTATCTCTCTCTCTCTCTCTCTCTCTCTCTCTCTCTCTCTCTCTCTCTCTCTCTCTCTCTCTCTCTCTCTCTCTCTCTCTCAGTTCATATGTCCTTCCCGGTAAAATTCCCTCGGTTCTGGAATAATACACGTAGTCCTGGATTTTTAAAGATCGGGAGGGGGACGGCGGGGGGGGGGGCAAAGGAGGGGGGAAGAGGGAGAAAGAGAAAGAGAGAGAGAGAGAGAGAAATAGAGAGAAAGTGGGGAAGATGATAGGGAAGAGAGAGAAGTAGGGAGAAGTGGTAGAGAGTGAGGAGAGAGAAAAGAATGGAGGGAGGGAGGGAGGAAGTGGAGAAGATGATAGGGAAAGAGAGGGAAGTAGAGAGAAGAGGCAGAGAGTGAGGAGGGAAGGGGAGAAGTGGGGAAGATGATAGCGAAAGAGAGGGGAGTGGAGAGAAGAGGCAGAAAGTGAGGAAGTGGGGAAGATGATAGGGAAGAGAGGGAAGTAGAGAGAAGGGGGAGAGAGGAATAGGGATGGCGAGGGAAGACGAGGTAGGGAAGAGGATAGCGAAAGAGAGGGGATTAGAGAACAGAGGCAGAGAGTGAGGAGGGAAGAGGAGAGGAAGTGGGGAAGATGATAGAGAAAGAGAGAAGGGGGAGAAGATTACGGTTCAGTATAGGGGCCAAGAAGTTTCCCCCAAGCCCAAGTTTAAAATTAGGAAAATATTGCTAAAAAATTGACAAGTAATAAATTGAAAACAGTATGTACTAGGAAAGAGAGTGGCGTTGGACAGAATAATATGTTCGGTCGCGCTAATAAGTCATGTCCCAGCTGTCATTACGCTTGGCTTTCTCTGTGCTGTATTAATGTCTGTCAGATGTTGAATAGGGTAGGTAAGTGTAGCAAAAGGTGTGTATATTTCACTCGATATGAAGAAATTAAGCCTAGATATTGCTGATACCAATTATTGATTGAAATATACTTGGTGCCGAGACATCACTTATTAGCGCGATTGTACAGTCACTTACAAATATTCGTGGACCCCTATCTTTAAATTATATTTATGCAATTATAACTATCTGGACTGATGTTATAATGGAACTTGCTTGCCAATAAATAGTATATATATATATAGTTTTGTAGTTGATGTATAGATAATTATATTCATAAATTCGTTGCCAGAGATATGCCTCCATAACTCGAAATAGGTCATGAGGTTCACGAATATTTTATGAGTGACTGTACCGGTACTATAGTCTATTCATTATAGGTAGGCTAGAAATTGTGACCCCCTAACCTCTGTAACTCAAAAAGGGCTAGAGCAAATTGGCTGTACATTTCCACATCTATTCCTTGACTGACTCTTCCCATATGGTAGACATATGATCTCGATTACTCGTCTTTTTTAGTTACAGAGGTTAAAGGTCATGTTTTTTTAGTTACAGAGGTTAAAGGTCATGTTTTTTTAGTTACAGAGGTTAAAGGTCATGTTTTTTTAGTTACAGAGGTTAAAGGTCATGTTTTTTTAGTTACAGAGGTTAAAGGTCATGTTTTTTAAGTTACAGAGGTTAAAGGTCATGTTTTTTTAGTTACAGAGGTTAAAGGTCATGTTTTTAAAGTTACAGAGGTTAAAGGCCATGTTTTTTTAGTTACAGAGGTTAAAGGTCATGTTTTTAAGTTACAGAGGTTAAAGGTCATGTTTTTATAGTTACAGAGGTTAAAGGTCATGGTTTTTTAGTTACAGAGGTTAAAGGTCATGTTTTTTTTAGTTACAGAGGTTAAAGGTCATAGTTTTTTAGTTACAGAGGTTAAAGGTCATGTTTTTTAGTTACAGAGGTTAAAGGTCATGGTTTTTCGCCTACTTACAGTGAATAAACTATAGACAGTAACTCAGGGTTACCAAATCAAGTCCGCTAGATAGTCAACAAATGCCGAAAATCGCTACAAGGAAGAAGGGGGACCAGAAAAACGACCCATCTCCCCTTATACCCATTCAGTACCGGTGCCGTAATTTCAACTTTATTCTGGATACCATTAGCCGATTTTATTCCTGTTATGAAGGGCCTCCAGCAATTAACAGGCTTCGAACCATCTCACTTAAGGGAGCCCCCCTCACCTTGTTTCTCTTTCTCTCCCTCTCTTTGGCTTGTATCCATTCGGCCCCATTCAGCCTACTGTTTTAAGACGTTTACCCCCATCCAGGTGTCCATGTTTTCCTGGCGATCGGTAGCGAGCCAGAATATATATATTTTTGTTTTGACAGCAAGCTAACTTTGTACATTTTTCGATAGAAAAATTTCTCCGGCGAAGCCGGATTTATCCATACAATGTTGGCTCGCTATCGCTCGCCAGGAAGAAATCGACACCTACAGTAGATGGGGATAAACGTCTTAAAGTAGTTGGCTGAATGGGGCCGAATGGATACAAGCCAGAGCAAGAGAGAAAAGGAGAAAAATAAAAAAAACCTGTGAGCCCCCTTAACCCGATTTACTACCACAGATTCTTCTTAAGCTGCACAAAAACGTCTAAATATAGACATAATCTAATACAAAAGACGTCGCCGGTAGAGAAGGGGTTAATCAAGAAAGGCTTGACTGGATCCAGAAAAAAAGCCAACCTCAAATCCGCCCACAAGGAAACAAAAAGGTGTCGTCATTACCCTAGCCTAACACGGGTTTGCATATATAAGACTCTTATTTCAGGAGTCAGAATGTTTTTTTTTAAGTGGAACGAGACGCCCTAGCTCTCTTGCGCGCTCGCGCGCTCTCTCTCTCTCTCTCTCTCGGGTTTATAGATATTGGTTTGCTCTCTCTCTCTCTCTCTCTCTCTCTACTAATATAGCGGTATATACTTATATAATATACCGTAACATTCCACATACACCACCACAATACTCCACACACACACCCTAACATTCCACACACACACCCTAACATTCCACACACACACCCTAACATTCCACACACACACCCTAACATTCTACATACACCCTAACATTCCACACACACACCCTAACATTCCACACACACCCTAACATTCCACACACACACCCTAACATTCCACATACACCACCACAATAATATATGGGCAACTCTTCAGTGAGGTATGGGAAGGTATGATTATTTATTTTTTCTATACCCCCTTCACCCTCATGCTTAGCCCCATTAGTTTTAAGATTATAAGACGTTCGCCCCATTATTTTGTCAATTTTAATACATTTCACTACAATATTAAGACCTTTCGTGCCAATTAGTCTTCGAGTTTTCTTTCGTAGCGAGCGATAGCAAGCCTGTAATTTTGGAGAAATCGGCCTTTGGCCGGGACATTTATCTACAGTAAAACATACAGACAACGGTGCTAACACAATCCCCGCAAGCTTTGTATAGCGGAGATAATGAACGAAATAATGAAACCAATGAAAAACGGACAAAAGATATTGGACAGAGAAAAGATTTAAAAGGGTAATATATATTGTAGGGAAAGTTCTCACTATGGTCATTAAGGAGATATATGGTTGAGAGAGAGAGAGAGAGCCAGAGATACAGAGAGCGAGAGCGAGAGCGAGAGCGAGAGCGAGAGCGAGAGAGAGAGTTATCTACGAAACCTTGTGATCAATTTTAGCCCAATGAGAACCAGTGACGTTTTTGTATTACATTCTGGCAATGATAAGACAATTATATTCAGCTTTGTGGGGTGGATGAAACACTGGAGTGAAACAGTGGACGGGGCAGCATGGACAGAGACAATAGAAAGGGCAGCATGGACAGAGACAATAGAAAGGACAAAGACACTATATATAAACGACAGAGACAATATAAAGGACAGAGATAATAATTATAAAGGACAGAGACACTATATAAAGGACAGATACACTATATAAAGAACAGAGACAATAGAAAGGACAGACACTATATAAAGGACAGATACACTATATAAAGAACAGAGACAATAGAAAGGACAGAGACACTATATAAAGGACAGATACACTATATAAAGAACAGAGACAATAGAATGGACAGACACTATATAAAGGACAGATACACTATATAAAGAACAGAGACAATAGAAAGGACAGAGCCACTACAGAAAGGACAGGGGGTTGAAAGAAAATCCCGGGTAGATAATAGACCGAGACAGCTGACAGAGGGGGAAGAGAATATCGGAAAAGATCGCGGAGAATACGAATGGAAGGAAGGGTCAAAGGAAAATGGGAGAGTTGAGAGTATAGAGGAAAACACATAGTGAACACATATAAGGAAATTATATCGGAAATAAAATAATTAAATAGAACACAAATCAAATAATAAACTGGCAAGGAGAGAGGCTTCAAAGGAATATAGAACACAACTTTGTTTTAATTCCAATTGAAAAACTAAAAAAATAATTGAATTTGGTGGAAATAATGACAACAATATCAGTGAGGAAAACATAAGCAAATCGAGCGAACGATTTTATGGAATAGGGGGATAAAAAGGGAACGATTTCGAATGATAATGAAGTAGACGGCATAAATGAAAAGGCAAAGGCCAAACAAAATACACAAATTAAGGAAAAATCAGGCAAGGGGAGAAATATTGGAAGGGGAGATATTTATAGGAACAAACAAAAATAAGACAGGTAAATTGAAAGCACAGGTACAGGTAATGCCAGAGGGAAACAAACAATCAGTATAAAAATAAACGACGTAATGACATGACAAAAATAAATACGGCAGGAATAAAGTTGAGAAATAGTTACATATAGTTACATAGATACACAGACCTTGCGGTCCCTACTAGGTAGTCCGGAGTTGATAACATACAATTTGGTACAAAGTGGAAGGCAAGAATAGCAAAGCAGAAGCTCTCTCCCCACCCACCTCTCCCTCCGACCATTGGTCGGCATGAGAGAGAGAGAGAGAGAGAGAGAGAGAGAGAGAGAATTACCAAAACATTCCAACATCTTAACCAACTGTTGAATGATAAATACAGCTGACCACACCAGGGCCAGAGCCAACAAGAGAAAATGTATACAAAAAAAAACGGGAGGGGGTGACTTTATTATTTTTCTTTTCGACACCTACAAAGTCGTATGTGATAGAATATGATGAAAAGGACGTCCCTGGTGCTTAAGGGGGGATGGGCCGGTTCTCTGGACCACTCTCTCCCTCATGTTTAGTCCCATTAGTTTTCAGATGTTAAGATGTTTACCCCATTAGTTAGTCGATTTTAAGACCTTTTGCCCCATTTTGTCGTCAATATTTAGACCTTTCGTGCTATTTAGGTGTCGATTTTTTCCCTGGCGAACGATAGTGAGCCTGTAATGTTAGAAGAATCGGCCTTCGGCCGGGACATTTTTCTATCGACAAATTTATAAATTAATCTAGATGGGGGATCTAATGGATGTTTTTTTTTTTTTTTTTCATGGAGGTCTAAGGAGGAAACTAAAAAAATAATGAATACATGCAAAAATCGCCCAAAAAGTGACCCCCCCCCCCCCGTATCCCTGTCGCAACTTTAAAGGGGGTACTAGCCTACTCGCTTTTTACGGACCCCCTTCTCCCTCATGTTTAGCATATTAGTTATGAGGTTTGAAGACGTTCGTTTCGTTAGTTTGGCGAATTCTAGACATTTCGCCCAATTTTGTTTTCAATAGTAAGACCTTTCGTGCCCTTTAGGTGTCGATATTTTTCCTGGCGAGCGATAGCCAGCCTCTAATTTTAGAAGGAATCGGCCTTTGGCCGGGACATTTTTCTACCGAAAAATGTACACATTTATCTTGAAAGGGGGTCCAGGGGGTGTTTTTCTAAGCTTGATGGAGGTTTAGCGAGGAAACCAAAACATATATAAATAAATAAATATATAGCCCAAACACCAAGCACTACCCCTTTAAAGACCAAGTGCTCCACAGTGAGTACGGTTCCGGTTTCATGCCTTAATGACGGTGCCTCAGGCAACCCTGTTCAGAGCTGCCTCACTTGTCTGTTTTTTTAATTCAAGACCAGTACAAATAAAATATAAATTAATGAAATAACTAATAATAATCACATTAATGAAATAACTAATAATAATCACATTAATGAAATAACTAATAATAATAATCACATTAATGAAATAACTAATAATAATCACATTAATGAAATAACTAATAATAATCACATTAATGAAATAAATAATAATAAACACATTAAACACAAAATAATAATAATAAACACATTAATGAAATAACTAATAATAATCACATTAATGAAATAACTAATAATAATCACATTAATGAAATAACTAATAATAATCACATTAATGAAATAACTAATAATAATCACATTAATGAAATAAATAATAATAAACACATTAATGAAATAACTAATAATAATCACATTAATGAAATAACTAATAATAAACACATTAATGAAATAACTAATAATAAACACATTAAACACACAATAACTAATAATAAACACATTAAACACACAATAACTAATAATAATAAACACATTAATGAAATAACTAATAATAAACACATTAATGAAATAACTAATAATAAACACATTAATGAAATAACTAATAATAAACACATTAATGAAATAACTAATAATAAACACATTAATGAAATAACTAATAATAATCACATTAAGGTTACGGAGGTATGTGGTCTCGGTAGTGTTTTCCATTATTTTATTTTGTTTTGTTTTTATTTTTGTTATAGTGCTGTCCTCTAGAAATCTGGGGAGTACTCTTTATCCACCTTGGCTTTATATAATATATATTATATATATACACATAAAGGGTGTCCCGGGAGGTTTTCAGCATTATTACGTTGTTCGTCATTTTAGGCCCGTTCTACTTCGAAAGTAAATAATACACCAGTTATTGATAGAAACAAAAATATGGTGAAGCATGATATCAATACTTCAAATAGACACACGCACATCTTCAGTAGATATCTTTAAAAATATACCTCTGTAGCTTATTTTCCTTTCCGTGATGAAAATATTGTGCTTTGTGTATTTTTTGTTTTGTTTACAATATTTATGTCATCGCCGCGGAAATATCAAAATACATACAATAGCGATATATTAACCCCTTCATTACCGTGACGTTCTTTTAACTTTATTCTGGCTACTATTAGAGGCTTATATTCAGTTTAAAAAGTGCCTCCGGCAAGGAATAGGCTTCGAAGTATCCCACTTAACCATTTTTACCACCACATATCCTTCTTAAACTGCACAAAATCGTCTAAATATAGCTAGCATAAAATTAAAAATGCGTCGCGGGTACAGAAGGGGTTAAGGTCGATTTGCAGTATTACTAGCATGTTCTATCACACAATTCTTACTTTTTCCCAGCATCTCTCTCTCTCTCTTTACAAGGAAAACGGGATTGGAGGGGGGAAAAACACACAAAAATGCCAGCTGTAAGAGGGGATAAAGCTGGACATAAGTCTCTCTCTCTCTCTCAATAGACAATAGACACAGAAACTAAGACCAGGGAAAGAAAACATGAGTCACAATCTCCAAAGGGTTAAGTAGAGATAAACAATAGCCACAGAAACTAAGACGAAAACATGCATCACAATCTCCAAAGGGTTAAGTAGAGAGATAAACAAAAGACACAGAAATTCAGAAAAAGAAAAAAAATCTATGGGAATAAACCCCCATAGTAGCGAGCCGAGTAGATGAGGTAATGAGTCGGATAATAACATTCCTGGAAGAAGTATATGGTCTACGTGCGAGAAAGGGGGGGGGGGGGGGGGGGGGGGAGGGGAGAGAAAGAAAGGGGACCGTGGGAGCAAGGGAAGTAGGGTGACTTAAGCTCAAGTCATATAGGCCTATACTGTACTGTATATATACATATATACAGTATATATATATATATATATATATATATCATATATCTAATATATATATATAAAATATATATATACAGTATATAATATAATATATATATATATATATATATATACACTATACAGTATATATATATATATATTTTTTTTTTTTTTTTTTTTTTTTTCCCAGTTTCTCATTTTGTGTTAGCCTATATACTGTATATATGTATCTTTATCTATTCGTAATTAACTGTTTTCGATAAATAAATACATATCTTCCCTGCGATTACATGCAAATAAATATATCTAATTGTAAGTAATCCTGACAAAAAACAAATAATAATAATAATAATAAATAATAAAGAAACGTAAACATATATAAAAACTTTGGAACGAGCAGCACGAGAACTGTTAGAATTGCATTAGGCTTCCGTTGGGAACCATAACTACACCTTAATTACTCATCTTCTCTCAGTATACTTGGTCTTTATTTTTTTCTGAACTTTCTTGGAAAGATCATATTACTATTCTTGTTAAAACAGCTTCACCAAAGGTAGGTGTGTTCGACCGTCTCCGTGGGTTCATTCACCTCCGCACAGCTTCTTGCACTGTACAGGGGCACAGTGTGGCCATGTATTGAGTATTGTTCACATGTGTGGGGAGGTTCCACTCATACCGCACTTCTCAAAAGGGTAGAGTCAAAAGCATTTTGTTCCATAAATTCACCACCTGTTACTAATGCCTGGCAATCTCTCTCTACACGCTGAAATGTTGCATCTCTCACTCTTCTACCGCTATTACAAAAATCAAGGTTATTCAGTGCTTTCTCAGTCTATACCTCTTCCGATACAGAGAGTGAGGGGCACCCGCCTTTTAGCCCATTCCCAACCCTATTCTGTCCAACTCTCTAACCCAAGAGTGAACCAATTTTCCTAGTCTTTCTTCTACTCAACAAGTAAGCTCTGGAACTCTATCCCTCAATCTGTCTTTTCCTCATCCTATGACTTTAACTGCTTCAAGCTGTGTGTCTATACATTTAGACTCTAGCACACCTTGAATTTGGCTCTTTTTCACTCTTTCAACAATGTAGGTGACACTTGTTAAAGGTAACTTTGCCTCTTGTCTCCTTAATACACATAGAAAGGCTTGTAACTGGTTGTCTCACTCAAGTTGTTGTTCTTCTTTTACTTCTTGGTGTATGGGATCAGCCGAAAGAGATGTCAGAGAGAGAGAGAGGGACTAGGAAGAGGGTTTGGAGAGGCTGGGTGATTGAAACTATTTGACGGAGGTCTTCAGTGCTTTGCAACGCTTGTCGGAAGATGGCATCTCCGTAGTCCGAAACGGCATAGGAGCTAACAAATTCAAGGTCATTCCTGTGTCTTCCTTCCACCCAATTTTCCAACAAGGAAATGTTTGTATCGATGTCAGTTTATATAAAAAACACCGTAGTACTCTTATGCCAACTTGTTTAATATTACCAAATCATGAACACCAATCCAGACCTTAACCTTAAATGTGTTAGTGTGTTAGTGTGTTTTTAAAAGCGACATTAAACACACACACACACACACACGCAGAGAGAGAGAGAGAGAGACACACACACCGCTATTTCAATGTTCAGGCTGTGGCGTAATCTAAAAAGGTGTCCCTCTCCCCACTCCTGCTCTCTCTCTCCTCCCCGACCATTGTAGTTCCCTTGGTCGTCACTGCCCAGACTAATTGGTCGAATCCTTGGGGACGCCATGTACTGAGGGAGAGGTATGGTGGGGGGCGAGGGGAGGGAAATTAAAGGGGTAAGGGGGCAGGGGAAGGGTACTGCTGGTAAGGCTGTGGTGAAGGCATGGAGAGGGGTAGGGGGGAGTGCAGGTAAAGCAATAAGGGTGTCAGGGGAAGGGTACTGCTGGTGAGGCTGTGGTGAAGGCATGGAGAGGGGTAGGGGGGAGTGCAGGTAAAGCAATAAGGGTGTCAGGGGAAGGGTACTGCTGGGGCGCGTGTGGTGAAGGCATGGAGAGGAGTAGGGGGGGCGTGCAGGTAAAGCAAATAAGGGTGTCAGGGGAAGGGTACTGCTGGTGAGGCTGTGGTGAAGGCATGGAGAGGGGTAGGGGGGAGTGCAGGTAAAGCAATAAGGGTGTCAGGGGAAGGGTACTGCTGGTGAGGCTGTGGTGAAGGCATGGACAGGGGTAGGGGGGAGTGCAGGCAAAAGCAATAAGGGTGTCAGGGGAAGGGTATGCTGGTGAGGTTGTGGTGAAGGCTATGGACAGGGGTAGGGGGGAGTGCAGTAAAAGCAATAAGGGTGTCAGGGGAAGGGTATACTGGTGAGGCTGTGGTGAAGGCATGGAGAGGGGTAGGGGGGAGTGCAGGTAAAGCAATAAGGGTGTCAGGGGAAGGGTACTACTGGTGAGGCTGTGGTGAAGGCATGGAGAGGGGTAGGGGGGAGTGCAGGTAAAGCAATAAGGGTGTCAGGGGAAGGGTACTGCTGGTGAGGCTGTGGTGAAGGCATGGAGAGGGGTAGGGGGGAGTGCAGGTAAAGCAATAAGGGTGTCAGGGGAAGGGTACTGCTGGTGAGGCTGTGGTGAAGGCATGGACAGGGGTAGGGGGGAGTGCAGGTTTGTAAAGCAATAAGGGTCTTATGGCAGGGGAAGGGTAACCCTGCTGGTGAGGCTGTGGTGAAGGCAT